>JAPZDY010000008.1:14401576-14418414 GCA_029783645.1 Ctenochaetus hawaiiensis | reverse complement strand
CTCTAATAATTGGTTTCAGTAATCAGTGTTCTAACCTTCTTAATTCCCAAATAACTTTGAGTCCAAATGAAACTAAACTGTTTTTATAGTCTGTTCAGACAAAAACATCTACTATATAAACAATAAGTCCTGTGTTCTTTGAAAATCTAACAAGTAAGAAATTTTTAATTGTAGATAGCTAACACTTAAACTGGCATAGTGTTATTTCCCAAAAGACTTTTTTTTCCCTCAATTCACTTAAAACCCTTAAATTTTTTAAAATTCATACTTACAGGCACTTAAGATTTGAATCCATGAGAACAAAGATTCGGTCATCTTTTTCTTTCTGTTCAACTGTTGCAGTGATTGTTAGTAGTTTTGTGCAGGGACTATACCGGTGGTGCATTCAAGGTCACACTGACATCAAAGGTTTCAAGTTGGCTGCCACAAAATCCTGGAGCTTTGGTGTTGGAAAATCACACCCTGAAGCCAAACAACGAGCTAACAAATGGTTGACAGTGTGGGAAAAAAAAAGTGGGATGTGAATTTGGTTATTTCTGGCATTGAATGAGTTTCTATTTGGCAGCCAACTTTATAATCTCAGATGTTGGAACTCATTAATGTACCAACAGGGATTTCAAACAAGCCCTGCTTGGCAAATGGATTATCAACACATGAAGATAATACACCTTTGAGGAAAAAGAAGGCTGACAAAACATTCAGAATGATGGATTACCTTCTGCAAGCAAGTTTAACTTCTTTGAAAATTGAATATTAAATTATAGTGAAATGAATGAAAAACAGTCTGGCATTATTAATCTAGAATTTCATGGTATATAGAAATAATGAACAACAGGGATTTGATGTGGTGATAGATTTGTGAAAAATCTCTGAGGTAAGAACTTGATTCAAAACTGTTGAAACTTTGGTAGAGAATGTATTAGTGTTTGAGGCTGTGCAACACTTTGTTTACATTATACATTAATACATAAATTCACCAGGTGCAGAAATAGCATCGTCACACATCAGCGGCAGATCAGAGACAAGCAGAGATGCAGCGCAAACACGAGTTTGTAAGAATTTAGCATTAATAAGGACATAATTTTGAAGCATCATTTCACTGACAAACAAGCTGTTACTGCATAATTTTAACATCATCTCACAAAAAGCACATTGCGCAGTCTACTGTGAACTGTGAAAAATAGCTCTGAAGCTGAGAGGTGCCATGAGCAGGGCTGCAGAGATGGCCATCAACAACATATGCTGTGAATAAGCTTATGGTTTTACAGAGTCATGGTGTGTCTGCATGCATATGTATGAGTGTATATATTAAAAAAAAAAAAGTTTTGAATAAAAAAATTTGCTATTATAAGTCTTACCAGGTTTTTCCATTGGGAGAAAAAGGAGCTTCACACCTGCATACTGTTTGCAACAGAGCAAAAGTAACTGAGAAATCCTTTGAGAAACAAATTCTCACTCTCCCACACATTAATCTCTACCAGAATGAAAATATGGCAAAGAAAACAAAGACACATGCCTAAAAGAAGGTAAACAGTGTATTAGGAAATAGCTCTGACTGTCTATTATAAAACACATAGCCATACACACTGTGTTTGCAGCTCTTAACATCTTCATTTCCTGCGGTCTCGTCTTACCGTGAGGTTTAAAACAATGTGATTTGCAGCTTTTTCCACCACCTGTAAAGGTACGCTCCACGGCTGAAATATTTAGCAGCTTATATTTATTCATTACCTTATGAACTGTCTACTTAGCTTAGCAGAAATACCTTTATTTTTCTCCTCCGGATTGAAACTGCACTGACTCTATCTGCATAAAGCATAATTTCATGCTTGCACCAGGAAAATGGAGATATAAATTTGGGGATTAAAAAAAAAAAGAGAGGTAAAAATGAAGACACCTACTCAACACCCACATAAAGGTGGAACACTCTCATACTGCATGCAGATTCACATATTGTACCATAAAAATGTTTGTGTGAAAGTGTGATTACATTAAATGAGAGTTGAAAGAATAATAAAGTTATACAAGGTGTGAAAAGCACCAGAAGTGTGAACAGGTCACGTACCTTACTATTTATGACACACCTTGAGTCCACAATTCAAAGGATTAATATGAGTTTTCAATGTCTTTAGCACACACACACACATTTATACTACAAAAGTAAAAGCATCAAATCAAGGTGATTTTATCCTCACAATCAGTATTTTGTCTTCGTTGTGTTTGGAGAGTGTGACCTTGTCATGAGGAGCTGAAGGACCTGAGGTCCCCACTAATTTCATTCACGCTTGGCCCCAGTCTTGTTCTAATGGACAATCAGCACTCTATATCTGGCTGACATTTTCCTCCGGCTGATCAGCTGCTTTGTCCATGTGCCGGAGTGATGTTTGGGCCTGTGATTACGCCTTGACCTTTAGCTTGACACGGAGATAAACAACACAAAAAGCCGGTAAATAACAGCCCGTGCACACTCAAGAGTCTCCTGCTCAGGTTCAAGTGTTAAGCGAGAGCAAGTTTAAAGCGGAAATGTTGTGTATTGAGGAGGAGTTACATTGTTTGTTTCGGAAGTTCTTGCAAAGAAAAGCAATAAGACAAATTCTTTGTAAAAATGCACTGAAAACACAGTAACAGGTTATTTTTGACACCTTCTGAACAACAGTAACAGCTAGCCTGACAGCTATAAAGCTGATATTTGTATCATGGTATTAAACTAAAAGACCAACATCTGGAAATCCAGTGTGAATCTGATGAATGGAAGACCAATATATTCTCTCAGCTCATATTTAAGCTTTGTTTTTCGTTAACTCCAGAGGGAAATATCTGGCTCTTTAGTTGCTAAATAAGCCAATATGTTCACTAGCCAGTCACTAACTCTGCTGAGCCTGCACGTGAGGTGGGTTTATCAAAGCTTATTAGCCGAAAACAGCTGCCAGCTGCAGTGAAAACAAGGTTGATGAGATTGGTTAGAGTAGACCATATATTAAAGCTGCAGGGCCCAAAACAGAAAGAATAAGCTGAAAGATGCTAAACTGCCTTATAGAGCTGAAGGGAACTGCTGGCGTGGTTTGCATTTTAGTTCTGATATTAACTTTATTTTGATAGGTATTTTTGTCAAGTTTGTCTTCACTTCCTGTCTTTGTTTGATGCACCTGTTTTTCTTTTTTCACCTGTTTGCACATCAGGTAATTAGTTCCCAGTTTATTTGTGTTTTCTCTCCATTTTCCCTTTGTGATTTGTCTGTTCTTCCAGTTTTGGCTGGTTTCTTTGGCTCATGCAGAGAGAATTCTTTCAGGATTTAATTTTTTTATCATTTGTTAAACTCTAATCACTTTACATTTGTCTGTAAGGCAGAAACATTACATGTTACTGTATCTGCGTTAGGTATCACATTACAGTTACACTACATGTTACTTATGTTAACATAAGTTGTTCATATTGCACAATTTTAAAATGCAAGAGCTTAGAGGAGAGAAGAGACGCCCAGAGGACACTGCACACTACTGAGTATCACGCTTTCCCTCATGATGAGTAGTAACAACAGATGGGGTTCCTGAACTAATTTCCTACAATAAAGACAATATCCATGAAATTCAGCACAGCGACGCCACCTCCTGCACCCCTGGAGAGGCTCCTCCGCCTGGCAACAATTGTGCTGACTCGAACAGGAACAGGATGTCTAACAAATAATCTTTTTTCTAATCTCTTTTCAGAGATATAACCACTGTTTTAGTGATAAACACATCCAGTGAGTAGTCTACTTTAAAGCCATGGTCCAGTGACTATGCAATCTGATACAGATTGTTTAAGTGTGTCTTGCACGTTATATGCAGCAACAGTTGATGTGCCATTAAGCCTAAATGGTTGTTTTCCTTTTAATTCTGTCATCTTCTGGTGTGAGGAAAGCTAGCCTCATGCTATATTATCTCAAAGTCTCATAAAATGCAATTGAATTTACAGATATGTTAATTTGAGGCAGTAGATATAGGCTGTATTAAAGAGGCAAGCCTCTTTTTTTGTATTGATATGGTTTTATTTTGAGGCAGTTAATGCTTTCTATCAGAGCTGCCTTGATTCTCTTAAACATGCAATCGAGCCTTTTCCTCCGCACAACAATTTTCTGCAAACTGCTCATAAAGTTAATTAACTCTGCTGTCGGCATTGTGGTATTACTTAATTAAAGAGCATAAAAGAAAAATCTTGTAAATGTCCTCCTTATTCAGACGGGGATATGAGGGCATGTGTGAGGCTTAAAGTTGTGTTTTCATGCTGTTTGTGTTGTACTGAGTAATAGCACAAATACAGCAGTAATAGGAAATTTAACGGGCCAGAAATGAGCAAAGCAATGCATTATTTGTTAAAAGAATAAGGAGTAATGAGTGATACATTGCATTTTTTTGAATGACAACCCAAACATTGATTATAAGAATGAAAGCATTAAAATACAAGCAATACTTTTAACTGCTTGGTAAACTGTTGAGTGGTTAATTCATGAGCTAATTACACACTTTTTATGTAGAATCCCATTTGCAAAATAATTAGTAACTATTTCTTTCAAATGTAGAAGATAGAGAAAAAAAAATACAACGTTGCCGTCTGAAATGTTGTGCAGTAGAAGTGTAATGGAGTAAAGAAATGGAGTAGTAAAAGTTTCTCAAACTTGCATTTAGCTATGAGTACAACACTTACAGTTAAGCAGGCACTTGTAACTAAGTACAGCTCTTGAGTAAATGTAATTACTTTTTACCACGGGGAGGCCGGGGTGTATCCGAGAGGGAAATCATGGCACAACAACGTGTTGCAGTTATGATTCATAAAGTTTACCACTTTTGGGCTGTTAACTTCTGGTGAAGTTGCTGGTGCAGATCTCCTCCACAACCGCGTGGTTTCACTCCGCCTCTACTCATTCTTTATTCACGTTCGTCTCCACAACTCGCATCCAACGGTTGTTGGTTTCCCTGCTTCTTTTCCTCTGGTTTGTCTCTCCCTCATTGATTTCTGTAATCTGCATCTGCAGCCCAAACTAGTGTGACTCTCCCGTTGTGGAATAATCATGTCTGGCTGCCTGTGCACTCATTAACACTTTGTACAACAAATAAAGTAAACCACCCACATCAAGGACTTAATTGCCACAACGACTCAGCTTTCACTGCGACAACTGCAGCTCTCCTGATGTATTATGACAAATAAAGCGCCTCATTGATCAGAGCTTTACCTTGTTGTCCTACAACAAGTTGTCTAAAGAAAGAAAGGGCAGTGTGCTCTGTTGAGTTGAGGCTTTTAAGTGTATCCGGTATTTAAGCTACTAAGAAAACTTGCTGCATAAAAGCAAGCCTATCATGCAAACTAATTTTCCACTTTTCATTTGCAAATTTGTGTTCAGGTTGGAACGATTCCACGATAGCACTGCAGAGAAGATGGATTGTGTAAACTTCAGCTCTGCAACGAGGCCAAAATAAAAGTGCCAGCACAGCGAAACAATGAATATAAGCTTGATTACTTCCCAGTGTCATTATTTTACCATCTTTTGTTTTTCCTCTTTGCTTTGCTACATTGCAGTAAACTCTGAAAACATAGTGTATCCCTTATAAAACGAACATTAGTCTTGTTAGCAAGCCAGCAGTGGATCATAAAGTCTCAACATCATCACTGCACTTATGCCAAAATGTAAATGTAAAGATACTGACTTTTATGTGTTTATTTGATAGAAACAATGCAAATTTACAGAGCACCACAATAAAGCTAAGACTATAATATTTTATATGGTCTACTTCAAGGCATATTGCCCACTTTTCTGCACAGTATAGCACAACTACTAATAAAAAAATTGACTACACTTGTTTAGCATCTTTCTCACCTCTTTGGCCACCCTCTCCTGCTCCTTAAAAATGACCAGTTGATTTTTCTTCCTCTGTCTAAGAATTGTTTTTGAATGATGTTGCCAGGTTGTTTCACTCCAGGGCTGCTCTTGAAATATTTTTCTCTTGAATTCAGTAAGGTCCCTAAAAACAATATATTTTAACTTCCCACCTGCTGCATAAGGCCTCAGTTTTATGCTAATATATACTTATTTTTTGCACTTTATCTACAATGAGCTATCATGAGCTACCTCCTTTTTGTTGCCTCCTGTTGGGCAGTGGTGTGTAAATCCGCTGCAGCTGAATAATTGCTGTTTGGGGCTGGAAAAATGTGTGTGTGAGATTCTTTAAATAGACATGATACATGAAGGAAGCTTTTGTCTGGTAATGTTAACTAAATTTGCTAACTTAGTTTAGTATGCTAGCATGATAATGTTTGCTAATTAGCCTGAGACAAAACCTTAATTTTCACTATTAAAAAAGTCAGGAATCATTAAAATTATTAGAATTCACCATGAAGGGGACTTGAGTTGAAGACAGTTTTGTATAATGCTGACGCACATTAGGTCAGAGGCTCACTGGAGATATTACAAAACACTGCAGGAATCATAACAGTCTTCTTAAATTACTGCTGAGTTGTTTCCGTCTGGAACAAAGAGGTGGATTAATTAATTGATGGACCAACAATGCCGCCCAAAGATCCAAAGAAAAAAAAAGCATTGTTCTTCAGGATAAATTGAATCCATTAGATAAACTTAACTAATGAAAAATAACCAAACAAAACTGAATCTCTCTCTAATCATGTCGCCTCTTTAAAAATGGTTCCTGGCTTCACTTATTTCCCTCTTCACTCAAATGCCTCACAGAGCTCTGACTGACCTTTTCTCACAGTCTTAGAAAGTCACCATGTCTTTTTACTGTAACTGTTTCTTCCCATCACTGACAGAAAAAATCTTAAGTGTCAGCTAGTTGCTAAGCTGCATACTATAGAAGGAGAAAAAGTGAGAAACGGAAACTGTTCACTTTAAAGTTTCACTACATGAGATTCATCAACTACACGCTGCTGCTGCTGCTGCTTGTTATTTCCTGTACAGCAACTTAAAACTTTGATTTCAAAAGTGCTCTACAAACAAATGATTGTTCTTTATGTGTTTAAAAACATCCACTGTGGTACAATGGATGCTTGGAATTCTGTTCCAGCTCACACTGAACCAGTTTCACTGTGACGCTGATGAAAATAAAATGAGATGAAAAACACGTACAAAATGGTCTTAAGATAACAGCGAGACTCAGAGGGGTTCTAGTGCCAGCAAAATCTGAATGAGATCATTAGAAAATCACAATCACATACAGAGACTTGATTCACGAACATGAGTAATGTGTGGAATTATCAGGAATTGTAGATGAGAATATTAAGATGCAACAGTCTCACTTCCACCTGTGTCATTCTGCGATAATCGGAGAGTGACAGTTTTATTTTTTCTGTGTCTTCTTCACTAGAAAATAGGGGTCCTTGAAGTCTCTCATTCCACTCACACTCATTTCCCCTCAGGCTTTCATCTTCACAGACTCATGGGTCCCTGAGAAGTCAGAAAATGACACCTATTTCTCTGATTTGGTGCATGCTTGCGCATAGATGCAATCTTGTGTGTGTGTGTGTGTGTGTGTAAATCTAAGCATTTGAACGGGCGCGAGTACAGTAAGTGTGTGCGTGTGCGCTCATGTGACCAAGGAGAGACATGCAATAGAGTGTGACACGTGGCTGCAGTAAATTGGATTGAAGATGTTAGAGAGACAATGACTCACTCGCCGCGGGGTCTTTTCCACACATTGAACTGGACAGAATAGGAAAAGGCCCTTAGAGGGAAGCAAAAAAAACCATCAAAGCAGTCAATTCTTTGGGGAAATGTCAAAGGGAGCCGTATCCTCACTGCAAATGAGAATACTCTGTCTGTCATGTCAGCTTAAGTGTGGCCAACCAGTCGCCGCAAACAGTGGGAAAACACGGCACTAAAGACAGGAGGGAGACACGAGAAGGAAGAAGCCAGACAATGTCCTTTTTTCTACCCAAACATCTTGTACTAAGAACACAGCAGGAATTTTTTCCTCCTGAGCGGCTGCCTGTGGCATCACAATAATCTTAATTCACCGAGCAGCCCACGAAATAATATCCTCATGTTCCCTCCACCAGGGATTTGTCTCTGGTCTCATCCCAAGTAGGTGGCACAATTGGCAACAGCAGCGCCCAAATTCTGTTTTCATAGAGAGGGCAGAGAAAGGAAGCGCAATACACCGTCGACTCCTTCTTTCCAAATTAATTACAGTCTTTAAATGGAAACAAAGACACACGCCTGACTCACACCACCTGCAGCAGAGGTGCTGCGTATGGATTTAAAGTGAAGCAACTGAAAACGACGACAATGATTTCCTCTTAATGGAGCCTCTGCGAATTTGGTCATCTCAAAGTAGTCTCTCACACACACACACACACACACACACACACACACACATATAGACATGGAGACACCCACAGATTGATGTCATGGCAGGCAGGCAGTGTGTCTTACTGGATGTCTGTGGGTAATTGACCCATAAAGGTCCCACTCACCTCCTCTCACCCTTCACCTCACGTTGACATGAGGGGTATCTCAGGCCTGTTACAGTCTTGTTAGTGTCACTCATCCCGCCCCAGTCATCCCCACGCCCCCGCAGACACAGTCCAGTGCATGAGGAGCCAGCCTGTCTAAATAAGAAGCATTCTGACACACTGTTACAGAAGCAGAGGATTTGTTCGACTTTGCCTGCATGAATCTTAATGTGATATTTGATGAATTGACAACATGTGTGGTGGAGGAGCAGTTTTGTTTCCTATGTTAATCCGAAGTGTGAATTTTAAATTATGATTGATTGCATTATCCTGTGTGTGTGTGTGTGTGCTGCATGATTACTCACACTTTTTCTTCTATGTGCGTGCACGCGAACGTGTAAGTGCATACATTACACTACTCTCAGTTTTAATGAGTTGGCTGGGACGGCGGTTACAAACGCACCCGATCCTATTTGTCATGCACGCGGCTGGATTCCAGAACGTCAACAAAAGGGGGAGAGGAGCACCAAGTAAAATGGCATCGCAGTGCTGGGAGGATTACAATGTTAGCCTCTCTGGCATAAGGCGAGAGCAGACACTGAGCTCTATAATACACAGTAAATGATAAGCATTTTAAAGCCCAACAGTGCATCGCCGGTACAGCATTTTACTTTGCTCAGCAAGATAACTTAAGTGCTGAAATATTGAGAGGCAAGTGTGCACGTTTTCGCTGGGAGAGATGTTCTCGTTAAGGGAGAGGTGTGTTATTTCAATTAATGCCAAAAGATACTGCAGGAGAGAAGTAGACAGTTATGGTGTCAAGTAAAGCTGAAGGGGATCCAAGTTACACCCACACACACACACTCACACTCACACACACACGCACACTTGTTTTAAATGCAAAAACCTTACGTTTCCTGGATGAACTAACTTAATACTTTAATTATACCTTGATGATACTGCTATCATTTTAAATCCCCTGTAGCTCTCTGCGCCACCTTAATGATAATGCAACATTAAAGGGCTTTTCATAGTCAAGTATGCAGCTTTTCTTGAAAGCTGGCTCCTATTATCCAAAAGGGCAAACTTTTTATGCATTTAGAAGAAGCAGAAATTACAAGTGTTAAAAAAAAAAAAAGGCAAACTAATTCTTTGCAGTGTGCACTACGTAATTATTGGCATAATTTGGTGTTTTTCCTGTTGGAAGAAATGATACAATGCATAAAAGAAATATGCTAATTAGAGTTAAAATAACTTTGAAATGTCACATTAAAGGCATAATATGCAACTCCTGGCACTTGCTGTTTGCAAACACAACATTTGAAGTACTTAAAACAACTTCCTGTCTGACTCAACCACAGTGAGAAAGCAGCGGTGGTTGAGGGAGAAAGAGAGTTAAGAAAAGAGGGAGAGGTGTTATGGAGAATAAAGCAGTGAATCAGAGAATAAAAACATTATTTTCTGATTGCTTCATGGTGGCTAAGTTCCAAAGCCAAATAAACACGCCCACACCTCCGAGCAACCCTGCAGGAAGGTGCTGCAGAGCTGAATACTGTGTGAATATTCAGCCAAGACACAGGCTTCATCCTCTCTGTTGTTTGTGTGTGTGTGTGTGTGTGTGTGTGTAGCAAACCCTCATACCTGAAACTCATGACAGAGGCGAGACAGCGATGTAACGTGGTCGCTGTTTTTGAAGCGTCCTGACCTCGGGCTGTTATTGGCTGGGGGCTACACACCGCCGCTCAGAGAACGACGCCCAGAAATGTCCTAAACACGACAAAAATAAGACAAGAGTGAGAAAATAGATTCAGAGGGCAGGATTTCTGCAGACACACTCACCACCATCACCACACACAGCTGGTCATAAGTGTTTATTGAGAGGGATTATTTTTGTGCCAGTCTGTTCTTTTTTTTTTCTTTTCCTGCACCTTTTATCTGCACATAGATAGCAACAGATTTTTAGTGTTCTTGTTTTGTGCCGTGTTTTTGTTTCCAGGATCTTTCTGAAGCTGTTTCAAAAACACCTTTCATTTATTTGCAATGTGCAGCTCCACCACTTTCCCTTGTGAAATGTGGTAAAACAGAGTCCGTGGACAGCAGAAACCTCCATTGTGTAACATTTTCAGTGTTAACGCTCGACATAACTCAACACATGTTTACAATTAGTTTGTGGTATGGATTTGGGTCGCACTTTAGGAGTCAACAGCCACACATGCAACTCTAGGGGCTTCACTTAGAGATTTTTATGCAAATTCCAGCATATTAACATGCTCACATTATGCTGATGTTAAGCAGGAATCATGTCAACCGTGTTCACCATGAATGCAAACATGCAAACATTCGGTAATTGGAAATAAACACAGTACATGCCACAAAAAACTACTCACTGATGGAAGTGATTTGCAAGGAGAACAGGATGGATGTTAATAAAGAGAGCATGACACTGATTGAGATGGATGATGATATTAACTAATCAGCCTCAAGTTTCGCTTTAAGGCTCACAAGTTGGGAACAGAAAAGGAAGCAGTTTTTTTTAGTTTTCCACACACACAGTTCATAAGTAGGAAAGTAAAAAAGAAGTTCAAAACTTTAAAATTAAAGTCTGAGTGAAAGTAACTGTAAGTTCAGAATACTATTATTAAATGTTCAATATATTTTTTTTCTTTTGATGGAAAATATAAAAGATAAACTTGCATTGACTCAAATGTACTTTTTCACAAAGCGGTCCATGAAGATGTCAATTAGTATTTATAGTCTGAAAGCAGCATAAAAGTGTTTTGCATGAGACATTGATTAAATTTACATTTGCCAACTTGGTCGAAACACGTGAAGAGGCAGCGCATAATCAGCGAGCCGCATGAATGATGACCAGACTTTATCATGAAACGGAGTCGTGCTTTGTCACTGATGTGCAGTCAGTTGTGCTGCTGTTATCTTCGGTCTAAAGATGCATTGATATCAGTGTTTTGTTGAATGAATAAACTCAATAGCTGCTGCTTTTCCATGTGAGTCCTTTGGGTGGTGATCTGCATGGCTGAACAAAAGTGCCACCGATGAATGGATGCTTCAAGGCTTTGATGGCAGTGCCAACAACCAGTGCATGCACACAATGTGCTCACACACACACTTCTCAAATGAGACAGTGGGTAATTACAAGTCCTTGCATTGGTTGGCTGACTTTAATATTTGATCAAGGTTGTATCATGCAGATGCAAAGTCAGATTCACATAAAATATAACCCTGCAAAGGACACATAGTCAACATAAAGTCATAAATTATATCCAGCTGCTGCGGTTTCCTTGTTTAATTGATTTATTGAACATGTGTCTGGCTTTCTGCTGCAGAACAGTTGACAGAGCAACCTTCAATTCATCAATACAGACAACACTAAATCTACAGCTGTGTCAAGAAATAATGATGTACACACCTTTCTGTCACACCTGCTGTGTCTATATGACCTACAGCTCCCTCTGAAGTGAGGTCATATTATTGCTGTTCTAACACACTGGTCCAATATTTGATAAAATGCTGGATACGGGCTACTTACTTCAGTCCCCCACGAGCAATGTGATGGAGACATTTTGTTGACAACAGCTACAAAACAAGCAATCAGTCAGTCTTCATAAAACCAGCAATAAAATGTAATTGTCCGTGCAAATTATTATTTTTTTTTTACATATAATTATCTTGATTCTACATTTGAAGGCCTGGTTTATGAAAGAGATTCACCTTCAGCTAAATAGATGGGTTAGCTAACAATGCCTTAAAGGCATAGTTTGTGTTTTGTGGACACAAGTTCAATGTTTAGAAATTCTCTGGCCGGCTGGTGCTAACAAAACGAGTTGGGGAACAGCTTGGAGAACAAATAACAACATTTTGTGCCACAACACAACATGCAATTACATGTTTTAACCGATCAAAACACAGTACAAAGACTCAATTTTGTTCCCTCTGCCAAATTCTGCCCTGCTGTCTATCAGATATTTGGAAGAGATCATGAAACAAGGTTACAAGACCACTTCTGTTATTGAAAAGTGTGCTGTGCTGCAGAAAGGAACGAAATGTCTTACACAGTGGAAAAAAAGATGGAAAAGGAATAACAGAAAGCACTGAATGGAAAATTAAAGCCAGAGCATAAAATACAAGAGAATACAGTTCAAGACGCTTTTTTTTTCCCAAGACAGGGGTCATAGTTTTAGAAAAACACTGCAGATGTTGAATTGTACCAAATCAAAGATATCAGTACTAGCCTTCAGCAACCCGCTGATATCCAACTTGATGGATGAAATTTGTCTAAAAGACTAAAATGTGATAAATTTAAAAGTCTGCAGTCGCTCCAAAAGTTCAGCAGGCAGATTTAAAAGCAAATTGAAAAGAGGATTGCTGCAAATGCTGGAGAAATTGGCTCCAAGACAGTGACTGGAATTTCATGTGTAGATGTCTAGAAAAGTAGATAGAAAGATAGGTGGGCAGGTAAAGACAGACAGACAGACAGACAGATAGGCAGGCAGGCAGGCAGACAGTCCCAGGCGCATAAACAGATAAAGACAGGAAGAGAATGAAGAGAATAGAGACTGTTTTGCATTGTGCCAGACTCCTCCGCCTCCAGTTTCTTTTCCATCCTCCACTCTGTCGCTCTGAGCCTCCAGGGATGCCTGACCAGATTGTGTCCCTTGTTAGGAGTCTGCTGTTTGCATGTGCAAATCCGTGCCTGTTTGTGTTTGTGTTTACGTGTGTGCACGTCTTGTTCGCGTGCGCAGCTTTAGCTCGCAGCCCGAGGCACATTTGGACCCCTATTACCCTCGGCATGTGCAAAAGAAGTTTGGGTTTTTACCTTTTAATGGATGGGTGGAGCGGGAGGTGCAGACTTCTCCGACTTCTCCCTTTTTTCTCTTTCTGACTGTTCCTCCCTCACCTGAGACCTACTTGGCAGCCAAAATAATATCCACAACAGAAGGCAGCGAGAGAAAGTGCTGTCACATGCCGACACAAACGCACTCCAGCTCATGGACTCTCAGGCTTTGTTGTACTCAGAGAACAAAACACACACACACACACACACACACATGCAATCACAGGTAAACAGTGTGATTATGTAAGACATGTGAACATCCACAGGGAGCATTAGTCCTACTTTTAGGTGCTGCTTGTAACAGCCTTGGAACATTATATGTGTTGTGTTGTGTTGCGTTCACATGTATGGGATTCTAGAGTGCTGTTACATATCTGTGTGAACATTGTTGTTGTTTGTTTACATGTGTAGACTCCACAGTACCCGATTTGTTTTACTGGTAGTCAGAATATCTGTGTTTGTGTTGTATGAAGACAAAACATGGTTCTCACTGATGTTTCGAGAAGTTGTGACATACATAGCATGACAGGTGATACGTTTTTGGAAAGATACCGCATGCTCCCACTAGCAGGCGCCCTCTTCTCTTCACTCTTTGTCTTCTTACAGCAACCTTTTGGTGGACTGAACAAAAGCTAATTCTACAGTTTTGTGTCCCCGTAACTACAGCCAGAATTAGAGCTTAACTCACACCGGCACTGAGCTGTGAAAGTGAGATAAAAATTCCAAAAGGCTATTTCCCATTTTTGTTTAAATTTCGTAGATCATATCATTTAATGTCTACCTATTTAGGATTGAGTCTATGTCGTCATTTTATCAAACAAGCAGTTGCATGAAATACAATGATCTTGAAATCTTTTGCTCTCAGTCGTTTTGTCTGAGTGTGAGTCACTTCCTCTCAAAGAGAAGATGTCACAAATGAAAGAAAAACTCTAATTTGAACATCAGCCAATCGTGAATGCTTGAAAAGAAGAAGACATTGACAGTGCAGAGTGAACACAGCAAAGGGGCTGTCATACTCTTCATGTGTAAGGCTTGAAAGACCAGTGTCCTTGTTGGCGTTGGGCCCGCTCAAATGGAAGAAAGAGGATTTGCTGCAGTTTTGAAGCTTTTATCAATGTCACATACTGATTCCTTTTCATTGACTTTGAGTCAACAAGCTCTCACACCAGCACTCCTTCGTTTTTAAAACACAGTAGCTACATACAGTACAGAAAGATAATGAGCTTTCCTGATAAGTGCATCCCAAAACGTTCAGTTTTTTTGAGTCAGTCATTACAAAAATATTCCCAGACCTCTCTGTGAAAACTGTAAAAAATGTCAGTTTCATTATGTAACAGATGAACAGACATGGGCAGGCTTTCTTATTAAAAGCCAAGAGAAAAATTTGAGAAGCGCTTACAAATTACAACTTGTTGCCAAAACACTAAAGAAACATCTAAAAGCCTCCGGTTCAAAAATACTGCTTCCAGTTTGCCCTGACATTCTCTGAATGTCTTGTGTGGGGAAATTCCATGCTGATATAATGCATTAATAATATCTTGCTATATCCAACAACTTAAAATGCTTGTAATTTTGGGGGGGAAAAAGTACAAAATTAACTTTCATTTTGAATATACATTAGCTCAGGTATATAATGATAGTGCCTACACTTAATGTATGATGTATCTGTGCAAAACTGTAATGCGTGTTCAGGTATGACTGGCAGAAACTGTGTGGCTGCTTTTAGAGCAAAATTTGACTAATACCGATATCTGAGCCCAGTCTTAATCCAGGCTTGTCCAATTCTCACGGTTCTCGGTGTTTAACACCCCTCTCACACAGATGTACAAGATACCCTCACCCTGTCAATATGACGTGAGCAAGGCTTTTGCATACACTCAATGTCACAACTGTGAATCGAAAAATAGGGTGGAGCCAAAATTAGGCACTTAAAGGCATGCTGATGCAGACACTTAGATACTTTAATCAACAAAACAGGCTTACAGGTAGATAAATAGGTGAGTAGATGAGGCTGGCAGGTGCAAGAACAGGAAGTGGTAACAAGACATAAAGAAACAAGCCAAAACAAGGAAACATGGGGAGGAGAACAGAAAGAAGAGACAATCGACTGATGACAAAGTCAATCATATTTCAAGTGTCAGGTGAGGCACAACAAACTTATTACTTTGATGCAATATCCAGCATTTCATTACATTATTTAAACTCGTGAACTAATTCAACAACAATCTAAATCTAGAAACCATCATATCCATCCAATTTGTTTTCTCTGGCAGTCGGACTGTCACACTGTTGGCAACAAGTATTCTCTGTCTCTGCACAGTTGCTTTGAGATAAATGGACTGCTCCACTGCTTTGTTTTCATAAATGTACGGGTGTGTGTGTGTGTGTGTAAGCCTCAGTAGGTCGACAAATAGCAGCAAGTGACGCCTGAACACCTACTTGACGCTAACATACCTGCCTAAAGTGCCATTATTAATGTATCTTGCGAATAGATGTTAAGGAGACTTTCTGCAGAGAGAGGAAACAAGAATAAAACTAACTAAACCATGAAAAATATGTCAGAGCCATTCTTTGCCAGTTATATTTGAAGCTATAAAGTTTACAGAGTTAGTGTCACATTTCAGACGGGTTCAGTCCAATGATCTGGGTCAGAGACTCAGTTTTGTCCGTGCTTCTGTGGCAGGTTACTGAACACTTCTACTGCCACTCAGTTTGACTGCTACATCTAAAATCACTGTAGAGGGTTTGAGATTTGCAAACACTGAGTCACTGGAATTTGTCATCAGATATATGAGCCATAACATGCCATCATGTCACCTTAATATCTGTCTATTTCAAATGTAAAGGTACAGTGTAGAGTTTATTGATCTATTTGTAAAATATGGCAGGAGTGGAACTCCTAGTATTTAAAGGTATATTTTGATTAGTGTTTCATGAAAATAAGACTTGTGTTTTCTTTCACTCACAGTGAGCCTTTTATATCTACATTTTGCCTCAAAGAGTTCATGTTGCATCGCCATATACCAATATTAGCTTAGGACAAACAAACCAAACACTGGCTCCGAAGAGGAGCTTTCGCATTTTCTCAATTTTAGTGGCCACCATAGTTTCTCCTACATGCTAAGAACGTGAGGGAAAGCAAAATAATATTCAGCTGCATGTCAACTGTAGCTTAATACGTACCACTAAATCCTGCACACCGGACCTTAAGAGAGCCTCTCAAAACAATTTTAAAATAAATAATAATATCATAATAGGTATTTTATAATGTTCTAAAAGAGGCCAGAAGCATAAATATATACTTTTACCTTCATTAAAAAATAATGGAACCATTGATCACAGGCATCATGACCTGCCTTCCAGTGCTGCTTATGCCAAGTTAACAGTGAAAATGCATATGGTTGAGGTTGTGCTAATGCAAACTCTCACTGTCACACTGACACATCAGCTCTGTGCTGCAAGTTTAAGGTGTCTTTGCTTGTGATTGTGTTTCAAATCTGTAATGTATCAAATCTAGTCGTTTCCTAAAAACCTATCTGCTTTGGTG
>JAPZDY010000008.1:14372970-14401476 GCA_029783645.1 Ctenochaetus hawaiiensis | reverse complement strand
CTTTGGTGGCAGGTATAGTTTTTTTTCCTACCTGCCACAGACAACATTAACCCTCATTTGACAGCTTGCCCGTGCTGTCACCCCCTGCTGTAAATCAGCCAATGCTGGGGAAGTCTTTTGCTTTTTTAACACATTTTTGGTTCGTAAAGACTTTAAATCAATCACCATTAGCATACCTCTTGGCTCTTGTTCATTCATTTAATTAAATTCAACAGCCTAAGTCAAAGCCTCATGTTGCGCTATTTATTATCATTCATTAAGAATGAAAGGTTTTGTACTTCAATATGCTAAATATTCAGCAGCAGTGCAAAGAAAAAAAAAATTGGAGAAACAAAGGAAATCAATTCTTTGGGAATTTGTGATTATCATTCTAAAAGCTTTTGCTTGCCCATGCACATATCTGCAAATACCTCTGAGGTCCTGAGAAGTAAAGTTCAGCAGATGGGAGATTAAAGCCTGCAGCAGGTGGATTTTTTTCCAGATACACCCCTTTATTGTCAATACAGACTGCAATGCAAAAACGGAGCTGCGTCAAACAGGCTGATGGGGTTCATTTTTAATTTGATGCGCAAAAAAGAATATTAACGCAAAGTTCGTGCCAGAAACAATACAACCGATTCTCTTTTTTGACTGTTTTTAAGCTGCGTAAAGTCTGACTTAATGGTTGATTGCGTGTATTCATAAAAGAGCAGTCAGTGTCGTAACATCTCCTTAATGTGGAAGAAAATGAGATTAAGTTCCAGTTAACAATCCAGTTATCCGATACCCTGTTTCAAGTTGACTTTATGAGATTGTAAAACACATCTGTTCCTTCTTTATAGAGTGACTGATTGCTAAACCAACCTGTGATAATAACAAAACAGCTTAAACACCCAACCAGCTACTTCAACAGTGAACGCACAGGCTCAATTTGTAAGAACAAAGCTGTAAAAATTCTGCACAGAACTATTAAATCATTAAAGACTGTTAAAATGCTATTATAAAACATTTGTGTGCTAGTAACATTCTATATCAATATGAACAGAATCAAAGCGCTGTTATGTAAAAATCTGTTTTTTCTGTGATATGGCACCCCCACAGTTTCTGAAAGCAACAGCGTATTCATGCAGATGTAATGAATGCACTATTTACGAAACCAAATTTGACATTATTTTTAACAATGTCATGTACTTTGTCTTGATGTGAACATGCTTGTTCAGACATTTCTGTCACACGGTGGGCACATTTTGCACAAACCTCAGAGGCATGCCAAGCTATTGTAATCTGAATAAGAGTCAGCATGCTGCCAACACCTGACCTCAATATTACTCTCCTTTCAAACCTCTGTTAGTATGCGCTTAAAGGGCTTAAACGAGCGAGTCAACAACCCACAGTCAAACAATGAGCAAGTGCAACAACGCAACACGTATTTTTAGTTAGTCAGCTCATAATAGTTTAACAGCAAAAGCCTATATTAATAATGTTTTAAGCACCATGAAGTGTAAAAAAAGAGAACAGGAAACTCTTGATAACACATGTAAAGGTGAAATGAAGAAGTGAATGACATAAAAGACATGTAGGTTTGGGCTTTAACAATTTAATAAAAAGTGAGGCTACAGAAGTAAGTTTCCCAAACTAACTTAAAAGAAAATATTGATTCATCATGCCTGATCTCTCTTCAGGCAGACCGTTCTGAACGCGTGAGGGCTTTGATGGAGTATCGCTGATCATCTTTATTTTTCAAACTTGGGAGCAGAAAGAACTGGCCCAAAGACATGGAGCTGCACTCCACCTAGAAGGAGAGAGACAGGTGTGTGCTTCGGCCTGAGACAACCTTTAAAAGCCATCAATAAAATCTTAAAAGCAATCAAGAAGGTTGCAGGGAAATTAATTTTTCATCCTTCCACCATGAAAGTGTCATGCAAAGTAGCATTAGCATGTCTTATGTCTGAGGGCTCAAGGCAAATGTGGAATGGCTTTTTTCCTCATTTTTGTTGATCATTAAATGAGCACAGGCCTCCAGAAATTGTCTTCAGGCTTCCTTTCTCCTATTCAGGCCCCTGAGGTACAACCACACAGAGTAAGTCATTAGTGCAGGGACAAAAGTATGATTCCTCACCGGCCTCTCACCTGCAAATACTGCAGGTCGTGTGTGGACACTGCAGTCAAACTCAAGTCTTTTTCTAAATTCATTGGTGGGAATTATTGGTGCAGTGGCAAGGACACACTCCTCACAAACATTGTCAGCTCTTTTGAACTGGGAGTTGAGCCCCATTTTAGCCCAGGACCGATCATAGTGTGTGAGGTCCTCGTCCCCCTGTGCCAATATGGATAACTTTTTTCTTGTATTTAGCAAAAAAAAATGAGTTGATGCCATATAATTGAAATTCAAGGGAATATCTGGTTCTATTTTGTATGCCATTTGTAGTGCTTGCACACAATGCTGAACTCCACAGGAACATTTACTCAGAAAATGAGTTCCACATATTATCAGATACGCTTCTGTAGCTGCTGCATGGTAAACAAAGGTGCCGTATATCGTGTCTACATGGCTTTTTTGTATGCCTCTTGCAAAAAGGAAGTGCCTGATAAAATCTTAAACACTGACCCACATTTTAACTCCATTACAGGGATGATGAGCTGTGAGGCTACACTTTTAGCAAACGATATGTCACATTATGTTTTATAAGTATGACACAGACTCAGCAGGCATAAAATATATCTAAAGTACAGACCTGATGTTTTGATACACATCTAAACAAATGCTTTTGGACAATACCATCTCTCATTGCCAAACCAATGTAGTTCTTAATTTCAGTCAACATTTTCCAAAACAACATTACTGGCAGAGAAGCTCAAATTATGAACAAAATGACTCTGAACGATTCTTTTCTGTGTTATTTTCTTACTAAAGAATTTTGTGTCCCTTAAAACAAAATTTCACACTTTGATGAATTAAGTGTCACCCCAACTACTTAGGCAACATAAATACTAAATATGGCAAATCTGGACTATTAGGTTTTTGAATATTGTATAACACAATGTATTTTATTGAGATTTGTTTGCAGTGCCTATTTTTCACAGTTAGACATAATGATAAAAACTCACCTTTCACTTACCTTGTTTTTTCTAAAGCTTTAAACACATTTTATGGTCTTCATAAGCAAATAAAACCATATGAAAAAAAAAGCCCTTCACAGGGACATAAATGAAGTTTCACAGAACTATGCAGATCACTTTTTTTCAAACATTCCAAGGCAATAAAGAGAAGTGCACCTGGCAAAGATGTTAAGTGCAAAAGAGCACTAAAAGGGACCCTGTGTGTGGTGTCTGAACACCAGTTGCACTCCGGAGTAATGGCTTTGCAAGTGTTTACGAGAGCAGATATACATTCAGCATATTTATTAGACCTCAAGGACAAACGATGTGTTTTAGAGTCAAACGCTGAATTAAATAGAACTCATTTGTTTACAAGAAACGCAAGAGGGTATTCAAACAATTTATTTTTATTTTGAATTTATAAATCACATAAATATTTGGGCTTGACTAAAAAATGTATCTCACTAAGTATTTTACTGCATTAAACTTTTTTCCTTCTTAGAGAGTTGAGTCTTTGTAGATCTCACCAACTTTGTGCCTTTGCATAGCTGCTTTGCCTACACACATTATCCGTTGCCCCACAAGGAAGTGTAATTGTTATGCACTTAGTGCCCACAAGTGGGGAGGACATGGAAGGAGTTCTTCTCATTTATCTTCACATTCTGTACTGGAGTGCCTCTTGACATTAAGGCTTCTTGAGAAAGCCTTTATCTGTAGTTAAAGCTTGGTACACTTTGCAGAATGGCTGCTTTACGCAGCTGCTCTTGGCCTTTCACACACACTCTGTCACCCAAGTTTAAATGTCAAGCCCACATTAGCCTGTGAGGCCCTGCATGGATACAACTGGTTGTCAGACGGCCAGGGTTCTGCCTTACACACATACACAATCGCACACATAAACACACCCACACACAGCAATAATCCCTATATTCACCGAACAGTGCCAGAGACAAAACATACCATATATCTGCTCGCAGTATTTGAATGCTATGAGGCCACTGCTGATATGTGTAATATATGACACCTTGAAGTCTATCACTGGATTTGTATGTTATACCCACATACACACACTTGTCCTCAACCTGTCATGGACCAGCCACCTGTCATACGGTCACGGCCGGCGGGGGCAGCAAAGCGGAAAGACTGGGCAGGAGCACAATTCCTCCACACATACAGAGTAAGCACACACATCCAGAAACTCGACATGACCGGCGCACATATCCTCCATGGCAGACACCATCCCTCACTTTGACGTGGCATCTCATAAGTCAGCCGTTGAGGCCGTGTGGGGGAGGGGGGGGCACAGGGGGGCAGGGGGACGAAGAGGGGTGGAGAGAGGAGAAAGCGAAGGCAGGTAGAAAAAGGTGGAGGAGGCAGGGAAGGAATGGGGGAGTGGTGGAGCATGATAACCCAATTTGTTAGTGGTAGATAAATAGAGGTCTGGGAGGTAAATCACCGTGGGGAGAGCAAATGAAATAAGGATGGAGAGAAAAGGAGGGAGGGGGAGGGGGAGGGGGAGGGACGGGCAGAAATAAACAACCTGGGCTAATGTAAATAATGCCAACCGTGCTTGTTGGAGAGAGGCTATATTTCAATATTGAGCATATAAAAAAAGGCTACAGTGAGGAATTATAACTGCCTCAGACTGAACTAAAAAGTCATAAATCACTCCAGTGTTGCAAGTGACCTATTTTGAAGAAAGCAAACATTTATTGGGTTGAATCTTTCTTAGTCAGCAAGGTTTCATCTCTTGCTAGCTTCAGAGTAAGTTAATTATATTTCGTTAACTGCGTCTCTCTTGTAATGTAACTGGCAGTACTTTGATTAGATGGCGGTGCGCGAAGCTGACAGGACACTGTCATGAACATGACATAAACGTGACATGAACGTGAAGGAGCTTTGATGAATGATTATGACAGTTATCATTAGAGGAGTTTGGTCAATTATGTCTCGTAACTTTAACTGTAATTTGACATTGATTGAAATGTCTTTGTTATGACAACTTGGCAAAGTGTCACCATATAATTATGCCAGAATTCATATTAGAGCTTCAAACTGATCAATACAGTTTTCTCTGAAGAATGGAAAGTTTGTAGCCTATTTAATTGTTCATACTTATAATTATCAAAGAATCAATGAAAAACAGTATGTCAGTCATTCAGCCTTGTCACTGTGCGCTTCCCAATTAGGCTCCTAAAAACACATTGCTCAGCACTTCACACTTTGTTCCTTGTTCATCAGAGTTGCTTGCCAAAAATCTTTACAGGGAGTACTTTGTTGTGTTGAATTTGCATCAAAATAATGGCCCATAAGGGATGTAGGGCTGAATTAAAAAGGAGAAGGAATTACCACAAGCTGATCCGCCTCAGAGGGTGGGGACACGTTGAGGCTCTCTCTTTGCTTACTTTCATCTTTTACACACAAATCCAAGGTAAGACACAAAATTGATGACACCATTTAACCTGCATTTCACATTTCCAGAAAACTGATCAGTCTGTTGGTACTCAACCTAAGGCTAGAGATCAAAAAGTTGAGGTTAAATATCTTTAACTACATTGCTGAGTATTTGTATCCTAATATAATCCATGTAATCTTCTGTAATCTCCCTCTTTTTCTTCACTCTGTCTCAACTTTCAATAAAAAGATAAAATGCTTAAACATCAAATATAAGTATAATTGCTAAATGAGAAGAATAACAGTCTTGTAAAGTTCTATGATAAAAAAGACGGCACACTTTATTCCTTGACTCCATAAATTACATTACGAAACAAACTAATTTTTTGTTCAGGTTTTGCAAACTTTATTTCATATAAAGCGCAGCTCTTTAATTCAGAGAATGCTGCTACAAAGTTCAGAAAGATCAAGGTTTTAATAAAAAAGTTTACTGCATTAAGGTAGCTACTATTTTACTTTTCCCCACCTTAAGCAAACGTGTGAAGTGCTTAAACACAACCTTAAAAAAACATAATTATGTCTTAGTTCGTGCAGATACTGAACAAAAACAAATGATATGAATTATTGCAGATATGTTTCCTTTTTTAAAGTATTTGCCTGTCATACTGATATAAAACAGAGGTCTAATTGGCGCAGCACATCATTTCTCAAAATGGTTGTTGCTAATGAGAAGAACATACACAATCCTGAGAGATGATGTTGCTTACATGTCATTTGAGTTTTGGGTTTGTTTGTAGGTTAGCTGTATTATCTTATGAAAAGCTACTGAAACAAATTAAGCTCCACAATCTTGTAAGATGAAGCCCCAAAAAGATTCATTTCAATTATTCTGTCACAATTAAGTAAATCAAAAATGTGCACAGAAGTTTAACATAACCCTTTTTTCCACTGAGCCCACTCTAAAGACAAAACTAAACCAAAAATAAACATAAAACAGAAGAGTCTCATGTCAAACTGAACCAAACTCCTGCTTACTTTAGCAGAAAATAATGTTAAATGTAGATGTTTATCCCTCAGTGCAAAAAGGCGATGGAGTACACGTTTTTTATGGCCCTTAAGGTTGTGTTAGAAGGTTAGACGAAGCTGTCATCATCTATTACATGGTTATAAGATGATGGGAGCAGGGCTGCAGAGTCAGGTAAGGTTTTCTTCACTATAAAGGAGTATCTGTCTCTCCCTCTGACTCTCCTCTGTACACTCGAGCGCTGTGATCTGCATTGAAGGGCCCGATGAGATCCTCCGTGTGTGCTGTTTGTGCCTGCTGAGATCTCTGACGAACAAACATCTTGTATCCTCCTTGGCTTCTCAGCTTCACTGCTGGGACTTTTAACCTCAATGTTTGGAATCTTTAATGGGGAACGCTGCATTCGCCTCTTTGTAACAAACATTCCCAGACAGGAAATGTTATGTCGAGGCCAACAGGTGTGATATCTGCTTTGTTTGGCAGTTGTTTACAGATCAAAGACCAAATGAATAAAACTGTGTGTATTCGCGACTAAAGCTTGATAAAGCTGCATGTGTGTTTTATGGATTTCAGCTGTTGTGTAACCAGGCGCATGTGCACAAGCCTCATTTCAACTACAACATTTACCACAAAACAAGGATGCAGAAATACCTAAAACATGCACTTGCATGTAGACACTAACCCCCTCCTCCAGATCACATTAAACCCTTCGAAGACAGGAGTGCTAAGGAAGCAGCTGCAGGTTCCCAAACAGCTCCAGAAAAGCTGGCGCACCCGTTCCACTATTCCATCCCAAGTATCTGTAACTATTATCCTGGCAATATCCCAGTTCTATTATTTTAAAATTATTATTAATAATAAATCTTTGGAGCTCAACCTAACGAAGTGCTTCAGAATTTAGGACAAATTAAAAGGCGAAGAATAGCTCAGATGGCAATACAAAGAATGATAAAAAAAGGCATTACTCATTATTAGTTCAAAATCTAGTAAAAAAGTTTGCACACGGCAGTTAAATATTCATCTGTTAT
Organism: Ctenochaetus hawaiiensis; assembly: GCA_029783645.1. Classification (NCBI taxonomy): domain Eukaryota; kingdom Metazoa; phylum Chordata; class Actinopteri; order Acanthuriformes; family Acanthuridae; genus Ctenochaetus; species Ctenochaetus hawaiiensis. The sequence goes on along the minus strand of JAPZDY010000008.1, from coordinate 14,393,952 downwards.
GAACAGAGTTACTGGAAAATGATGCATGCATGTTTTTTTGTAGTGTTATGATTTTTTTTTTTTTCCTTCCCAATACCAGTTCTGATCCCTGAACTAGTCCCATGGGTGCATGGATTGTTTTATGGTTAATTTTAAATCATCTTTGGGTTTTTTCTTTTCAGTTCCAAATGCAATGATGTGATGCATTGGTTTTCATTTATACGCAATAGCTTCTCCTAACTAAATGATTCAAAACCTGCTTTGATTCTAACTGTGTTTCAAAGTGTGTGTTCAAGTGATTAAGAAAAACGCTTCAACTATTCAAATAAATCAAATTTTGACACAATACAAAAAGCATCTGGAACTGTGAACTGTCTGTGCATAATGGTGTGCAGTTACTTGACAACAGTATCAGAGCAATTAGGAATGATCACCCTGATGTGACAGAATATATTAAATTCGTAACGCAGAGTAAATCATGAAGAGCAGAATGTATAAGAATGCTGCTGTTCCTGGTTATTCTACTGTAGAAATGTAAATCTGTGTGGAGCAGTTTTCCCCTCTGGTGGAAAGAAACGCACAGCAGGTCATGTAGCTATCTTGTCAGAGCCTGCGTCAAATGTTTCCATTCATTTATTAAATATGCCATACACTCCATTTAGCTTCCATGGAGCACAACCTTGAAATTAAAGACTACAGATGTAAAACACACATGGTTACCTAACACAGACTCTCACTCAACTGTATATAGAGTTAGAAAGGTAAATAAGCATGTGTTTACCCTTGTACTACATGAAAAATATCTACCGAATGAATAAGGAAAAACAAGCACACATGAAATGATTTTATACAATTGCAATTTTATGCCAAAATAAGTGCAAGAATTACAGACCCCACAAGGACACAGAAGTCACACACATTTCTCAAAACCAATAAATTAACATACTCTAAACACTGCAGGTCTAGTTGAAAGTTAATGTCAGTAATTAAAAATGTAAACTGTCTTCACTGACTATATTGCAATAAAAAAAAAAATATAGGATGACCTTCTCACTCATCAGGAGGAGGCAGTCAAGAGACTGACTGGCATTTTGTCAGCACAGAACAAAGTGGCATTGTACTGAACACAAGCAAGAGTTATTGACGTGTTTGTGTGTGTGTCTGTCTGTGTGAGTGTTAGTGGGTACAAGACTGTGACCCTTGGGAAACAAGTGACTTTGTGTCCTTGAGCTGTAGGCTGGCAAGAGGTCAGAGGGCCCCCTGTGCCTTTTACTGGCCAGTGCAGCGTGGAGGGGATTCTTTTGTGCTGCTGTGTTCTATTTAGAAGTATCTGCATCGGATTACAGGGTCAGTAGAGTCACATAAAGAAGTACCGGGATGGTGTGTGTGTGTGTGTGTAACCATGTGTACTTTTGGTGGCCTGGTGAGAGAGTAAGTGAGAGAACAAGGTGGTTCATGGCAGGGCAAAGAACAGTGTCGCAGCGGGACTTATCAGTGGAGGGTTCACTTACTTTTCAACACCTACAGGTCACTGAGAAGACTGACGGGCAGCACACCAGTACACACACACACACACACAGGCACGCACACACGCGCACGCACGCACGCACACACATCCACACATACAAGCACATACACATAAAGGCTCAAATGCTCTTTGCACTGTCAGAAGCAGAAATAACTGCAGTATGCAAGCACATGTGATGCACATTGGGATACATGCAGGCATTCTGGCTCTATGAATGATTTGAACACACATTTAATCTTTTACAGTGTTCAATCTACATCAGCCTAAGAAAATTAGGGACTAAGGTGATTCCCTTGGCAGGACTGTAGTAAAGACCACCTGAGTCCAGTAAAATACAAGTATAAAACTGATAAATAGGTGAATAAAAAAATTATTTTATGTTACAGTCTGGTTGCACTCTGGTAACGTGGACCTAAAGATTTTCTCAAATCCTTGCCAACTCACATTTATCTGTCTTCAGGGAACTTGATAAAGATCCACAGACATGTTATATAACTTGATACAAAGATAATCCAGACCCATTTCTAATAACATGATATATTACAGTATAAATCTGATTTCATTCTATTCAATTCAGCTGTTTCCTTATAATCACTCATCTTAGATTTGTTTAACTGATAATCTACAAATGTTATTTTACAATAATAAATTAGACATATGGTGACATATGGTTGCTAACATTAAACTGACCTTTCATACATTGTTCCAAGCTATGTTAGCTATACATCTGTGTTGTGCATACATTCATTATTTAAATTTAAAAAATACATAAACATATGTGAGTAAAGGACATGCTTATGGTTTCTGTTATTGCCTTCAACAGGGATGAGCTGTTAATACTAGAATTATTGTTCACATAAACTGTTCCTCATACTGTTTGTGTTTTACACATGAATCAAAGGGTCTGTAGTATCAGCGTAATATTATTCGATACCCCTGTACATTTTGGGAACTCTTATTACAGAGTCATTCTAGCGTTGGACCAGGTGAAATAAAACTGTTTCACAGTGAAGCTGGCAGGAGGGAAGTCTGGACTCAAGTCTGAACTAAAACTCCCTGGAGACAATAATAATCCTGTTCTTTACTATACTTGTGAACCACAATCCTGTAACTTAAAAAAATATATTTGCAATTCTTAGAATAGCCACTTAATGTTGGAGATTTACTTGAAAAATGGAACAAACTACATTTTTACTTGAATTTTTATATTTCACTGTAATCCTTAAACTATAAATCATTTAATTTCAATGCAAAAACAGTATATTTTTACAAGTTATATTAAAAAGTAATGGAAGGATATATATTTAAGAATTGCGCACTGCAGCAAACTTGGCTAAAATTCTACTGTTTTATAAAAAATAATAATATTATGTGGCCCGCAGATTTAAAATGAATAATTTTCATAACACTCTGCCTCCTTGTCTTGGAAAATAAAACTCTTTGTCTCGCTGCTAAAAATAATTTACTTAATATTACTGGATACCAACTCACTATTATGAGCTCTCACTATAGGCAGAAGAAATGCACAAAAGGTTATGATTCAAATCTATGCTCTCAAAGCTCAAGCTCCCAAAGCAATAATGGGGATTAATAAAGAAAAAAATGGAAAGAAATGGGAGAAAAAAGAAAAAAATTGATGGATGAAATGCTGCGATACCTTCAAGCCATTGTAAATAAGAGTGGTCAAGCTACAGCAGGTAATCAGTCAACAAGAGTGCATCACTGAAATCAGACCCTTCAGGTTACAGGAAAATGCACATGTAGAATGAAGGTTAAACAACAATGTTGAATGCTAATTTTGCAGCGCTTCTGGCTAAGATTTATATTTACAAATCAAATGTATTTATTTAACTGTTTGGTTGGGAAATGATTGAAAAAGAGAGTTAAAAAAATCATGATGTGGCGTCTTCGGTATTGCAGCCGAGAGGAGGCTTGGTGCAAGATACTGATAACATCTCTATCTGTCACTGCCGTTGAACATTATTGCCTATTCCTCACTTGCTAGGAGATATTATCAAAACTGAATCTTTTTATAGATTGTTCTTGTTCTGTCCTGAGACCAGTATTTCTTTTGCAGTTAGATACCATCACACTCAATATTTCATGGCCGCAAAGAGTTGCAGAGATGAATTTCTCTCCAGGCCCCTATGGTCTCTCATATTTGTGTGTTCCTCCCAGCTGACTTTTATCAACAACACAACCTAAAGCTTTTAGCACTGCAGCCATAGGGTGTTATGGTGGTGCAGTTGACTGCACCTCAAAAGCTAGACTGAGTTTCATAAAATCAAATTTGGTTATCCAGGTCAAGATCAGCCATTTTAGAGATTAATAGATGTTATTTCACACAGGTTTGGATGCCTTTAGAGAATGCCTCTGTGTGTGTGTGTGTGTGTGTGTGTGTGTGTGTGTGTTTGTGTGTCTGCATATGTCTGATGATCCATTTCCCTGTGGGGATTTCATGGGTCATTTGCTCTGACCTTTGCTGTATGCAGAAGCAAACAAACAGCTGCAAACAGACGACGAGGCAAACAGTTTCAAAATTCACACCAATACACTACAACACTGCACTGTAACTGTGGCAGCGAAGGCTGAGTGCAGGCTCTGTTCATGCAGCAGGCAACCAAATACATCCAGAAAATATACATAAATAAATTAATTAAAAGGCTGCTGTTTGGCTTTGTTTTATCTGTTTGTTGCTCCTTATTCATTGTCTGACCAGCTGATAAGTGAGCGTACCCACTAGAGACATCAAGAGGAAAACTAAAGGTAGAAATAACAAAATATGATAAAGTTGTACAAAACAGTACACTGTACAAAGAGGAACACTTTAATATCTTAATAAACAGTAATTGTCCTTTGCACTTATTACATTTCAGCTTAATACCCCAGTTGAACCTAAAATTTCCTGCTTCAGTTCCATCCAATGACCTGGGAAAACATTTTGGACGGACTTAAAATAAAAAAAAAAAAAGATAAAATAAAATAAAATGGACCCAACCTGACTGAGGTCTTGCATCAGGTCTCAGATACAAGAAACCGAATGAAATCGTAAAGATCTCCGCTTTATGAGGGTTCGCAGACAAAAATGAACCTTTAAGAAATCCAGTACAGCAGTGCTGGATACTTAACCTTCCAAAGTATCCTGCTGAGTCAGCAAACACATTTCAGAGGGTTCAGAAACTGCGGAATGAATTTTGTAGATATAGTACTAGATTACATTACTTTATAGAGGTGCTCCTTTTTTTTTTTTTTGTTCACCCCCGTATGTGTTCCTTGGTGTGTAAAAAGCTGTTCATGTGTGTTCCTTCAGGAATTTAAACTTTCAAACATCTCAAGTACATAAAGAAATCCCTCTGGACAATAGAATTTCTTTTTCCTGATTACCTAAATAAGCCTGAAGGAAAACATGTTTAAGCAGCTATATTTGGGTGAATTAGAGGGAAGAACTCCTAGGAGACAAACATTTGTACCTTGGAGTTTAATGGATTCTTTATTTGGAAATAGCAAGCTTAAAAGGTAGGACTATTAAACAACCACCACAATATAAACATGCAACAACAACCTTGATTGCCAGCGATAATGATGTGCTGCTACCTACCAGGTGCCATAAAGTTATTTTTTCCCTCTACTCTCCCCAAGCTACATTTGAATGTCTGCAGCTGTGTACATGTGTGCTTCTGCATCTGCATTTAAAGCAATGAAGCAAGAGAGATTCAGAGGGAAACCACGTACAAACACGGAGGGAAGAAAAAGAGTGAAACGGTATATAAAGCAGAGCGGGAGTTATCGGCCAGCCAACCAGGTGGAAACCAGCTGTGGGCGAGCTCAGGAAACATTCAAGGAAGTCTTACTCACATCCCAGAAGGCAGGGGAGATTAGACAAATCACAACGCTTGGAGAAAGCATTAGTCATATCCCAGAGTGCCCTGCTCTGGAGAGCGGTGTGGTGCTGGAGAGCCAGGTATCATGACTGAAATGATACTCCGAGATGAACAAGTGTTTGCCGTGTGCACCTGGATCACTCAGCAAGCATCCCGAGGGAAGACGAAAGGATGGTTGTACCCACCAAGACAAAATGGAGACCAGGAAACTCGCACTGCCTTTTTTGCATCAGGGCAGAAGTTTGTGTTATATGTGTTTACAAGTGTCTTTTTTCTGGATGAATAGGAATTAAGAGGAAACATATGCTGAAAACTTACAAGTTGCAGAAGTAAAACACAAAGCCCAAAGTGGGTAGAAAGAAAGGAGAGAGGGATAAAATAAGGTAGAGGGCAGGAGGAGCAGTGCAGGAGGACTTTGATGGTTGGAGCGACAGCTGTGTCCCCGGTGAGTGTCTTTGAAGAACAAGAGGAAGCCTTGAAATAAATGCATTAATTGTAGACGTGGGGATAAATGAAAGAAGAACGATGGAGATGAAGGAGAGGAGAAACAGATTGTGTTTGTTGACTCAGAATAACTCCGGCTGAGTGAGATGAAAGGCCTTGAGATTCTCATGTCTGAAGTTGTAGAAACCTGAATGTAGAGTTGGTGGATATTGCCTTGGAGCACTGATGTGTGATCAGTTATTTTAATCTGTACTGACATCTCTCTGTCTTACCTACACATTTTTTTTGCACCTTTAGATTTTCTTTGGGGTAACAGAGGTAACTCTGGTAAAAACACAGTAGAGTCTATAATCATGAACACTGTGCAAAGCTTCTTCGTCCTTAGACAACTGACCTCTGAGATCTGCGACCTTGCATCAGTAAAATAAGAGCCAAATTCAGCAATACTGTTGTGGCACTCGTCATTGTTCCTTGATCTATAAATCACAAAGTTAGCAAACAGAACTTGATCAATCTTTTATTGCAGACTTTTTTTTTTTACTCCAGACTCAGTTGTCAATGTTTCATCACACTCAATATTTCACTCTGTGGCCTTAGTCCAACCTCATCTGTCTACTGCTAATAAATAAATAATACAAATCGAGAAAATAATAGCTGGAGAAGCAAAAGGTTATTAAAAGAGAAAGAAAGAGATACGAGGAGGTGGCCCAAACTTTATTGGTATTATGAGAAGAAAAAAGGGGAAGTGAGGCTCTAAATGTTAACAGTCTCCTCCTAAATCACCTGGTAGTTCTTATCAACTTTTGAAAGCGCCTGGATTTCTCATTAAGGTCTTTTAAGTGTGGTGACCGCAGAGCTCTTCTGTTGCTTTACCTTTATCTCCTTTTTCTGACCGGAGTATTAATGATCAATCTGAGACGGGTGAAGCGCACTGCACACTGAAAGTGGGTGAGATTGTAGCAAAGGGGGAATGAAATAGGTAAAAAGCTCCCAGGTGCATCTCTGTGGGGGGACTGTATCTCTCAGGTGATTTCTGAAGCAGCCTATCTATAGCCCCGCTGCAACCTTACCGTATAAATATCTCCTCCTTCACACATACCCTTACCTCCCTCCCTGTTTTCCTCCTCACACCATTACCCAGAAGACGTCCTTTTCAGCTGCTGAGTCTCTCCTCTGTACCCCCCGTTCCAGAGGCCCTGCAAGTTCCCATCCTTTTTTACCATAGGCATTACCATACCTTTGATCGCGCTCGCCCTACCTTCTCTCCACTTCATTACCGATGCAAGCATCTCCCCCTCTTTTTTTGAAAATATCTTTGTCCTAGTCAGCAGTTAGGAATGTTCATTTAACAATTGCCTTAGATGGAATTATAACGGTAAAAGGAGATGGCTTTGAAATGTAAATTGCGTGCGCAGGAGGCCCTAGTGAGCGCTCTTACGGTCTCCTGGATCCAGATGACGAACACCCAGGTTTCATTCCATCTGACATCAGAGGCAGAGGCGGGCACATGAAGAACAAACATGTCGTGAGGAGAAGCAGAGATAAGGAAGATAGACAGACACCCCTGTCCTTGGTTGACAAACAGCTGCATCGCTTCCCTCTCTTCTTTTATCTGCACTGTGGTTTCCCTTTCATCTGGCTGGTGGATTGATGTGATGGTATTATTTACTCGTCATTAGAGGCAGAAGAAATTGTGTGTCATTAGCTTGATAACACCTCTGCCAGATTAGATGACAGACAAGAAGTACTGGTGACCTGATTGGAAAAGGAAAGAAGAGGATCAGAATGAGAGGTTCGGTATTACTTTAAAGATAGAGAAATAGATGAGACCCAAAGAGATGAGCTGAAGATGAAGAGAGAATTGGAAGTAGAAAAAAAAGGTGAGAATGACCAAAAATGTAATTACCCAAAGCAATACAGGACAAGAGATGGATAAAGAGAACGTTTAACACAACCTGTGGCATACAGACAAGTAGACAGGAGGTAAACAGAGAATGAACTAAATACATCTGCAAGCAAGTAATACATGTCCTTGGGATCATTTCTCCTACAGATGCACAGTGCACGGTTATTATGTAAGAAGTCCTTAAAAATTACAGGGAAAAATCCAATAATATAACAAATAATTTTTTGTAGTTATTTTTTTTAAATGAAAACAGTAAGTTAGGGTTAGGAAAGATCTTGGTTCAGGTTAAAAGAACTTCTTGGTAACTTTAAAGAACCTTTTTTGTCAGTGTTAATAAACCTTTTCAGTTACTCTTGAGGTCATTGTTAAAAAAAAAAACAACACTGAAGGTCGAGAAATGAGGAGTGAATAAGAGTTTCCCTTGTCGAAATGCAAGGTTTTATCGGCCTGTCAATCAATCCTGACCTCCGCTTTCTGAAAAGTTCGTGGCTCTGTAGCCTAGAAACAGCATTTTAAAGATCAGGGGTTAGTTCTTGGTCAGACTGAAAAGAAAGTAAAGTTGACTTTGACTAGAGAGAAACATCTTCATTGTTTAAGTACAGTGTTTTGTAGATCATCCATCTATCCTGACCTCTTAAATAGCAGACTCCCTGGCTCCATAGCAATTTTACACTACTTGTTTTCTGGCACCTTCACTTCTGCAGCAGATGGAAAGATTTTAAGTCCACAACTAACACTAGCATTTGTTCATATGGTCACAGGTCACACATGCCTATTCTGATTGCTAGAATGAGGCAACCAGAAATATGGTTATGTTTAATTATTTGTGACCTGCATTTACAACAGAAAAGATGCAAGAGATATTGAGGAAAAAGTGTGTGGGGGGGGAGGGGCAACAGAAAACCAAGTTAGCCTCATGTTGTGTAAGTTTATAGTCCAAGGTAAGGATTTTTTTCTTTTATTACAAATGTTAATCTGATTTCAAGCCAGCTTCTTTTCTTGGACAGAACCCGTGAGCTCAGGTTTCTCATCACCTCTTTTGTTTGTTATGTCCTAATCAAAGAAAAAAGGAATTCACAATGACATGAAAAAGAGAATAACAGCAAATTCACACATTTACAAAGATTTAACCAGTAAATGTTCTACTCTTTCTTATCAAAAACACCTAAATCAATCAATTATCTAAGCTGAAAGGATTTCTTTGATGAAAAACAAATAAATTAATCAACACATTTACTTGATTATTAGTTGATTATGTTTAAAGGGAACTTATGGGAGCATAAATGAAAATAGTTGAGTTGGCGACTGTGTGCATGAGTAGCCCCCTTTCTCATTCATTTTCCCGTAATTAGTGCAAGCTTGTTAATTAAGCCACAAGGCACTCAATTATATTTCTCCTTTTAGAGCTGACCTAAACCTGAGGGAAAACATGTTGAGCCGTCTAAGAAACAATGGCCCCACTGATCTTTGAGTAATTATCTATTACTGTGCTAATTCATCACTCACCATCAATCCCATCACAAAAGCCTCATGTAACCTGACAAAAAGTGCACACCCCCACTGACAAGTTGCATGTCAAAGTTAAAAAAGGTAGCGTCATTAAAAGAATGACCTATTGACTCTGTCCCTTTAAAGCATTGTCCACTGAAACGTTTGGCCTTCGATAAAGTGTGGCTTCTGCTTTGCAATTAAGTCCGGGATGAAGGAAAAAAAAATAACCATGTTGCAAGATTTGGAGCTTTGTTTTTTGTTGTTGTTTCTCAAGTTTTATTCTGCAAGAAACCCTGTGATCAAACAAGCAATGCAAACTGAATCCTAACTTTCTTTCTTTGTGTGTGTATGTGTGTATACATTTATTAATCTAGTTACTGGACAAATTAGCCACTGCATAGCAACAAAGGTTAACAAAGGGATGTGAAAACAAAGAGAGAAGAAGCGAGAGGGAGAGGTTGATGGAACAAGTCCTTTAACTTGTTCTTAATTAAGGTAAAGTCTTTGTTCTCCATCCTGTCTCCAAGGGAGATGGCAACACATTCATAAGCCCTTCTCATAGTGACACCGCTATCTGATTAATTGGCCCCTGAATGCGCAGCTTTAAATCACTAAGTCCTAGACACACACCCACTCACATGCAAATGCAAGCAGCCACAAGCACACAAACTGTACATAGAGTAGGTCAAAGTCCCTACCCACACTGCATTTAATCACAAAGTTTAGGCCAAAACATCCACTGATCTTTGCCCATGACAGCACTGAGGCACAGGTGACCTTGTGTAGCCTCATCAGTGGGTGAGGATAAATGTAGAACACCTACAAGCATGTACATTTACCTTCCTGGCCTCTTTAAGAGTGAGTATTTTCCATATATTCCTTCAAGGAAGGCTTTATTTAGTTTTCCAATATAGTGGCTCCACATCTTTCCCTGTGAAGTGAGCTTCCCTCACAGCCCTGTCAGATGAATTCTAGTACTGCTAATCAACAGCAGCTGTCATGTTCAGATGTGCTTTTTTTTAACAAATTTTTAAATGGCTGTCAACTATTAGATACAAAGGACATACCATTTGACTATCATTTATTAAGTCTTTTGGTAAAGTTTCCATGAAATAACTGCTTGAAGTGGAAGGATTAATTGTTTGAAGTATTTAGTCATTACCAACGTTTAGGTGCTTATTGCAATAAAGCCTACTTTTAGCTAACATAACTACTTCTACTCACTTGCATACTCAGCTCTTATGCTTGTAGGTAACCAGTTCAACTAATATGCTTTTAGCTAACCATTAAAACTATTACCCAGCAAACATGCCCACACAGGGCCTATGTGGGGGCACTGTAGGCAGAAGATTGGGCCATGTGTGGGCAGCCCACTGTTGGCCCCGTGAAAAGCAGGCCCCACACTATGAGGCCCAGGCAAGGCCCCAGCAAGGAAGCCCACAGTGTGGGCTGAGTGTGGGAATGTCCCTGATGAGACCCACTGTGCCCACTGGGTTAAGTGGCCAGCTTACCAGAGTACCACATGGGCCTCATTATGTGGGGTAGTGGGGCCAACAGTAAAGGCCCACAGTGAGCTTGTTTTGGGGTCAGTCTGTGGGGACACTCTGGGCACAGTAGGCATGCTGTGAGTACAGTAGGCATAACCCAAGGGGCCCTTGTGACTTTTTTCTGTGGGCAGGCCCACAGGGGGTTATCCACAATAAACCATCACTGGGGCCCAAAAGTGCAAACTGCTGCAGGTCCTGCACTGGCAAACCCGGAGGGAGCCCACGTGGAATTGGTGTGGGTTTGGCCCTACCCACAAACGCCCACAGTTAACCCACACTTTTACTAAGTGTGCCCCACAGCATTTTTGCCAGGTGCTTTCACCTTTGATTTAGCTATTGTATGCTCAGCTAAATATTCCAACCCATTTATGGTTTTTGCTAAGTATTTCAATCATTTATGCTTTTCCTAACCTTTTTCTCTTTTTACTTTTTTATGCTTTAGCTAACGTTCTTACCATTTATGGGTTTTGGCTAACTCTTTCAACTTTTTATGCCATTGGCTGAATATTTCAACCATTTAGCTAGGCTACCTGTTTTAATTGTCTATTGCCAGCCCTTCCATTCTTCTGGCTAAAGGTACACTTTGTCAGGAGTCACTATTCTTAATAAGGGTACATTTTTTAAAACTTTTAACAGTCATTGCTACTTTGCATCTACTTTAACTTTTATTTTTATCTATAAATGACCTAATTTAGTTGTTGCTTGTCTTGTACAGCTCTAACAACAGCTTCATTGCACAATATTTCATTTGTAGTCTTTGATCAAATTAAAGCTGTGTATATCTGTCCTGTTATGTGAAAACAGACAAACAAACATGTTATAAGACAATGACTTCTAATATTAGATTCCTTCTAGTTTTACCATTTTATTCTGAGAATAAGTGACAAATAGAAAAATAAACTGCCTGGCTTACTGTACATCCCAGCATGAAACTTTCATGGGATCAATTCCTTAGATCTATCATAAACATCAGAAAGCTCATAATAGTTCTTGTTTCTTGCCTTCTCACATACAAGCAGCATATGATAAGACTGTGCATCTCATTACAGCACAGCTAGAGAGAGCTTTCATGTGATCCACTCCAACATCTGTTCCCCAGCCTCTCTCTTCTATAGCCCTGTCCTCTCTGCTTGCTTGTGTATTGATAAAGGTATTGCCTGTGAAATATCAGGTCCTGTCTACCAGTAATTGATTGTTTGCAGTTTGATAATACATAAATGTAGAGACTTGCGCTTGTCAGCTGTGCTCTAAAATAAATGCAGCCATAGATTTCCAATTAAAGGTGGCTGGCGGGGGCTATTAGTTAGCTCTAAAGGTAGCTGTCAGCAAGCAGAGTGCGGGGGTGTATAACCACCGATATAAGGCAGCTGTGAGAGGTGTATTTATCCAGTTCTGGACACACAATCTTACTGCCAACAGCAGAGAGTTAGGGTGGGGCAATATTGTGATATATAGCATGAAACAACACCTTGGAAAGAGTAGTTTGACAGAATAATTAGGTATGAGGAGTGCGATAAAAAAAACATTCAAGATGTTTCTGTTGCAAACAAACAGAGCGCTACTCAGTGATGTGCATGTAACAGGCGAAAGAAATAACTTAAGTAGGTATTTAAAGGTAAATTACATGATCATCATCAGCACCTAAGTTACACCCACTTTTTGTGACCACTGGTACATATACATTTGCAATATGTTGGTCAGGAAAAAAACAAGTTGCCACCCCATCAACATGGATAAGCAAAAAAATCAGTAGTTTTTAGGGGAGCTTTCAACTGCATTTCATGTTATATCCATTTCTGATCATGTATCCTTTTAAAGTAATGTGATGCAAGCAGATATAATGACAGCTCAGCCAAGGTTGCAAACTAATGCCAGAGTCATTTCCTGGTTCCACTTTAGTGATGACACACTTGAGCTGTGAGTCAGGTGGGAGCTGAACCAAGTAGTAGGTTGGTTGATTGAAGTTTCACTTAGCCAAAGCTGATCATTTCTCAAGAGCTTTCAAAATGTGCTTTTATATCAATGTGAATTTCACATTTTCAGTTTATCGACTCCTTTTGCCAAAAAAACAAGTAAATAGGGGGCATCATTTATGGCTCTGAGGAATTCTGTTTTTTTTCAGTTTTTGTCATTTTAAAGATGAATACATTTGAAAAAATAATGTTAAATTAATCAAAAATGAAAACTAGTTGCAGCTCAGTCTGTAATACAAGCAAATGATGTTCACTAGAATTTAAAAAATGTTCATATTTTTGGTTCAAAAGGCATTATAAGCAGCAACAACCATCAAGGCAAAATGGATTTTATTTTTCACTGCAGTTCATACCAACTTTTGTGAGGGATTTTTTCACTCCTCAGTTACCCTCTAGTATTACATGACTCTTCACCCTAAAGGACTAACATTTGAGATGTGTGCCCTGAAATGCCCTGTCTGTTCATCAATTTTTACTAGGATTTCATTTTTTGTTTTGTTTTCTTAAATACATTTTCTCAATTTTGTGTAACCTCTCATCAAAATGGCATCTTTTTTGTCCCCAGGGCTGCAAGAACGAACTATCTTTAAGTCTTTGCTTCATTGTTAATGAAGTTTGAACCCTGTTAAGTGCCAAAGGCCACCAATCGGGTCTCCCTGAGATGCCAGAAGCAACATATTTGATTTTATTTATCATTGCCACAGAAGTCAAATATCCTGTTATTTATACTTTAGATTACTTTAAACTGTGTGTATGTTTTTTGGTATAAACATCTGTTAAATATTACATGCATCTTTATTCTAAAGGATTGACATTTGAGCTGTGTGCTCTAAAATTCCCTTCTGTGCACCATCTTTGTACTGAAAAGATATTTCATATAATTTTTTAGGGTTTTATTTTTGCCCTGTGTTTTTGCATGAATATATTTTTTCTCACTCTCTTGTGACCTCTTGTTTCAAAATAGCATTTGTGACCCCAGGACTAGCCCAGCTAAATGGATATTTTTGTGGTCACTGCATTTTACTTACCAAGCTTTCAACACTGTTGAGTGTCAAGTGTTAGAAAATAGTCTTCCCTAAAAATGCCAGAACCAGCATCTCTGTCTTTAATAATAACTGCAATCAAAGTCGAATTTCTTGTTGATTTTACATTAGTTGAATATAAACTGGATGTCTGCATATTGTGTGAACATTTGTTGAATATTACATGCTTGTTTATCCTGAAGGATTGACATTTGAGGCCTTTATATGCACCACTGTTGTACTGAGCTTTTATTTACACTTTTTAAAAAATGTTTTTTTGGCCTGTGTTTTAGCTTGAATATATGTTTCTCCTCTCTTGTGACCTCTTGCATTAAAACAGCACTTTTTAAACCCAGTAGTACTACAGCTAACTGGACATTTCTGGTCATTGCATTATTCTTTCTTAACTTCTGTTTTTGAATGTCTAGTGCCAGGAAATCAGGTTTCCTGAGAGAGGTAGATAGGGAGATTTTGCATATTTGTCTTTAAAAATCTGTTTGCTGATAGTCAAATATCTTGCTCACTTTAACATGACAAGTGACCATAAACTTAAATATCTGCATCCTGTATTTAGACTGCAAGACACAGTCTAGATAGGAAGCACTGACTTTGCAGCAATATAACCCATCACATAGTAAAAATGTGAAAATGATGAAATTGACTGGAATCTATTGTCATATTAGGGCGAAGAAATGTAAAAGTGAACAACTGACTTAGGGCAAGTATAGAAAAGAAGTGTGAGATAGCCAGAGGAAATTTAAAAGAAAGAAGACAGTCAGACAGAATGACAGAGAGAAGGATATGTCTTTTGGGAGAATGAGTGTCCCTTATCACTCTGTACAGTGCTGTCTGTCAACCCCATTTCTGGATAACAAGTCTCTTCCAGCTTCATTTCAGCCATTCATCAAAAAACAGTCCTCCTCGCCTTAGCAGATGAATCCATACAGCTTTAAGTACACACAGGTTTTGGCTACACACAGTCTTATTTTTTTTTTGTACATGATCCTAAAGCATCCAGATGAACAGATTTTCGTCAAGGATTAAAGTACAAAAAGATATGATCTTGAGAAATGTCACACTAGCAGAGGACCAGGGTAACCCATTTTTATGGAAGCTTTCGAAATTCGTCTCTCTGTCTGCTGGCTGTGTTTGTATTTACATCCGAATCCATATCACACATAAGCACACACAAACACGGAGATCCGATCTTGCTCATTTGATTCTCAAAAACAAACAACTGTCTCGAAAAAACGCCTCTGGTCAGCGCTGAAAAGAGATACTTCCTGTTTGAAAAATCCTATTAAGTCTATGCATACAAACACGCACAATCAAACCCAAGTGGAGTTATGTGAGGTCTCGCTCAATCAGCAAAGACCTGATTTGAGGGAGATTGGGAGAAAAGAAAAAAACAAGACCCAAAGACAAAAATACTTCCACCATCACAAACAAAGTGTCACTCAGCTCTTCAGTACAGCTCCTTCATCAAGCATACATTCAATGGAGACTGCTGTTGTCATGGAAACGATAAGTTTGAAGCATTAACCCATTCTATCAAGCCGTACTCATCTCCGACTTGTGTCCCTCCCTCCCTCTTTTCTCTCTCTCACACACACAGAGGCTTCCACACACACACACTAAAAACTAATCACCACTTTCTTCACAAATCGCTCCTCATAGATCTCTCACTGCTCTCTGGGGACTCTCCACAGCGTATTAATCAACGTAATTGAAATAGTTGATTACATCACTTCACGCCTCATCCCGGTTTAAGGGACTGTGTGCAGCGAGCATTAAGGATGTAGTAAAAGAACACTGCGATGTTGTGGTGTGTGTGCATATCTGTGGCTAAAAGGCATTAGCACAGATGCCATAAAAAGTGCACCGCACATAATAGCTACGACTGTCTCCACTATAGAGCCATTAGTCACAGTTCTTCTGAAGGTATAATAGCATTTAGCTTTTCCACATGCCTGAAAACATCTAGACCTATGATGTCTGTTCTTTGATGTGCGTACTTACATTATCCAAAATGTGTTCAACAATGTTGAAACTCAGAAATCCTTAAGTTTATTAAAGGATAGAGCGCTTTCATTTTGTCACCTGCGGCTCTAACTTCCAGGAAACATGAGAAAACCTGATGATGCATCAGAAATTGAGGAACGGAGTCGACTGTATGACTCAAAGTAACATGAGTTACGTAAACCTCTCCCTGAACATTTCTGCTAAAATCATGTTAAAAAGATTTTTTATCTCAGTGATGGGCAACAACTCCCATGATCCCACACTACATCACATCATCGAACTACATATCAAATATTGTTTAAATTGAGATGTTTGGCTGCAGACATGATGATTTTTAAAGGCCGTAAACTGAGTACAAACACACTTCTTTGATTCAATCACATGCGGACACACACCTACACATGTGTATGCACAAAAACACATATGCACAAATATTTCCTGTAATAGCAACCAATTTCTTTTTCATATTTGTTCACAACCTTATGCACACACACACTCGCACACAGACAGGAACCATGACTCATACATCACATTTTCAGCTTTGTACTGTTTTTCACAACAAAGGCTGTTGGAAATTGGAAGGTTGTCAGGTAAAATGAATATAAACTAAGGGCAAAATGGACAAATGCCTTTTATTTTGATCATTCTCCTGCTTTGGTTCTACTGATGGAAATGTTCTCTCTGTTGGTTTATGCCTGACCAGTTAGTCCATCACTTAGCCTGAGTAAAGACTGAAAAATCTCAATAAATATTGAATGGATTGCTCTGACATTTGGCAGAGATATCCATGATTCCCAAACAATTGTGGTGATCCACTACAAAGTTCATGTTTGTCGTTTTAAGTAAAATGCCATGAAATTTCCTGAGCCTGTATCTTTCCATGTAGCGCCATCATCTGATCATAATTTCAGTTTGTCCAATACTTTAGTTTTTCACTTTGTACCTGCAAAACCGATAACTTTTTCATCAGCCTTTGCGCTGTACTTTTTATTTTGTGCTAATTAGTAAATGTTTGGATGCGAAAAAAAAAAAAAAAACTTGTCTAGAACAGTGAATATAGTCACACGCTAAGGGCTAAAAACAGCATGTTAGCATTGTCATTGTGCATATTAGCATGTAGCCATTAGCATGTGCAAAGAATAACCTCACAGAGTCTTGAGCATGGATATGGATGTGGAACTTCATTTCATAATGAATCACTATGAACCCACAAAAAAATCACAAAGTGCTTAATTCAGGTATTTTTTAGCTGTTTTGTGTGTACTGAATGCACTCTCCATTGTGTATTTGTTATACTAAAAGAAGAGCAAAAAAATAAGAAAAGGTAATCTCTCTTTTCAGGGTGAAGGTACTGTATTTCTTCACTTTCCCTCTTGTGTTTCCCTTCCCAATTCATCTTCCTCATATCGATTTCTGGCTTTATACTATTTTTCAGAAAACCACGACCACTCAGCCATAACCTTTTGGCCTGTAATGTCTCTATGCCTTACAAGTAGCAGGGTAATTGCTCTTTTTTATACTTACATGCCAACACAAGGATAAAAACTAGGATTTCTTGAGTCTTTCTGTGACCCCACAAAGAATCATTTATGAAAAAAAACAACATGTAGAAAAATAAATAAATAATTTGGATCCTCAAGGGTATATAAGTTGCTCTCAGTTAATGTAACTTCCCTTGAACAATACTGAAAACTCAGATTCTGAATAGATATTCATTATTACATTATGAAAAGAATAAGGTTGCATTCATGTAACTGTAATTCAAACAGTAGCCATTTGCACGAGTTGCACATCATTGTTGGAAATAATTTACCAGTAGCAAACTTGGCACACTAACACGCAATGAAAATGAGGCACAGAATAGAAAAGTAACATCTGTATGGTATGTTTCTCCAGGCTTCATGTATGACACATCTTCATATACCAAATCAATATTATGTCCTTGATTCAAAACAAAGGGAAATTGTTTTTACTGTTAAATCTTTGCAGTTCTCGCTAACACAGCACATCAAACAATGTTCAGTACTCACATACCTGTAAGTAGTGCACAGCAGAAAATTAGAAAGAGAACATGACGAGAGTATGATTGAGGCACAATGACTTAGAATGGTATTGTTCTACCTAGTGTAGTGGATAGAGTGTGTATATAAAAGACACACATGAGGTCAAACAGACAAATCAACACTAGACAGCAAAGCTTCAGGTAGAGGCACATCTTCTTGAGTTGATAATGCTTCAACTTGAACAAAAAACCTGCGGCTGTCCTGAGCTGTCTTACTCAATGAATGACATGAGCAGGGCGGAGAGGGATGGCAGGAAATAAATTGAAAGTGTTGTTTCTTTTTTTTTTTCCCAGAGTTCTGGACTCTCACACACAGTGGATGCTTGTTATGACAGCAAACATCCATGCTGTCAGCTCAGAAACATGTCTGTTTGTGGTCAGCAGACACACACAGCAAAGCAGCTTCAGTGGTCAAATTGAGGCAAAAAAAAAAAAAAAAAACTGGGCTGGAAACTCAGCAGACAGCTTGCTGTTGATCCATGATGATAGAGCTATGATATATAATTACACCCCTCTAGCCAAGTCGAAAGGTCAAGGACAGAGTCACAGTGTCCTGATGATATCCCCCCAAAAAATACACTCCTACAGAATCTTAAAGTGCCAGGAGAGGAGCAAAAGAAGGACTAATAATAGAAGGTAAAGGTTTTTGTAGAGGAAGTAGAGGGATTCATACAGATAGAAAATGACTCAGAGTGGAGGCAGCAACACAAGGTACATTTTGAGGAGTTAGCTTTTAAGCTAAAACAGGACAATGGAGGGTGACTCCTTTCATCACCGACTTCTCAGTATGACTCACAGGATGTAGACTGTTGGTTTAAGCCTGCAAAGGGCCTCTATTTCAGCTGGCATTCTCCTACTCTTCTTCTATTAGTTTGTTACCATTTTCAGAATCCCTGTGGCTGCATCCTTGGTTTAACACTGCCAAGGATGAATGTGGCTGGTTTAAAGAAACAAACAAGCCGGAGTGTTACAGCAGAATTATAATCAGAGGCCTGATCTTTCTCCAGCAGTGACATAGTGCTGCGAATTCTTGGCAATACTTCTAATAAATATTGATTTTGAAAAGGAAAAGCTTGTATAATGAAACCCAAATATCCTGGTTTATTTGTCATCATCAAAAGCTGCATTAATTCATACAATAGAACTTCAAATCTTAAACTAAGGCAATGTTTAATACGGTCGACCTGCTGCAGCCAATCTCTTAAGACATCTTTTTCATCATTTAAAGCATTAGTTCTGTTGTTTACATCTTGGAAAATCAGTCATAATTACAGTGATTGATTTTTTTTTTCTCTTAGAATCTATAAATGTAATTATATTTTCAGCCAGTTTTTTAATGGAGGTTTAAGGGCCACACGCGGCATGTTGCATAAAACATGGTGATTACAAAAGATGATTGGCTCCCCTGTTAGCATCGCACAGTTCCCTCTTGGCAGCTTTTATTAGCCAACAATGAATCAGAAAACATTTGTTATGGCAGTATGCTTGTTTTGCTGCGACTTCCTCAAAGACAGCAGAGAAACATTTAGAGATTCATATTTCATGTGGATGTTAAACGTTCACTTTGCTGCTTTTGCTGAATGAATGAGAGAAATAATCAAGAAAACTTTTGCAGCAGGTTTGCAGCCTTTTTTCAGCATGACTGCTCCAAAGTGTTTATTGGGTCTGGGACGCTGGGACACTGTGCAGCATGTTAACATGGAGAGCTGCATGATGAAGCAGTTCTAAAGAGACAAAGTAATTTATTACAAATGGTAAGAAGGCGGCCTCTAAGTTGACTCCTTCGTCAAGAATAGGACAGTACAGAGTGGGGCTTGGGAGCCAGCCGGAGCCACACTGACCTGCCTTTGTCATTGAGGCTGCCTCTCTCAGGGCTTCTGACGAGTCGGGATTGACAACAAGTGCGAAGGTTGACAAGCTCCAGTTGAAGGCTGTTGTCTCCCTGCTGTTGTCTGTCTGCTGTGTACCCAAAACATCCCAAAGGCTTCACACTGCTGCGCCTCCTCTTCTCCTTATCTTTCTTGTTTGAAAGCAAGGGAGTGAGAGAGAGAGAGAGAGAGAGAGAGAGAGAGAGAGAGAGAGAGAGAGGGCCGAGCGTAAGTTACTTGGGATAGATTTATGTTTACCCCCATACATATGGTCCATCCCTGTCATTCTTGCTGCTATTTATGGGATTTTACTCTTATATTTAGATTCACCTCTTCCCGTGGGTGGAGAGGTGGCTTTAACCGAGAAAAGATGAGTCAACATCATCCTATTTTAGAGGACAGAAGATATTCTGCATTTATCTTTCAGCCAACAATATCTTTGGGACAAGTGGAGTTTTGTTTTTGTTTTTTTCCCCCAAAAACTTGCAGTGTGATGTATAATGCATGTCCATTGAGAGACAAAAATATTCTGCAGGCATTATGCCTGCGGCTATATCCATTATTTTTTGTGGGTATATGATGGAGTTTCACTGTTCAAGTGTGTGCAGGAAAGATGAGGACGGTGGATGGTGTTAATGTTACTTCAGATTCTTTCAGTGAACGACAAAAAAAGCATGCATGCGCTAAAAAACAAAAACAACTTCTTCTCAAAGGTTCTAATTAAATGACAAATGAACTAGTATCTACTTTTCCCAGCTCCCATTCATCTTGGTAAAAGCAAAGCAGGACTCGTTTAGGATGATGTGTATGCAGTATGTGCACTGCCTATTATACACACACTGTGCTGGATAAACAGGGTGATACAGTTGAATTCTGCCAACTGTTTGTCTTTGCTTCAGAAGCAGCATTTGAATGCAGCTCAGATATAAGGAACTGAGAGCCTCAAAGGGGAACAATAACAGAGGGCGCTACTGACACTTCACTCTATAGACTGGTGGTTCCCAAACAGGCGTACTTGTAGCCTGCTTCAGGGGGCACTTAAAGACTGTGGAGTAACATATATAAACACATATATATTGTGGTGTGATACCAAAATGCATTCACAGATTGAGGCAGCTGTGACACACGAGCAAGAGGGAGAGACACTTTGCTGCAGGGTAATGCAAGGTAATAAGTTACAATGTAATACATCTTTATATATTTGTCAGTGACCCCCTGAAGGTTTGACTGACTCACTGCTGCACTATATGGAATGGTTG
>JAPZDY010000008.1:14362445-14372870 GCA_029783645.1 Ctenochaetus hawaiiensis | reverse complement strand
AAAATACAAATCATGTTGCAGCCAGAGCTGTCCACACACACACACACACGTATCCCCAGGGAAGATTACACTTACCCAGAAAAGATTAGATCACACTCTCACCTTTTTTCAGCACAAAGGGAAAGGCACTAAGTTATGGGCTTGCTGACTTTAGAGTTTGGATTAATCACAAACAGAGTTAATCCAATACCATTTTTGATACCTGAAATTTATTCTAATTTCAGTGCATTACATATGTATAGTTGTTATTATTCCTATTTTAACATCTTTGATCAGTGCAGATGTTTTTTTATGGATGTACCTGAAGTTAAATGAGTTGTTCTTTATTTTTTGCATGTCGACTCCTTGTGCAGTAAAAAATCTGCTACTTTGCATACAGGTGTATTGAGACCTTGCTGGGAATAGCAGGGTCCCTTTGCTATTGCATGTCATAGAATCAGTTCTTAGGCTTGTGTATTGCGCTGCCTGATTCAGCCATTTAGGCAGTAAGAGAGACATTTTAGATACTTATTTCAGTCTGAACAACCCTGATCAGAATCCAAAGTAGCAAAAGCAGCCTAACAAATGGTTGATATAGTCACAAATATGATGCAATAGATATGCTATATTGTAAAATTTCAAGCTCTATTTCAAGTGCTAAGAGTTTGACTGCAAAACTGAACATTTAACCTCAGTTTCACATGTAGCTCAATTGTATGACAAAAACATATCAGTATTCACTTTTAAATGGGGGAGGTGCTGATGAAGGAGTGCCTGTGTTTATGTGACGGGGCTATAGGGGTACATAAGTAAAAAAAGGGTCAGAATCAGTGCTGTGGACTTAATGCACATGCTGTGGATGCAATATAGTTTACTATTAGATTATTACCTTCACACAAACTCAAATACTCTTTTTATTACTCCTCTTTCAAGCTTGATTTCTAATTATGCACATATCTTCACTTCAGGAGCTCTTTCAGAAAAGCCAGCAAATTAATATTTTCTAGAACACCTTTCTTTTCATAACTGCATCAGCAATCATAGCCATAATTTTCTCAACAGCAAATGGTTTCTTGCACAAACAAGATGATTTGAGAGTAACATCGGTGGTATTTCAGCAGATGTGGAGATTAAAATCGGCCTAATTAGGGCAGGACACGGGGAGATTGATGTGTAGACAGCAGAGAGATTCAGCCACCTGTTTGTTTCCTTGCCATTTTCCTCCCCAGCATCCACTCTGCAATCACAGGCAAGGTAAAGATATTCAACTCAAATGAAAATCAGGAGGCTGACATTGAGTCAAGCTGCATTTTATCATGCTGTGTCGTATTCCATCATATCAGAGGAAAAAAATCAACCATCGTTTGACCTCTCTGGCATTAATACAGCAGGATTTTGGCAGATGAGCTGCAGAAAGAAAAAAAAACAGAAAAACTGGAGCAAGTCGATTATTATACTGAAAACAAAATATATATTTGATGACTGAGCCTCAATGCCAATGAAAGTGATGGTAGCTGTATTTTCTGGTGATGGATTATGGAATGTATTCTGACTACCAGATTAAAGCTCTTTTTCAAAATAAAGTTGGTATAATAAACAAGCAACTCGAAGACATCAATTTTAAGTAGCTAACCTTAACCAAGTGGGTCTATATATTGTATATATTGTTACGAATAAAAATGCCATCAATACCGACAACATTGCAAGTGATGGTGCACGCTGCAGCATTCCAGGGGATGGGGGCCCGTAATGCAGATGGTGAAAATTAAACTGTCACTCTCTTAACACTCTACGACTCATAGTTACATATTTTATGAATAACAATGACAGATTGCTGCATGAGCGTGGTTGAAGATTTGATGGCTCCTGAGTAATGAGAGCGGAGTTTAAATGAGTTACAGAATCCCGTTGATGTGGTGTCATAAATTTCGAGCGAGGCAAATTCCTCCGCTTGTGGTGTTTTAAATTTCAGATCATGGTACAATCATGATGCAATAAGCCCCTCTCGAGTTAAATGATGTAATTGGGTCGAGAGTGCAGGGCTCTTAAAATACATAAAAGTTAATTGATTCACGGGGATAATATGCTGAGTGCCAGTTGATTTGTGCTGTGCTAAAAGGTTGGGGGTCACTTCTGAGAGCTTCTTTCTGAAACTTATAGGCAGCAAGGTCGAGCGGTTGCATTACTTAAGCATGACCTCGAGGGCAGATGGTACAAGTACAGGTTTCATTGTAAAGACAGACAGACAGACAGAAGGTGGATACAATGACTGTAGTCTCATAGTCCCATCTGTTCTGCACACTTTAAGTGCTACACAACTAAATGCAAAGATTCTGACAAACTCTGCAGGTCGCATTGTAAATGTTTATGCCTAGAAACAGAATTTTTACTTTAATGATTTATTTTTATGCCTAGATTTAAAAATGAGATGAAAAACGGGCTACACAGGTGCTGGTAGGTGGATTTTTTAAGTTTTGGACAAAGTCAGGCCAGTTTGTGCAATACTAAGCTAACCAGCCACTGGCAGGTTTAAATTCTGGCCAAGGCTGAGTTCTGTGTGGAGTTTGTATGTTCTCCTCTTATTCCCCTGCTTGCCTCTTGGTGTTTTCACTTCAAAAAATGCCCCCATCAACACCCTTCTCCAAAGGCACTTGCTTAGAATTGAAGTTGGTCTGTTATGGTAGCAACCTCACAAAGGGTTGGATTAAATGCAGGGGTCATTTTTTGTTTCATATGTTTGTAGAATCTTCTTTATTTCATCTTTTTATCTGACTTGAAGCCAAAACAGAACAATGAACGTTGAACTAAGCTCAATAAACTTGAAATCAACTGGGTGGTACACAAAAATACCGTGGAAAAAAAATCATGAGAGAGAACTTTTGCATCTTATGTTCTCACCTCTGCAAATCTGGCCAATTGCAAAGGAAAGTGGGCGTGCAATAAGAGGCTGATTGTCAGTTTTGGGAAGCAGTACTTCACTTGACCTATATGTTTTTGGCCTGTGAGAAATAAAACTGTGTAACTAGTAAAATTGGCACACACATGGTGAACATACCAATGCAGAAAAGCCCAAGCTAGGTGGTGGATTTTATACAGGGAACCTCCTGCTCTGAAGAAGCAGTGGTGACTAAAAAATGAGCTGCTGCACTGTCATGGACCCAGAGAGTTTTGAGCCTAATTACTAAGATACTGCATACACCAACTGCAGTGTCTATTATGGTGCTGAAAGGATCAATTGATTAACAGAAAAAAAAAATAATCAACAACATTTTTGCTGGCCCTTAATTTAGCTAATTTTCCATCCAATTCATTTCACAAAAAGGCCAAATATTTCAGATTCTGAAATGTGAGGATTCACTGTTTCTCTCTGTTTTATATCATTATAAAAATCAATACTTTGGAAACAGAACTGCACAGGCGGCCAATATCCATAAAAAGCAAGCGACTTGTGAAACTTTAAGCACATCCATAAGACAGACAGACACAGGGAGGAGGAGAGAGAGAGGGTAAAAGACAGAGAGGCAGGAAGGGAGAGACAGATCAGTATCAGAAGAGAAAAAACTGATAGCAAAACATCTCTAGTCTGTTCATTTCCCCAAATATGAGATTCACCACATTGTCAAGGTAGATTTGGTCATTTACAAATTTGGAAACCAATTGTAGACAAAGAAATCAGAACCCCCCCTTGAAGTAATTTTACTAATGGAATAATCTTTCTGAAAATAAGCATTTGTGGCAGCTCTGCATAGCAGTTACAACAGGACAGGACACACAAACACTGACTACTTCGTCCAGCTTTAAAGGAGAGCACTGATGATAAGCAGCCACCCAGGATGGATATAGTGAGCAATAAATTCAGCTCAGATCCCTCACCAGGGAACTCTGCCTTTTTTTTTTTTTGCTGAGATTTGTTTTTCTCTCTGTCCTCATGCCTGCCTCCAACTCTCACTCCCTTCCATGATAATTCCCTTGCTACTGACAGCCACTGAACGGCGCAGTTTAAATCTCTGTCGAATTCTTAAGTGCTTATTACAGAGTTCAAGAGCTTAGCTGGAGATGAAACGGGATAGGATTGAGTTCGCCTGCAAGTGTGTGTGCTCATATAAGGTGAAACAAAGGGAACGTGTGCGCCCGTGCACGCGACCATGTGCATGCATGTGAGCAAAAAATAAAACTTCTACAGGCCAAACTAAAAAAGAGCAGTGAGATCAGATGCCTCGAGGCACAATGGTGGGATGAAACAGTGGAAATAGAGCATTTCTTATTCCCTCCTTATCATCGCTTGAACTCTACAAACCCCCCTTTCAGATGCAAATGCAGCACTATTCAAAGAGAGGTCAACCTGTTCATCCTGAGTTTCACACTCTGCACCCCGATGAATAAAGATGCAGTTCAAACATCCACTGCTTTAAGCATGTACCACTAATAGTGATAGACATGTGTGAGCATGTATAGAGACAAAAGAGAGAAATAAAGATAATATGGATGACATGACTGCCAGGATATAAAAAAAAAGTAATCGGTAATAAGCTCTATTGTTAAAATGTCATACATGGCTCCACAGTAGCACATGAGGTCCTCAGATTGAGACAGTGCTTTCAAAGCCCCGCCACTGCGTCTCTGTTTCATCACGACAAGACAATTCACTGGCTGATTCAGTGCCGTTACTGACAGCTGCTGTTTGTTTGTGAAGAGATGGAAGGATACAGGTGCTGTTTTTGACATTTCATTCTCACTTTTTATTGAAAGTGCATACTAGTCAATCAAGCAGCAGGTTACACGCAGGCAAAATGTGGCACAAAGAACACAAAGGAACAACTTGGTGTAGTGATCATGCCTGATGTGTTGTGATACATCTCTTCCACAGTGTGTGTAATCATGACCCATAGTGGGATTAACTTGAAGGGGGACCTCACTGATTTCACATTTGAAGATTTTGTTACACTAACACTATGATCATGTCAGGTTTAAATCTTTTTTTTCTGCAGAGAGTGCAGGAGAGGGAGAACATAATGAAAGACACTCATTGAGTTGCATTATGGGAAGTGGGTGTTCCAGCATACACATATATAAATATGAATAAGCAAATACAAAAAAAAAGGCTGTATCATACATGGTTGTAATTCCTTTTCAGTTTCAAATGACAATACCAATATGTATGCTTTTAAAACAAGCTTGACAGCCTCTCACTCACCTGCTATTGTGCCTGTGCACTGGAAGACTGTCATTGAAGGCACCAGAGGGAAAAGCAGCAGCCAGCCAGATTGAGAACACCTGGGCCAAGTGCTCCTGCAGGTTAAAAACCCAGCTTTGCTTCCTCTCGCTCTTTCTCTGCATTTGGACTCAGCCCAGACACCACTTTTGTTTTCCTTTTGTTCTCTTCTCACCTTACAATACTCTGCTTTTAATAACTCATGTACTCACATTTACAATGGAAAAACAAAATGGCACAATCTGTTTTTCCATTATGTCTTGGGTTGTTTACTTTGTTACAATAAACTCTTTGATTTACCATCATCTATTGTGTCCATTTTTACATTTGTCACAGCCTAGGAGTCAGATTATGGCAGAAAATAGAGGAAAGTTGGTTCCAGAAGATACTACTGATTGGTGCAGTCTCATATTTTTTTTGTATCCCCAAAAAATAATGGTTATTTAATGAAACTCCAGTTCTTTGAGTATGTGCATAAACCTCAGCAAAGCTTTTAGAGGGCATAGCCTGAGTTGTCAACACTCTTAATTGTGGATAAACTAAACAATACTAAAGGAAATTGCTTAACTTAAAAAATAATGACTGAAATCACGTACATACCAAGTTTTGAATTTTCAATACAATTAATCAACTAATAAATGCAAATATTTAAGCTTACTGCGGGCTTGCTGGTCTGAGGAACATAACTTGGATATAACACTGTGCTCCTGAGATCGATGTGTATCAACATTACTCTGAAACTATTTTCACTTCTGTCAATCAAACACACCAAATTATTCTGTGGTCCAAAAGTCAAAAACATATCTTCATCACTGAGGATTGATCTTGACTTTTAAATCTTCAAAACAACTGCAAGACTTAAAAACATGGTTTTCATACAAATTAATCAACTATATGGGTTTACAAGCATTATGCGACTGGCATCAGTTTTGCTTAAGAAGAGTGATTTTAAATATTTTGAGCTGGTTTAAATTTGATTAATTCTCAATTTATTTTTTCACTGGGTAATAATTCTGTGATTGCTTTCTTTAGAAGAGGCAACAGGCACTGTGTGTTCACTTCCAGCAGCATCTTTGCAAAGAGCCGTCAGTTTGTCTTAACAATTAGCAAATATAACAAACACACAACGATCCCAGAGGACTGCAGAGAGAGTGCATTAAAGAAATCTCTTTGATGACTATCATATTTCATCAACCCTTCTCCATTTTTTCGCTGTCATCTTCTCAAACACTGTAATCATCTGCTGTCTTCGGCTTGCTCCATCAGTGCATTATGTACCAAGCACCCTTCAACTTGCAAAAACCCACCCATGTTCCCTTTTGATCAGAGCCACTCAAGATTAATTAAGCCATGAATTACTTTAAATAGGTCTAATTAGCATGCTAATGAGTACTTTTATTCTTCTCAGGAATGTTTTATCCAAATCACACCTGGTCACTTTGAGTGTGGGACCACATGGGCTGCAGGAAAATTGCTGAACTAATGAGCACACGCAGTAATTAAGACCTTTGTATTCATGCAATTATTATTTATATTTAGGCTTTAATGGACGACACTGGCACACTGTCACATCACAGGCAAGTCATACAACAGTAATGTAATAAACTACACAAAGCAAGGCTAGCACACATATTAATTCATATTTTCAGTATTTTTGTATGTGTAATACTCCCCTTTTTAACTTTCGTACATATATCAGAATTAACTATTTACCTTTCTTATTGTTTTAATATTTTTCCTTAATATTTACATTCCAATTCTCTTCCTCCTATTTCAAGAATACACAACCTTTTTGGGTTTTTAATCTAGCTTCTTCCTTTTAATATTTGCTAACCTCATCCATTTTCCTCCACACCTTTCAAAGTGATTTGCATTTATTTGCTGAGCTCATGTTTTATCTTCCTGAGTCATACTTTTAGGACCAAACTTGACACCTGACTTGCACAACTCTAAAGCTGTATTGGTATCCTAGTAAGTCCCAGAATTGGACAAAAAGGATCTAAAATACCGACTTTACACCTCTTTTGGAAGCGATCTGCATATACATTAATATTTTTACTATCCTTCTCATCTAACCCTCTGCAATTTATTAGTGTATTTCCCCAAAATGTCAAATTTCTTTTTTGACACTAAAGACTTTATCCTGACATCAGTGAAATATAAGAAAGGCTGTATTTGATTGTTGCTGAATATGAGTGAGATACTGATATTGTTCCTATTATCAAACAGTAAAGATTCACATTTTTATGTATTTATTTTTGCATTCCACATGCCACAGGTAATGCCAAAAAATAATACAATTGATCTATTATTATATTAGATACTATAATATCCACTTATTTGAGCATTACGTAAAGCTTCGCTCAGAACAAAGCAAACCTTTCCTGCCATTGTTTGAGGCACAAAAGCAGGTCAGCACATTGCTGTCAGCTCTGATTGTGAACCTCTTAAACTTAATAGCAGTCGATGATGAATGCAACCTCTGCACCAACCCAGTCACTGACCTAGAATTACCAACAACACTGGACTGCATCTGCAAAATTATGGGTTTTTGAATTTTTAACAGTAGTTAAGTGGCTACCAGCTTGTGATTCATTTCAGTGCATTACAGATTGTACTGATTGAAAATAATCTCTTACTTGTTCGGGACAAAGATGTTAAAACATGATACAAAAAAAGAGATGAAACAGGTTTTGTGCTTTGTTTGGATACTCTTTAAGCTCTCTCAAAAGTGGAGAGCAAGTTAGATCCTCACAGGAGGTAAAGCTCCCCTGAACTTTAATAATGGGACTGACAAAGAGAAGAAGAATGGAAGACCATTTGTCTTCAAACAGTTTGCCCTCCTGATGGTGCAGTGACACAGCAGGGTGTGTAATGAAGATGGTGTGACACTGGTCATCCCGTTTTACTCTCAGATATGTGACTCGGTGGTAATGAGATTTTTTTGGGGGGCCTGTGTCACTCCTGGTCCCCAGCAAGTGTCCGTCAGTGGCTCAGAGGAGCCAGTAATGACATTCATCTGTTCCGCTAAGGACCGGCGATTAAGGGATTGAAGAGGCACTGAAGCATGAAAGTAAACCTTCAGTGCATAAGGCTGTGTCAAGATTGCACAATGTCCAGGGAGAACATATAGTCACTGCCGCCTCTGCCTGTATAATAATGTCTTGATATTTACTCGAGTGACACCGGAAATCATCTGTTGAGGCTGAAATATGGACAGAAATTGAAGCAAAGTAGTCAGGAGGAAAGACAATGATGGAATGGCATAAATGATGTGTTTGGAAAACACAAGGCACCAGATAGGGAACAGAATATGACATTATTGTCTCCCGAGGACGGAAAAACAGAACAAAAAAATTGCCTGGTACAAAATGAGCACATGTAAATTGTTAAGCTTTTAACAAGGCTGTCACATGGACCAACATATATGGTTCAAATTCCACTTTAGAGATTTTTTTTTTTTTACTCCAGTGTTTTAAAGGATAAATGTACTGAGCTTTTTAATACATGTTACTGTCAAAAAAATATTATGAAAAGATTAAAATCTGCATGGCTGTTGCTGCAACAAGCAACCATTGTTGTCTATGAGTGACTAAAAACACATCAACAAGCCAAGATTCTGGGTAACATGTTCCTCCATTACAGCGAATAAAAACATTTTTGATTTTTTTCATTCAATCTGATATTCACTGTCCAGATACTCTGTGGAGTACAAAAATACACAGCTAAAAATAGTCCCTAAAAAGTTATCCTAAATGGACTGCATTTAACATTACTAGGGCTTTTCTAGTTTTTGGACAAATCCAAGCCCTTTACAACACAAGTCAGCATTCCTTCATTCACACACTAATGGCAGGCAGTGTCTCTACAGCATGGCAACCTGCTCATAAGGAGCTCATACAATCTCCCACACGTCGGAAGAACAGCCGTCAGAAGCAATTAAAGACTGTCCAAAGGACACTTCGATATGTAGACTGGAGAAGTTCGGGATCGAACCACTAGCCTTCTGATTAGTGAGCTACTAGCTTTCCCTCTAAGCCACTAGTGACTCCTGTTTGACTAACATTTGCTTAAAATTACTACATCCAGCTGTTAAAATTAATTAGTCTTTGATAAGAAATGAAAGTATAAACCTGTGAACCATTTACAGTGATTATTTACATAAAAGATTTACATTTTCTGTATGGGCAAAATGGTTTGCAACCACAGCCACAGACAGGGCAGGAAAGCTGGCATTGACAGACAAGCAGTAAAACTGCTGGTTTTGGTTTTATCAAAGGATTCTTGACAAAAAGAAAATTACATAATATCATCAGCCTTTCTCCGGCCTGATTTGCAGTCTGGATTTGCCGTAATGTTCCCAGAAAATAATGGCAAAATCTACAGGCTATTTTCTGAAAACAGCCTGTAGAGCTGAGCATCATCCAAACAAGATGATGATAAACAGCATGCAAGATGAAAATGAAAAAAAAGGCTCTTCACAGACACATTTGGGTCAAAACAGTGCTTAAAACTCGAAACAAATCTTCAGCCTCTTCAGTGTAATTCAAACGATGCTCCAACTATCCAAAAGATGGCAAAGTTGTTCCGGAAAGTTGTGTCCAAACTTCTTGTTTATTTTGATAAGCCATACAAAAAGTTATTTGAGGAGTGACACTACTGAGCTTGATTGAGCTGTTTTTAAATGCGAGAAAATACAAATGTGGTGTGAAACGTGTCACTTTGAGTGTGCTGGCTTTGCTTTTAACAGACTTTATTAAGATTGTCAGCCAGGACAGCTGCGACCCAAAAAGACAATCAGCACTTGGCAAAAGCGGAAGATGGGAAATTGTCTCTGACCACAATAATGGTGGGTTTGTTTTACAATAACCTGTTTTTACTGATGTAAAGCATAGCCGCATTTTTCACCTTCCATTTCTTATTAGTATGCAACATTTTTTGCTTGTTCCGGCTTGTTTCTCTGACAGCGATTCTGCAGCGATAAGCACCTATCACATTTTCCTAAATATCCCCTGAATCCACTAGACAAGCAGTAATGGCTCTCTGTGCCCTTGCTGTCAGATCTGCTTTGAGTTGGTGCGATGCCAATGCGTTATTACCCACAATGTCCCGTGGCAGGTAGTCTCCCCTGTCTAAACAGCACTGCCCACCAAGGTAGAAAACCAACACTGTCATCCAGGGAAATTAGGGCTGTTCAGAAACATTTAGATTTTGACAGATTTTTTTTTTTTTTT
>JAPZDY010000008.1:14327042-14342777 GCA_029783645.1 Ctenochaetus hawaiiensis | reverse complement strand
CGGAGACACAACAGAACTAAGACTACCAAAATAAAACAGGAAATAAACTAACACAATAAAACAGGCAGACTATGACACCATCTGCATGCGGCCAAAAAGAGAGAACATCAAATTTAGAGCATCCAATGATATGCATCAATTACTGCATCCTGCGCCTTCGGGGCTTTTTGTTCCCTGCATGTGGAATGAGGAAACACAACAGCTCACCATGCGTGATGCTTTGTTCACTCAGCTTATGCGAACACTGCCACAAAGATATTTTTAATGTGTCACGAACTGATTCCAAGTTCTCAAATCCAAATGCAGTTGAGACCCAACAAACAGGAAGGAGGAGTCGCGTCTAGTCTCCGTAGCCCCTCAGTGGATCATATCCAGGTACATTTGCCACATCTCTCCTGCACACGGCGGCAGTAATGGTGCCCCCTGGCCAGGACTGTGTGCTCTGCTCAGCACACTGTGGAAATCAGCCAAGGACAGCAGGCAGCCACACATTTTAACCCACGTTGCTGACATCCATCTAGCCCTTGACACCGCAGGCTCAGACCTGTCTCCTCTGCTCAGCAACAACACGGTGAATCGCAATCACAGTGCCTGACTGTCAAACGTTATGGGCTGTCCAATCAAGCGTTGTAAAACTGTCCATTTGGAATCATTATGTGTAAATTATGCAGGACGTGAGCACACAAACATGTAGTGGCAGCGGTACAGTGATCACATTTCTACACTTTCATTCCACACATCTGTTTTTGTGCGTCTGCCGTCAACCACCAATTCAATGCAACCACATCATCCACATATTCTCATAATCAAACTTAGCAAAATGTCACATCTGAAACACTGTGCAAAGCAATGATTTAACAATTGAAGGCTGAGGACGGTTTTAGAAGTTTTCAGGTGGGTTTCAAGTAAAAACATGCCGGCTTAGAATAAATCAAAGTTTATAAAAATCAAAGTCAACATCATCTTAAGCTACATCGACACACTTGGCACTCTACCCTCGAGGTCAGGAAGCAGAAATCTCCACAAGTAAACCCAACCATAATTGTTTTTCCCCCCGTCTTTGCTGTTTGAGAAACATCAATTCAGAAATTAAGGTGTTTGCACAGGTGATGAACTCCAGCTAATGATAATGAATTAGTTCTGTATTGATCCACCTGCACAACAAATACATTTGTCTCTGTATGACTCCTGGGCATGTGTTTCACTAAATCTTCCTCTTTTTTAAAGAAAGAACTCATCTAGTAGGATGAAAGCAGTGGTTACAGCTGCTGTGCTGACATAAAAGCACCCCTTTTCTGTGATTCATATGCCTGCAGGGTGCTCCTGATCTTTTGCTAACAGAGATCTTACACACTGTTCACATGTTTCCTGTCCAAAACTCCACATTTTGAAATTGCTGTCTTAAATAATGTGTTCAGTTTGATTACATGCAGGAAATCATAAGTCTGTTGATAAATAATTATAGGCTGGCAGGTAAATGCTGGATGGAGCATGCAGCGCTTTCACTGAGCTTTTTACTGAGGTCAGACAAAAAGCTTTTTTCCTCCTTAGGTCATTCATAACTAGTTTGAAAGTAGTGTTTTAAGGCTGAGTACGTCTGCATTAATGTTGGACTAAAGAGCCTGCAGATAAATCAGCCCCCTTGTTCATCTTCAGAGGACAGAGAAATGTCACATGTAGAAATGTTTGCTGTAAAGCTAAAGAATATGTTAATCTTGGAAATCTTTAGTCCAAGTTGTCATCATTCTGTCAGCTATAAAACGCCAAGCGTGTGATCCTGTTACAGTGAACACACACAGCGCATCAGGCATTGATCAGTCATCAAGGCTCCTCTGTGTTTTGAATTACCTACTACCATTTGTTCGTGCAGTTTGTGCTTATCGATCGCCTGTTGATTAAGCTAACTTAACGAGGGGATAAAAGCTCCGAGCTCCTCTGGGGGTCTTGCTCAAGATTGACCATCTCAGTCTGTGTGTGTATGTGTTTGTGTGTTTGTGTGTTTGTGTGTGTGCGCGAGAAATAGTGAGATGACCTGGCCCGACCTCCCACGTGCCTTATAATGAAAAGCTGTCTCTTCTCAGGCGGAAACTCTGTGACCCCAATATCCTTCAAACTTATAATACTGGAAGCAGCTGGCCCCCTCTCTCTCTCTCTCTCGCACTGTCTCTCCTATCTCTGCTGTGTTGTGCACACACACATGCACACACACACATCCTTACATACAAGCAATCACAATCACAAAGGATATTACACTATCCGCTTGATCAATCAACTTCCCACAGGCACATTTACCTTTCCCCATCTCAATCATGCAGCTAATATACTCCCTTTCTCCTTGCTCAGTTTTTATCGGAGTTGATGCTCAGAGAGTGCCGGTAACTTGTGGTGGCGCACGTGTGCAGCTTGTCACATTTTATGACTAATTACCGCAAAAGAGGGGGCCCGACTGTAATTTCCGGCATGACTTTTCAGAATGTGTTTCTGTAGGTGGCAGAGAAAGAGGGAGAGCAGAGGGTTAATGGTTTTCTGTCAGTCATCGATGATGAGTGAGGCTCCACCTGGGATTTACTGTTAAAAAAAAAAAAAGGCTTGTGATTGTTGCTTACACGCCGCTGACGGTGTGAGCCAATAAATGAACTGATGCGCACTCTTCAATCCCCAATTGCAAAACCTGCCCACTGATCCCGCTCATTATTCCCATGTGTCATGAGACTCTCAATTTGGAGGAAAGGGAGGGGGGAAGAGAAGAGAGAAAAAGGGCAGAGGAGAGTATTGCACATGGCAGGGAGGCTGTCAGGTCAGGCAGCCAAGGACATGAGAGATGAAACGACGCCGGAGCAGAGGAGTGCATGTACCGGCTTTTTCTAACCCCACCGGCTGCCTGTTTGGCGCCCTTTAGGCCATGTCTTCTTCTCGGGAGATGAGAGAAAGGTGGTGAAAAAAAAAAGTACAAAAACACTTGTGAATGAAATGGTGTGAGAAAGAAAGGCTTAGAGCATTGGCAAGATTTAAGGAGGAAATGGCATTTCTCTGGAGGGGGTGCCCCCTCTTTTTCATTTGATGAGATGGAGGAGAGGCAGGAGGCAGGTTAAGGAGAGTGTAAAAGGAGGAGGTGATGTGGAGGATGGGGCAGGTCAAAGGGAAGAGGATGAGGGCAGAGAGATAGAGGGGCTCCATTCACAAGTAAAATCACTCCTGGTTAACTCAGTTCCAGTGGAGGGCAAAGAAAAACAAGCCTGGTATCACTCCCTGAAGGTAAAACTACAGCGCTTTCAACCATCTGATGGGAATAATGAGGAACTGAGAGTGACTAATAATGGAGCCTTGAGCTTGAGCCTTACAACATGGTTAATCATCCACAGTGACAAGCAATGCCTGACAGTCAGATGTTTAGATTGGCCTTAAGAAAACTCAGACCAAGCTTAAAATGCAAAAAATGTGACAGACTGACTGCAAAATATTATTGGAATAATAAAAGATCTGTTCTCCCATGTCTCACCTAGTTGAGAGTGAAGATGAAGATGAGAATGTGCCTTGATCTTAAAATCGACTTCATACCAGAGACATTTACCTTAAATATCTCAACCTTCTCTTTCAGGTTTTTCATAATCCAAAGCTTGACGTGAATTGTACGTGCACAAAATGTAACTTCGGCCACAAGGGGTCTCTCAATCAAAACATCCCTTCATTCATCATTGGTGACCGCTGATCCTTGGCTTTGACACCAGGGGGGCTGGATCCAATCCCAGCTGACACTGGATGAGGGCAGAGTGCACCCTGGATAAGTAGCCAGTTTATCACAGGGCTAACACATACAGACAAACAATCATTCACACTCTCATTCACAGTCTACAGGCAATTTAGAGGAGGACTTGCAAGCTCCACACAGAAAGGCCAAGGTTGAAACTCAAAACGTTCCTGCCATGAGGCGACAGCACAAAGCACCACACTCCAGTGTCGCCCTCAGTCAAAACAGCGACAACAAAAAACAACAAAAGACACACTTTGATGATGTTGTAAAGTGGCAAAAAGGTCATACAATTTGTGTATTTAATTGTAAAACACTCACTACTGCTGATAAAAATCTAACTGACTGTTCACAGATGAGCTAAAGGTGCTCTTCACTACTTTTAAACAATACTTTGAACAAAAAACAGAGCTGATGACACAGGGGAAGGCAGCTGCAAAAGCCATTTTTACTATAAGATGTGTTTAAAATCCATATGTTTACATTTTAATGTGAATTTGTTCATGAGAAAACCAAAATAAATGCATTGTCCATCTAGATTATATAATCAAAATTGTTATCATAATGTTATCAGGTGCATCTCTTCAGTTTTGGTCAGGTTGCATTTAGTCACATATTTTCGTCACTCTTTGTTGGTGTTACCCTGAAAGTTAGCAACAGGCAGCAAATGAAACACAGTCACCTTGAATAAATTATGGATTTCTCTAAATTTAAATATTGTTGGAAATGTGTTATAATGTAAGTAAGCAATTCAACAAAATATTTATATACAAAGTTGTCATTTGAGTCATTATACTGTAGAGATGTTACACACTGTAATTTCAAGTCTGAGCTTTCATAGAAATACATGCAAGAACATGTCAACGCACACAGATGACACATACTTTGCTAGCTAGATAGCTTTGCAGTTGGTGTATTGGCTGTTTATAGCAATAACAAGGTCTGACTGAATTTTCCAGCAATGACATTCATGTGCATAAAAAGAAAAGTAGCTCTTTTACCTTTATATGAACGTGTTTTAGGATCATAAACGGACTGTCTGCAGAGTTTTTTGTCAAGAAAAACATGACACTGATCTGGATTCTGATGGTATGAATGCAAAAAATTCGAAAGCATCTTCATTTTTTAAAGCACCCAGTAGTTTTTGTATGTAACCTTTCACAAACAGTGAAGTGGATACTTAAATAAGCCAAAGTACAAATGCAATCCTTGGCAGATTTCAACAGGATTTCATTCACTGCATTGCACCACAGTCATTAGAGTTTAAGTGTAATTCAGCAACACATTTTTTAGCGTGTAATTGCAATTTCTAAAAAGCAGACAGCAGTCCATTACTGGGTTAAGTAATGAGATTACAGTAACATAAAAGGGAAAACAAACAACAGTTTCGACAGGAGACAGAACAATGTAATAGCTGCAATATTGCTTCTTCTTCAATGCCTCTACAAAGGAATTCTTGTAAAGTAGTCTGTTGTATTCAAACTCTGACTCATGAAATGAAAGCTCAGACAGATCATTGGGCTGATTTTTTCTATATGCTCCTTCCTGTATACTTCACAGCAAATCTCACCTGTAAATGAACACAAATGTCAGGGACAGTGTAAATGAGTGCAGTCTGAAGAGAGTAAGTGCACAGCTGAACAGAGGCTGCAGAGAGCCAGAGGGGGACAGACATTGTTATTTTGGGGGGGGGGGGGTAAAAAGACCGTTCTAGTCTCCTTTCATACTCTAACGTGACTGCCGTGTTTTCCTGTCTTCTATCAGTCAGCCCATAAAGCAGTGAGTCTGTGTGAGCTACCGCCATCAAAGTGTGCTTCCCGCCCTGGGCTACTGGTGTGTACCAGTCTGTGATTTGGTCTTTATATCACCCCCGCCAACACACACACTTACACACCCACATCACTACTGTTAAGATCCATCTAGGTCCCCTGATCAAAGGAGACCGAAGCACAGGGTTTGGAGGACATCTCTGATTACTGCTGCCTGAGGCAGGCCACGTCATCCACATCATCGTGCCTTATCCTGCCATCATCATCATCATCATCATCATCATCATCATCATCGTCATCATCATCTTCTTCCAGCACTGCAATCAATATGCCACTATAAGGCCCTGCATGAGCTGTCGCCATCCTCGCCCTGCCATGTATAATACATATGCTCAATACACACTATGAATCAGTAAAAGGCACATACAGTGCTGCAAAACCTCAAGTCAGGAGAGCCGATGTGTTCTTATCTATTGTTACTTACCGTTGTTTAGGACCAGATATAAAGATAGACAGTAATCCACATCCACACAAGGTCACCACACTCAGAGGACTAACAACCTCATTGTATTTATGTAAGTACATGGTATATGTAGCTTTTAATCCTTGCATGAGAGGAAAGGCTATGTAGTTTTTCTTAGATGTAAGTATACATTTAACAAAAATTAAACATGTCACACAAAATGAAATGTCAAATACATCAACATAATCAGGTAGAGACAGATAAATAAATTAAATCACAAGTAAATCAAATTAAAAGTCCAAAAACATTTGATCTGACATAAGCTGTCAAATCAAATGTATAATTTGCTGTTTTTTCCTGCTAAAATTTAATCGTTGGAATAATATAAATGTAAATTAATGTTAATTTTTCCTCAACAGCAGACAGTTTGCTCCAGTAGTAACTGTTTTTCTTTTAGGAGAGTGAAATGTGTTTGCTCCTCTGTATTCACTTGAACTTTCTAGAGCTTTCAACTGTGAACTCATGCTCTTCCTTAAAATGTAATTTCATTTGACCTTTCCACGTAAGGGATTTAAGCAAACAGATTTTTCAGTAATTTGTTTCAACAGTGGGCAAAAGAATAAATTTTGTTTTATTTTTACCTTTTATTACAATTATAACCACATTTTTTTACATTTACATGCCCAAAGTCTTGGGCATCTTTACAAATATAAATGTATACATATGTACTTTCTTACATTTCAGAGGGAAGTACATAAAGCACATATTTATCTATTCACACACTGATACTAACATGTAAATGTATAGCTCACAAAGAGTTACATAAGAAAATCAGAGATGACCACATAACAATGCTTAACTGAGCCCTTTTTCCTTCTCAAACATTTCAAGCCAGACTGCACTACTACTTAACTATAAATGCTGCCAAATCAACTGAACCAACATTTTCTTTACACATTTTGCCACATCTGTACTTTTAGCTAAAATGTCATTTTATTTTCCTTTCCGTCCATCTTCCTCCCACTTCCTCAACTACTCTGTCCTCACTCTAATGCCAGCACGTGTTTTTATGTATTACCAACAAAGTACATGTGCTCAGGCTGTCAGAGGGCATTTGTAAACACGTTAACATGTTAAGATTTATCAAGGTTGTGTTCAGCTAAACAATAGGCATGTTTCCTTAAACAATGATAAAAATCTAAAGTCCTGATAGCAGCACCTGTTGTAAAAAAAAAAAAATCATTTTTATTTTCTGTGCAAAAATTACAGAGGCCGACCTATTTTGCTCAATCACTGGCCATATCCTTGAAGAGCACCTGATTTTTTACTTTTTTCATTACATCAATGCTCCATCACTGCAGCACTCACCATACATATTTCTTCTATCTTTTGTTTGAGAAACATAGTGTTCCTTGCACTCTTCACTCCCTGTGCTGTCCAAATTGCTCAAAATGTGATATATAGCGGAATAAAAGATCCTCTGCCTGTTTTGTCTTGGGGTTGGTGATTAAGGGAAGGCTCAAAAATGATTAAAATCAAGACAGTTTATCACAGTTTGACCTACTTTTCAGCAGAAAAAAATCATTTCAGTCTGGCACAAAATATGTTTCATGTCTCTACAGCTAATTTTCTCTATTCATGACAACTGTAAGGGGAATAAAGTTTTATATTACTCACTCGTTTAAGTTATGTCAGGGCTTAAACTCATGCACATGTAAGAGATACAGCTGTTTTCAGCATAAGCAGCTGAATGTTGTCTGCTAAGCATGGTATTAATATATATCCTCCACTGCTCCATTCTTTTGTCCAAGTATGGCGCTCTAAAATCAAGATGGCAACAGCAATAACAAATTAAAGGCATCATACACACCTCGACAAATCAATGGCTGACATCACTGGGACTCTTCCCACTATTATTATAAAGTCTGTGGAATATATACATAGCAAAAATCATGGCAACCTGTCCAATTTCAATGGTCACATTTTTCCATAAAATTAAGGTGTCAACAATGCAGTGGCTTTAGGGTCCAGCGGTCAGACTCCTATCATATATGAAAGACCAGAGCAATCACTGCAAGTA
Organism: Ctenochaetus hawaiiensis; assembly: GCA_029783645.1. NCBI lineage: Eukaryota > Metazoa > Chordata > Actinopteri > Acanthuriformes > Acanthuridae > Ctenochaetus > Ctenochaetus hawaiiensis. Next base: position 14,334,717 of record JAPZDY010000008.1, on the reverse strand, counting down.
TATAAACCAAATTTCATAGAATATTCAGCCATTTGTTTTGCAATTGTCAATGGCCAAAAGTTAAAAGAACAAAACAAAGCAAAAAAAAAAAAAATGTTTGGTGAGATGATGAGAAGCAATAAGTCAACTTGTTAAAAAATTCATTCTGCAAATGACATCCTTAAGAGAAAAATAAATATCTATGCATCAATTTATGACAGTGAAACAGTGGTTGGACGGACAGAAAGACAGGAAAACCTGTCTAACATCGCCATCCTTTGAGTTCCAGTTTGTGGGAATTAGTGGCATGTAGAGGGGAAAATGCAGATTGCATGCAACTATCATCCTTTTGCTCAACCTCCACTTCCAAGCATGTAAAAGACCTTATGGTTAGCACAGAAGCTTTTAGGAGCTGGTGTTAAGTTTGTACATTCTGGGCTTCTGTAGAAAATGGAGGTGCAAGACAATGGAGTCCGAGGAAGAGGATCACCCTCTTGTTAGATATAAAGGCTTATTTTAGGTAATAAAAATGCAACAATTGTTATTTTCAGGTGAACATACTCTAATCAAACCTTCCTTATGATTCTAATATTCAATTTCTGCCACATCTAACAAACAGATCCCACTAAATGAAACACATTGGACCTTTGAGTGCAACTGGAAAATAAATACCATCAAAATCAAAACATCAAACAAATTAAATTAGTGTCATCAAAACAGTCCATTTTATTCTTACAACTCTGATGTATTGAATTACACTGATACTATTGTGAATAGAGCACAGCCCTCAAACACACAAAGGTAATTTATTTCATTGGCAAAATATCTGTGAAAACTGCATGACTGACAAAGTATCCCCTTTAAGATGATCCCCTTTCAAAACAAATTACAGAGCCGAGTGCTGAGTGACAGCAGCCGGAGTACTTGAACGTGAATCAAAGGCTTCACTCAAAACAACTGTAGGAATCTCTGTGTGTGTGTGCGTGTGTGTGTGTGCGCGCCTGTTAATACTTCAACCATGGCTGCTTTGTCACTGCAACAACTGGTCACAACCTGTGAGCAACATGACAACGTAATTATTAAAAAAAAAATGTATACTGTCCTGAGTAATGACTTATTTTATTTTATTTTATTTTTCATTTTATCCAACAAAGCTGCTGATTGCAGTCGTGTGTGCATGCAGAGCAAAAGCAGCATTTGTTCCTGCATTTGCCCTCCAACAGTTCAACCTACAATACATCTGTGTGCTCAATTGTGTGAGTGTGCTTTGTCTCAGGGGGCTCATCAGTACTCACTCTGTCAACTTCTCCCTCACTCCCAAATCTTTCAGTAACTCTCAAGTGAGCACAGATTTATCTCACTTGCTCATGCGTCCATTAAAAGCAGAGGCCAAATAATTACTCAAGGTTAAATGGACGCTTGAGCACCACATGAAGCTTGTGTTTGTCCGCTCTCATCCCTCATTAATTCATGTGTATTTCTTAATTTGTTAACTTTTGCCTTCTGCTGGAGACTTGGGGCTTTGCAGAGGAGATCAGAAAGCTTTAACATTTCAAGCTCTGAAGATGAAAGTCAATGAAGACAATATATTGACTTCAAGTGCAGTGTGTCCTACTAGAAGGACACATGGAAGGGTGATGTGAAATACAGGTTGTTATCTCCAGATCCATCCAAAAGAAGAAGCCCACTGGCAAACGAGGAAATGCATTTGGTATAGAGATATATATTTTTTGCCCCTTCTTATTTATGGTAAGGAATAAACTGCTTGGTACCTCGGAGAGTGATGTATTCTCATCCAAGCAAGTGAAACAAACATAAAAGCATGTGAACGCCTACGCTCATATGTCTGCTTGACCCTTTCGTTCACACCTGACAAAAGCCCAAGTGTTGAGATTACTTTACTTCTCCATCCACAGAGTTCTCTGAAGATTGCACACTCAATTAAGCTGCTTCCCCAGTTGACCTGTTCAGCCTCAACACTCCCATGGGGGCAGGCTAAAGTAAGAACTCACCCATAGGAGCCAGGCTTTCTATAGAATATGTACTTGTACATTCTCATGAGACATTATGTGCTGTGATTTATAAAAAAAAAAAAAGAAAAGACAGTTTTTTGATTCTGGTATAGTTTGTGAAAAGTTAGAGCGCTTAGTTCGCTGTGGGTTGGTCACAATTATTTTTCCCTTCGACTTGTATTTATCCCATCAGCCATCCTTTTGACTTATGAGAGAAAGGACAGAGGTCTAGTGCTCCTCTCTGAGGCTGCAGCCACCTGTCATCAGGGTCATTCACAATGAGTAATTACATTAGATCAAGGCCCTTTAACTCCAGAGGCTGAAAATCCACGCCTTCTTTTCTTCCTCTCCCACGCAGTCCACGAGGGGGATTAGGGCTCGGGGTCCAGGGTCCTGCTCGCCACAGAGCAGGACAAAGACTGAAAGCTCCTCTGTAGGGAGGGGAATTAGTTTGGGATGGATGGAAGGAGGAGAAGCATAGAAAAGTCCACAGAAAATCAGTGGACACTGAGGATGAATCAGAATAAATGTACAGGGACTGGAAAGGAGAGGAGAGATAGAATGAGAGCTTTAATGAGGTGCTCAAGTGAATGGTGCACAGAGCACCATGGGTCGTTCATTCCTGACACCAGGGACAAAACATGTAATAAAAGTGCTGCCTTTAAATGATTACATTTTATTTTTATCGCAGCTGCTCACTGAAGACCAGCTAAAAGCACTGCACTCATCTAGTTATGTAAAATCTTAACTACAGTTAATCTTTCTTGGTTTTACTGTACTTTCAATTGCATCTCTCGGCCCTACTAAGGAGAAGAGTTTGCTCTAATGACACAGAGATGGTTTACACAGTAATCAGAGTATAAACTTACAGGATGAAGAAGTTAGCACTTAACCAAAATGCCCTGCTTAGGCTATGTGATGACAACAAAACCATCAGTTTCCACAAAGAGAGGCCCAGATATGTGGTTGAAAGCTTTGAAAACAGAATAAGAGCTAAACCTCGACAAGTAATTTGGCATCTTGTCTCCTTAGAAATACCCACATACATGAGAATAACCTTTGTTAATCACAGTTTTGTCAGATTTAATATCCTGTGATGTCAGACTGAGGTTTATTGCTGAAGTAGCTAACTCATTTTTTTAAAAGGATCCATGATTGTTATCCTGCATCTTTATTTAAATGTTGGTATTCGCAACTTATTTTAAGAAGTTAATATATGAACATAAATCATTTAATGTTATCTTTGCCATTTTAAACACACTTAAGTACCATTATTCTTTCAGAACTGTTTATCTTTTGCAAGGTCACTGGGTTGATATTAATTATAACATAACTTATATGATATGCAAGATGAGCCATCGGTACTTAATAATGAAGAAATCTAAACCAAAGCAAATAAAGAATATGTGATCAAAAGCAATATTTCTTGGGTTTGACCTACAGCAGCATTTTAATAGAGACAATATTCAAGCAATTACATCACATTCACCAACAACATTATCATTATCAATATGATCACGATCAAAAGCATCATCACACTCTTCTTTTTATATCCACAAGGTACGCATATATTCAGCTTATCTGCAAGTCTCAACACCCACTCAAAATGTTTGTGCCGGGGAGCCTGTAAGCCTCTATTTGTTTAGTAATTTCATGAATGGCTAACCTTCCATCTCTGGGGCATCTCTCTGACTCAGTAAGAGCCCTCTGTGTGTGTGCACATTTGTACTTATCAAATAATACTGTAAATCACCTCAATGTATGCCCATTTTTCACACACTCTCTTCATATCTCTTCTCTTCTGCTCCAGATATCTTACAAAATGTTTCCCACCAGTTGCCCCCATGTATGTGGACTTTCATCTAGCGCCCATAAAGTGAGAACAGTTCATCACTATGCAGTGCTGGTAAACCAAGACATATCCAACACCACTGATACTGATAAAGAAACTCATGTAAAGGATGCTGGTCAGTTTTTGTTTGAAGAACAGAGAGTTCAGGTTAAATTACTAATTGGCAAAAGGTGTCGGCTGAATCTCAAGCAATGAAACACTGCAGGCTTATCAATTAAGTTCATTAGTTAAGTAGTCAGGAAATAAATTCTTCCAGTCCTGCTGTCCTGAGGAGTTATTTGTATAAGTAACATAGATTTATATATGCAATTTTTGGGCAGTGCCACAAGTAAACATGAAACGACACTCAGAGAGCATAAAAAATAAGATAAATTAGCTTTTAGATGATATGACCAAAGATTAGATAAAGTGATGGAAAAGTGATAAAAGATAAAGATGAAACTATTAGTACATGTTTACAAGTGATACCATTAACATAACACATAAATTGCAAACATACACATACGCACTACAAAGAAATATTAATCCTGATTATTACTGATAAGAAATATAACAATGACAAGTAATATGGGTACAAACAGTGGGTGGGTTTATATGCGGTTACTCACATAAGTCTGGTTTTTGTGCAGGAACAATTCTAATAAAATGTCATTCAGACGAGGCGGTCACAACCTCAAGAATGTTGAAAAAGAGAAAGGCAGCCTTACTTTGTGCATAAAACACAAAGCAGTGATCTTGCTACTTTAAAATACTTCTTCTTCAATAATATTTAACCGAGCTCTTTACAGTTTTTTCACAAATCCTTCACAGCAGCTGTGAGAATGTGGTCGAAATGACCAGAATTTTAGTCCTCGACAAAAATCTAACCAGTCTCTCACCAGCATCACTGCTGATTGTTCATGTAGTCATTCAGGGGCAATTACAACCTTGAAGCCCCTATATTTTAAAAGCCTGATCAAAACAAATTTTTTCTAAACAGTTCATGGTAAGCAAAGCCTTTTAACATTCAATCTTGCCTCATTAACACATTCTGCATTGTTCCTTCTTGTTTGCACAGCATAATACATGTGTAAAGTCACATGCAACCCATGTCTATTTATAGTTCTACTTCTAGTTCTTCATGCATGTCACAATATGTTGGTGGACACCTTAAATGAGCTGAGATCACAGAGATACAGAGAATCATCTAGCACTCCACCTGTTCCTCCACTCTCATTATTTTCAAACCAATGATACAACCTTTGGAATGAGTTTCATCCACTTTCTTCAAAATGTTAGCATCAACTAACTAAATTTTAGGCTTGAAATAGCTTCAGCCCTCTCCCCAGCCAACTCGACTCTTCAAATCTCTCTGAAGATGACAGTAATGCACTCTGGCGGGGCTGGCTGGTGGCTCAATGAATCGTGCCTTGGGGTGGACGTGCAGATTTGGAGTGTGTGGTAGGTAGTTGGCTGGAGGGCTGCAGAAGCAGGGAGTTCTCCCTCCGTTAGTTCTTGTTAATCCACAGTTCACTGACAGGTGTTGGTAGCGGTGTCTCTGTTTCACTCTGCAGCATTCGACAAATTCACCAAATGACTTCACAGTTTCCTTCGCTCTCCCTGTCCCTCACTTTACCGCTTCCAGCACAGAAAACACTGACAAACACCCTTACACGCGGAGCGACACGCACGCCTGCACACCTGCCTCCTTCTCATCGCCATCAAACCTTGGCTCTCTTTCAGTCGCTGTTTATTTGAGTGGCAGAAATTTTCTCGATTTTGCAGTCTGAAACACTGACATATGAGTCACTCAGCTCCCCCCAAGACAAACACGAGCCTTTGTCTCTTGCTTCACATCAATTCAGGGCCTCCAGTCTTCACCAAATGTCTTTTTAATGAAAACTGGTTCGTCTCATCACTCAGTGAGTTTCTAATGGCTCCTGTGTTGCTGCAGGTAGCAGAGTGAGGTGGGGATAGCTGGCACAGGAAAGCAGAACCCAGGACCAAGTGAAAAATAACATGCACACACTCGGTTGACTTAGACTACCTGGTTGTCTGTCATTTTGACAGACATGGTCTAAAAAATTCCCTCATCATATATTATTCCCAATCTTTTCGATTTTTTTATGTTTTAAATATTACATATAGCCTATTCATTATATATAGCCATTTAATTTTAGTGCTGGATCAAAAATAATCTTTGATATATAGAAAAAATGATAAAATATGAATTAACAGGTTCATGGAAAGAAAAAGATTAACAGAGACAATGACCATCTGGTCATTTTACATGACAACAGCAGCACACAGAGAGAATGAATATTTTTTAATCTCAGTGAATATAATTTATGAGTTACTTTTTTAAATCTACATGAACATCAGCATCAAACTGATCTGCCACACTACACATATTTAAAAAGAAAATAACTTATTTCTAAGGTTTGTTTTTCTGTTACGCCCATTATTCCCTTCTTCTAAAACCGTGGCGAACAAAACCAGGAGCAAATGCCAGGAGTTCAGTTTTCATTAAAACTGAATTATGACTGGTGTGTTACCTGCATGCAAAGTTAATCAGGGCATACAAGGCCAAACTGCCTCCTCAGTTTCCATATAACTGGTCCCTGGAAAAGCTAATTCATTCATATATTTCATACATTTCTATTCATTTTTATTTATTGTGCACTCCACATAAAATGCACCAGGGCTACATTATTTCATCAATTTCAGAAAACTTTATAAAAAAAGGATGATGGCAAAACAGCATCAACTGAATATTTCCTTATCCTGCTCTGCTAAAAACACAAAAAACATAAAATTATTCAGTGTAAGAGCATGTTGTTTACTACCAAGCCTGTAAATGAACCCACAACATTATCTTTACTTCCCTCTTCTCTCCTCTGCTCCACTTGGTGTGTTTAAGTGTGTGAGGGGACAGGGAGGTGCTATGGATGATCTACATATGGTTATTGACAGTGTAGCAAGTGAGTTACTTACGTTACAGTAGATTACCTTCAGTCTTTAAATCATTCACAATGACAGATGGTCTCGATTCAAGATGGCGCCGCAGATGGCAGCCTCGGCACAGCGCTCTCTAGGAATTTGCGTGTTTTTGTTTATTTTCTTAGTGTTTGGACACTCTAACCCAATCACTTTCAGTAGAGACGCCCTGCTAAACATCAGGGAGTCCTCTCCGGACACTTTTCCCTCATTCCACTCCAACCCAGAGAGTTTTTTAGAAATTTTGGTTGGAGGAGCAGCAGCTCTGTACGGGACGTGGAGAAGACGCAGAAGAGGCAAGCGGGCCGGCGCGCTCGTTAAGCTCCGACAGCGCGGCCTCCGCGCACCTCTCCCAGCCATCCACCTGGCGAACCTCCGCTCCCTGCCTAATAAGATGGACGAGCTGCTTCTCTTCAACGGATCCAACAAGGATTTTGCACGTTCTTCTGCCCTTTGCTTCACTGAAACCTGGCTCAGTGAAGCCGTACCTGACGCCGGACTACACCTGCCGGGCTTCTCTCTCCACCGCGCGGACCGCGTCAAGGAGCTCTCGGGGAAAACAAAGGGCGGTGGAATATGCTTTTACATAAATGAAGGTTGGTGCACATCTGTCACAGTCCTGTCTGAACACTGCAGCCCGAATCTGGAGTCTTTCTTCATAAACTGTAAGCCGTTTTATTCGCCGCGGGAGTTTTCCTCCTTCATCATGGTCGGAGTTTACATCCCCCCCCAAGCCAACGTGAGTGAAGCGCTGCAAACTCTCGCTGAACAATTAAACGGCTTTGAAGCGAAACACCCGGACTCGCTCTTTATTGTCATGGGGGACTTTAACAGAGCGAGATTAAATCATGAACTA
>JAPZDY010000008.1:14283501-14298965 GCA_029783645.1 Ctenochaetus hawaiiensis | reverse complement strand
CTGACAGCTCTCTGCGGGCCAAGATGTGAGGCATCTTGATATATAAATGATGTTTAATGTCTAAGATAATATTTTTAGTATTTACTGACATGCTGAATGGTTCATGCTGCTTGTTCGCTGTCACTTTTCCACCTTCAAAAGATGGGGGTTTTTGCTAGGCTTGACAGTGGCACTGGCTAATGCAATGCAGTACTCACTGATCTGTAATGCTATTTGGACAGTGACACTTCTTTGATGGTTTAATTCTTTGCTCTTATCATTTTGGCTGTCAAATCACATCAGAGCTCTGAGGTTAATGTACCAAGAGCTTGGTTCATGCGATGAATAGTTAAAAACATTACAGCACTGAAATTAGTTTCCGATTTCAGCTGCAGAAACGGGACTGATTAGTCTTTTTTTTTAAATTGAAAACGCAACTGTCATTAAATTTTGCTAACAACCCAGAAACATCATCAGACTTTTGACATTTTTCTTTTTAGGGTGCTTTATGTTTTCAAGTGGAACAGGGAGATTTTTAATCTGACATGAAAGTCATGACAGTTTCTACATAGAGAGGAAATAAGTATGAACGTGGAGCAAACTGGACAAAATACTGATGGACTGCTGCATATATGGGTCAGCCCAGCTGGTCTTAAGTGTGGCCCCATGTATCCCATGTTAAACCCAACACCAATTTTTTCAAAACTGGTTCCTTCTCAAGTCCCTCCTCTCTTGTTTGTACTTGCTAGTTCAACCAGTGATCCCAGTACATCCCTGAGTGGGGATTACGGTACATGGTAGCTAAACTAAACCAGTGCTAAGAAAGTGCCAAACGAGTCAAGGCCTTGTTTACATTTGCAAGAGTAATTTGCGAAAACAAAATACTGCTTTTTTAATTTGTTTTGGCCTTTTGTCGACTCACAGAAGCAGTTTTAGGTCCCTGAATGCAGACCTTTTGGAAAACTCCTTCCAGGTTGAAGATATTCAGACGCTGCATCTGTTGTTGTGTCAACGGGGAAAACAGAGTTTTTTGGCTCATGACGACAGTGTTCGTCATTATCTCAAATTTCTTTGTTCTTTTGTGTTTTTGTTCTAATCTTGCTGACAGAGCTTTTGATATATACGCACATAAATATAGAGTTACTTTATTGAGGAACAGAAGAACAGGGCGTGCTGCACGGGTCACTGCTGTGCAATCCACCACTCCCACCACACAGACCCTGCTGCCAACCCTTTGGCATGCTTTTCACAACAATTCAATTTTCATATGGACAGAGACTTCATTTACACCTGTGCTTGTGTAAACAGTTAAAAATTAAAAGAAAAGGAAGAGCAACCCTGTCTACAACAATACCTCTGTACATATGGATTAGGCCCATATTTTTTCATGATGATTTGTGTTTGTGATGCCCCAGACTGATGTCTTTTGGGAGAAAGATTGCCTCCCGTTTATGAATTTTGTAAATACTAAAACATATTGATGTTACATGTTAATGATGACATGCAGTGTTAGTAAAATGTATTTTTTCAAATGCATTCACTGCTTTTTCCAAAGTATAGTTAACTCATCTCTTGGATCTTTTACATGAGGTGTGCAGGGCATTGTAATTCACAGCAAATCTTCTACCTCTTCTGTGCTATATTTTGCTGTTGCTATGCAGACCTCAGAGCAGGAATATTTTACTCTTTACTGTCAGACTCTCCACTGTCAACAAGACAATTTTGCTCTCTTATTATCATCCAAAGAAACCTCCATCAGTAGATTGCATTCGCAGGCTTATTTCAAATCACTTTATACAACCCCAGACTGCTGTTTAATATACAACTGATTATTTTCAGCCTCCAGTAATAATGACTAGTCCCAACTCAACACTGGCTGCTGTTCTCTCAGGTCACAGTGCACAGAAAGCTCCACTCATGGCCACAAATAACCTTCTTATTGCTGTGGAAATTGGCCTGAACATGTAGTTCTACTTCACCTTTGCAACCTCTTAACATTATTGGTCATGCTATTTCTTCTGATTTTCTTTATAACCTGAGCAGAAAAAAAAATAAGTAGCACATTAAACTGAATCATATTGCAATTACCAGGCAGACACTTCTGTGTCAATTATAGGAAAGGACGTTTCACTCCCTTTTTTCCTTCCTTTTTTCTTCCATTTTTCTTCCTCCGTGGTCTCTGATTTTCCCTCTTGGAAACATCAGTCATGTTTCATTTTGCTCATTCACTCATCTAGAGTCATCATAGCACTTTTCCTACCCATATAGGCTGGAATACTGTGATTCTTTGTATTCTTGTCACAGCTTGAAAGCCCATTGTAAGGCTTATTATGGTAAGATGTGTGACAATTTCACCTGTAATAATCAGTAGCCAGGAAGCTGAGAATTGCAACAACTCCATTCACTTTTCACCACTCACTTCCAGTTCCAATGTGTTCTCAGCGTAATCACATCCAGGTATGGGTCTAACCTATAGCTATGGGTCTTGGGTATGTGTGTCAGTGTATCTAGTGTCCAAGTGGTTTCAAAATACTTCTTTAAATGTAAAACTCAGCTTAGTTTTCCACAGCTTTGTTTGGATCTGCGAAGACCTCAAGTTTAGGGCTATGGTAATGGCATTACTAATACATAACTACACTAAATGGATAACTATCGCTGACCTCACCCCTCCCTTCAAACCATGCCCTAATATATCTTAAGACTGAATCTGGTCATAAACTAGTTTTATCAGACTGCATTTTTGCAAAGCTGAGGTTAGACTATAACTTTTGCATGAATATAAGCAATTTTTAGAGGAAGAATGTACAATTTCTTTTTCCAAAAGTTACATTATTTCACTGTGAATACTAAATATTATTTTTATATACTCACACAATTGAGCATCACTTAAATTACATCAAAACAAACAACACAAGATTGTTTCTAGTTTTCTTTAATAGCCCATATTTAATTTGAGGCAATTTTTGAAGTATCACCTTGTGATTTAAATGTTCAAATCACCTTTCTTTTTGAAAACCTCCGTATATGCATTAGGATGTTGACTACACATCAAAAAAACAACATTTACTCTCTGCATTTGTGGAAGCCTTGTCTTGTAAACTGACATCCTCCACTTTTCACTGCATATGGGCTTAATGTTGAATTGACTTGGTACATTTACTGATGTAATTTCAAACCTCTGTGAAATCGAGTGGAAATGATGTATCTCCTGAAAGTTGTGCGTGCCTGTGAGAGTAAGTGAGGGTGTATTGTACACACAGTGCGACGCTTCTCCCTCTGCTGCAATCAATCCCTTTAATTACTCTGTCTTCGCTGCAACCTAAGCCTTCATCAGAGCCCAAAACATTGCAATTTCGGTAGAGTACAAAAAGAAAGGGAAAGATACAAGGCTAGAGGAGAGCAAAACGTGAAGCTGTTTTGCAGGTACATCTCACCTGCCAAGGGCCAAACCTAATTTCTATGTCTGCCAGTGTAAAGTGTTGAATGTAATTATATTTCATTGAATGTGCAGACCTGACAGTTTTTATGTAATTTGTGTATTTTCAATTTGCTTCTTTTTGCCCAACTATTAATCTGCTACTCATGTGTATCAGCTCAGTCTTTATGCATGCATTATTAATAAAAAATTTAAAAATACACCCTAATTCGATTGTATAAATTTTGCAAAGGAGAGAAATACTTTCAAATTATAAAAAATGCAAGCCTTAAGTTAGAGAAAACTGTCAAAAATATCTTCAATTTTCACTCCAAAAATGTACTGCAAACTCTAAGTTAGAGGAAGTGCAGTGCACCTGGCTCATGAACTTTTGTTGCTACAAACCCTTCTTATGTAGCAACATCTTCTTATCACAAGTCCATGTCCACATGTCCATAATGTGTCAGCAGTGCAATCAGATTCTGTTCCAGACTGAAGATTTAAAAAACTTATGTAAAACTACAATTTCACAAGAAAAATAGACAACAATTTTACCGGAGTCTAGAATATAAACAATTTTGAGTGGCAGATCTCTTTTTTTTTCCTTTTATGATTAGATTCATAATGTAATGTTTGGGTCTTAATCCTAAGGTTGAGATCCACTGTTGTAGACGGCACTGCACTTTACTGGGGGAATCTCGACTGGAGATATAGACTGAATTTCAAAAAAAGACATGCACTACAGTAAAAATCTCTGTGTTTTACTGTCTGCTGTTGAATCTACAGGTGAAACCATCACAGGTTATATTATTTATCAGCTGCATTTTTTTCACCCCATTATGTAACAGGACTACAATCTCTGTTGGGTATGAGTAGGAATACAGAGAAATGTCTGTTTAATACTTAATTAAAAGTATTTTGTTCAGCTAATTCTCTTATAGAAATCAGTGTCAGTGCTGTGGATTTCCCTTTGCAGTGAAAGTCTTTAATCCTTCCTCTTTCTTTGAGGCAGGAGGCTGCAGTGTTCTGTTCTCTGGTTGAGTTGCTGAGAGTGCAGTACTCTGCTAGCCTCTAGGCAGTGTTCAGAGGCTGGCCCCCGGGTGTTACTTTGCTTTTCATCATTCTCAACCTTTAGAACGTGCCCATAGGAGGTGACAGTGCTGTGGCTGGGAACTGGTGTTGTTGTTGTTGTTCACCTCTGTTGCACTTTTCTCTTTTGTCCTGGCATTGTTCTTCTGGTCTAATGAGATCACACAGAAACACCATAAAAAACAATTCATGGTAAGAGACATGTTTGGGGTGTAGTTTTTATGCAGTGGGAGAATAAAGTCCTGCGTCTGCACGCATGCACACACTTTTATGTGCATTCAAACACTTAAAACAAATCATATAACAGGACTGTATAAGTCTGTAGACAAGTAAACAGCACTTCAAGATCTGTCTAATAGAATGACTGGTAAACAGCTGCGTGATGGAAAAGTAATAATTGAAAAAGTTTTATCAAACCATTGAAAACTTTTATCCCACATTATGTCAGCCTACATCATTAGTAACACAAGCACTGCTGGGGGCGAGGGAATATATTTGTAACATGTCTTGTGACCTAACTGTTTTTTTTGAGTAACAGTATTTTTTAATATGTAAACAGAGGAAAATACGGCAGATGCTGTTCAGGGAAAAACACATTCCACTCCTCCAACACTTTCATCAACCACATCAAATGCAGCAACAATAACCAGTCATGTCTTACTCATTCCTTTGACCTTGTTTTTCCTACTCGCACCATGCAAACATTTCATGACTTCATAAACTCAAGACTGGCAAGTCAAATAATCTCCGAAAGACCTTCTGTTCATCTCCACCAATTCACCAAAAAACTCATTCAGATTTGCTATATTCTTAATGCTGTACTCTGAGTCTTCCTTCCAGCCTGGAACCAGCTCCACTGCTTTCAGGCAGAAAATCCCTTAACCCCACCATTAACATCATTAAAATGCTTGACTGCTGGTTTTTCTCCAGCATAACTTGCATAAATCTGCAATGATCAGAATGACATCAAAAAAGCCCACATGCATCTTTTCACTTGATTTTGTTATTTCACATTAAAAAAACAGCTTTCCCCATCAGGAGCCCAGACTCCCGCAACTCATTCCTGTCTTTCCTCCACCACCTGACACAAGATACTCCTCCATCCATCTGCCCACAACCTTTAATTCTATCCTCATCCTTTCATTCCCTTATCCCTACATTTCTTGATCCTCATCCCTCAACTTTCCTGTCCCAAGTCCTTCATCCCTTGATCGTCATCCCTCTATTCCTCGACCTTCACTCGCTTTACTCCATCCCTTACCCCTAGCTTCCACATCATCTTGTCTCTCCTCGGTCTATAAAATGCAATAATCTATCTATACCTTTAAAAGTGCTGTTTCTATTAATAGCACATCTTAAAACCATCAAATATACCAAAAAGCTGGAGGAAAAAGGTTTTCCCTGACAGCATAAGATTAAGTAATATTTTTTTTTAAAATGGCAGCTTTTGGGCTTGACATTTAAGTACCTTTTACAGCTAACATTAATTCACCTTTGAAGTAAAATTTTAATGAGTTTCACTTATAAGGGATAATTTATACAAAATAGGATCTTTTTTGACTATATCCAGAATAGTAACATAAATACTACCATAAAGAACAGTACTTAACCTTCCTATATTCTGCAACAAGTCACTCTGGTATGGCAAATCTAAGGTTTAGAATCTACACTGAGCATTTCCACAACATTCTAGATAATAGAGACACAGATTGTGTTTTTTATCATGTTTTTTTTTTTTTTGCCCTGGCAATACAAATGCAGAACAGCAACTCCTCCTGTAGGTCCAGAGATCATGTCTTCATATGAGATGGAGCATGAGAGCATGATACATTCTTGAGAAGGGGCAAGCCAATGGCACATCAATATTATACTTTAAAATTCTGAAAAGAAGAAAGGGTCAAGCTGCACTCTGCAGTCCACATCTCAGCAAACCAAACAACCCACAGGAAAGTTTAGTATTTGGACCCAGTGCCCTTGAATATAAGTACAAGACTTTTAAGTAACTGTATTATCTTTCATAAATCATTTGTCTTGGAGGAAATGTTGTATAATATGTATGCACCAAAAATTAAATAAATTATATGAATGTGATAGTGCTTTTGTGTATGTGTATGTAATGTGTATGTGCTTTTATGTGTCTGTGCACTCCCTCTATTGTATACTGCAAGTGAATAATGAGATATTTCTCTCTGATATGTGGGGTCTGGGGTCTCACTGTGCTTTACCACATCATTTACATGAGCCTTTTCTCCCTCAGAGTCCATGCTTGAAATCTTGCCTGCTCCGTCTTCGGTTATTTTGTGTTTTTCAGTGAAAATGTATAAGAAATACACATTAAAATACCTCCATGCATTTGTAATCAGGCATTCCTTGCACAGCACATTTAGAGTATAACTCAGTAGTGTAGCAAGTGTTTTTTTTTTTTTTTTTTGTCAAGGAGCTGATATAGTTTTACATCTACTTAGATGCTTTAAAAAACCCAGGCATAGTGTTGATTTTTGCTCTATTTTGCTGTGCATGTGCTTCAGGCTTCCATCCTGACACGACACTTAAACTACCTAAATTTGAGTCAACCTGTCTGGTATTATTCCAGAGCCACCTTATTCATCCATGATGTGGCTCAGTGATACAGCAAGACCTTCACAGAGGGAGTCCTCTTCATCGCTGCCTTCATTTTCTCTGCTTATTTTTCTCATGCTGCCTTGTTTGTTGTGGTCTGTCCTTGTACCTGTTTCCTGGCAGTGAACTGCTGAGTTAGAGTAGGCAGAGAAATTGCAAGATATGGGCTGCTAGTGCACTTGTAGTTTGACATCATTTCAACATGGACATCTGGGGCCAATCAAGAGACTGAATTGAAGCACGGGGAAGCTCAGGTGTCTGAAAAGGTTTTATAATAAAGAAAAGAAACTGGTACTCAGGCAATGCGAGCGACATAAATGGACAAGAATACAGAGAGGGGAAGCTGCATGCAAGTGCGAGCACACTTGTTAATGACTTGCAGAAGTCTTGCCAACCCTCTCCTTATGTTGCGCCTCCCTGTCTCTTTCCCTCATACTCTCTCTGGCTTTCTTTCTCACACGCACAGAACTACAGTATAATGCTCCCTGACCCAGAAGTGCCAATGCATGAGACTGCGTTCAGCTGCTGTGGTGTATAATGCACTTTGATCACGTCTGATCAGAATTTGTGACACTTCTCAACTCTCTCTCTTTTGCCTGTTGGGATAATGATTTGAATAATAAAAGAACAATCTCTTAAAGGTGCTTTTAGTTTTCCATTTCCTCTATTTTATATTTCAGTGAGAGGCACATCTCTGTCTTTCTGCTACGTAAGTTCATTTGAAGCAGGCAAGCCTTGAGGGGTTTCTAATCTGGGTGAGTCTTTCGATGTGAGGAACTGAAGCTTAATCTTCAGCTCTTATTGCACATGTGTATGTATAATGACAAATCAGAGCTTTTCTTGATGTTCACCATGTCTCTGCATTTCTTCCTGTCCTTCTCTGATCCCAAATAAATCTGCTGGGATGGAAACTTACTTTTATATGGCCACTCGGGCAGTATGTTCAATTCTCTTAAAAGTCAGAATAAGAAAAATGTTACCTTTACAGGAAACTTATATCTCTTCTTTAGCTACTCCTGTATTCCACTCTATAGCTCTGCATGGGCCAAAAACTGTAGTTCTGATAAAGTGTGCAATTTTTCAGCCCAATCCCAACCAGGAATCACACCAGTTTCACTTTGAGTTCTCTCTGGACATACAACACATGATAGTGCTGTCAATAGAACAATAAAAAGTGTGCTCTGTGTGTCAATGGGTAGAAAGACAGCAGAGAAGTTAAATAAGCCTTAGTCCAACCCCAATCAACTGAGCACAACAGGGTGCGACAGGTCAGATAGGGCTTGCAGATCTCTTCCCAGCCCAGACAGAAACACCCAACAAACACTACTGATGGCACAAAATGTCGATACAGGAGGATAAATTATTTGAGTTCCTCTTATAATGTGTTTTATTTATTTATTTATATTTATATTTTTACATATATACACTAACACACACACAAACACGTGCACGCAAACACACACAGGCCTATTTGTCTATATATAATACATGTCCTCAATTCTTCTGCTTTCTGGAAGTTGGTCAGTTTTTAGCAATTTTACATTCAATGATCGCACACATGGGAGTAGTTCAAGGTGTGTGTATGTGCGTGTGTGTGTATGTTTTAAAGAGGCATTTAGATAAAAACCCTTAGTATGCACTCTATTCACATTTAATTTCCGTCAAATTTTATGAAACTGGCACAACCTTGCAGTGAATTCAAGCATTATTCCTGCTTTTGCCTATTTATTGGGAGTTTTTCTCTTCTGTTAAAAAGACATTGTAATGGACTGTAGAAGACATTTTTTTACCATTTCAAAATATCAAAGAATTTCTGTATTATATTGGTGTTTCATGAGTTGGTTTGTGATTTTTTTAACCCCTATTTAATTAACCAAAGACTTACATTTACCACATATTTCTCACAGCGTTGGGCACAAAGAAGAGATGAGCAAAAAGTGTGTACCTAAAAGGAAAAGCTCTTTATTTCAGGAATTATATATACACTGATATTTTGGCTTTAATCAGGACTAGTCATAGGTCAACTCCATATCCCTCTGCCTCTATAATTATAGCCAGGAGAGGGTATGGTCATGCCACATTATTTCTGTGGTCATCTACTCTCTGGGTAAGTGCGATGGAGATGGTGGAAGTAATGGGGAGAGAGAAGGAGAGTTTTGAAGACTGTAAATGTAACCCAGCTGGTTTCTTTTTGGACTTTTTGTAGAACAGGGAAAGGTCGAGGCGAGGCATATCGAACCTACATGGCTGAAATGCCAAAGAGTGCTACACTCTGCTCGCTTTAACCTTTTGTCTTAAAGAGAAACTAACTTGTGTTTTAAAGTTAATGTCCACTGGTACTAAAAGGCTAAATTAGGTGGGTATATAAAAAAAAAACACGCACACAAAAAAACAAATCTAAACTGAATAAAATCAAAATAATGCAACTGGATTTGCTTTCACTATGTGTGATATCAAAGAAAGTTTATTTCTTTTTTTTATGCTCATATTTCTAGATGTTATCCTCATTTACCCTTATCTAAAAGGCCATCCTCTATATATGAGTACTGGGGGTCGTTTTTATCATCTCTCCAAAACCAGAAACACAAGAGTGAAATTGGTTATATGGATTAAACAATCTGTTTGTCTGCAAGCATTAGCATGCCCAGTTAACAAGCTTATTCTATGCCGGATGTAGTACACAATGTATTCATGTAGTACATATAGTACATGACTGTATCCATAACATCACGTACAAATCATCATATAAGCTTATGCTGTCGGCCTATTTCCTTGTAAAAACAAAAAACACCTTTTGATGGAAAAAAAAAGTTTTGCTGTCAATCTTTTCATATAAATATGTACATGATTTTCAACAAACTCACTGAGTTAGCATTAAATTTGCAAGCTACAGGTGACAAAATCTGTTAGTAACAGTCATCATTTGAGCTGGAAACGTTAAGAGTCATTAAGCAGTAATAAGAAGCCTGCATTGGTTAATACAAATTTTCTTGTAGCAGTGTCAATGAAAAGCTTGACAGGCTTAGCAAGAGTAGCTAGGGGTGTACACAAGGTACAAGGACCATTTACTTAAGAGTGATCGCAGCAGAGGGAGAGCTGTTCAGTGTGACTTTCTAATCCTCCACAACCACGGCTGAGTTCTGGATATACACTTTTTCAATAGCTGAAGGTACCTCAAGTGTGTTTGTATGACCCTTTAAAACCTTATACTATGCCTCATTCCATCTTAGAGATTTAGATATATTATTCTCCGGAGTGATCCATTCATCCAATACTCAGCGTGATCCCAGTTTGAAGAAGATGATCTGTACACTTACTTTAAAGAAAAAAAGGTCAATCCTGACTATTTATGGGCTGCATGAGCTCATTTTTGTCCTTGTTCTTAAATATTTTTCTTCAGGCTTTTAAACAAGGGAGCTGACGCTCTCCTGTGAGGTTGGAACATAATGATTCTCCACTTTAACCATAATGTGGCTGTTCTTTACACATAGAGCATGTTTTCAAGTTTTTCAAGGATGGCAGGCTTTTAGAAGACAGTTCAAGGGGTCTTAGAAGTTCTACCTTCCACCTCTACTTAAAGTCTAAAGAGATTAAGTGCTGTGATTCATTAGTCTACGCTCTGAAGTTAACATAACATGACTATTGTGTCCTCAATTAGAAGATTACTAAAATCATGAAAGACTACAGTTTTTGTCATTCAAAGCTTTAAACCTAAAAAACATAAACCAAACACACACCTTTTCTGTACATCTCAGTCTATGCTAACTGTAAAAAAAAAAAAAAAAAATCAGGTTTGCCCATTGAGTCCCACACACTCACCAACACATACATGCATCCCTGAAGTGAAGACAACCCTGGCCTAATCTCAACTCTTGTAATTAAGCCCTGGGGAATAATGCTGCTAATAGACCAAGGGTTTCCACACCAACAACGCAAGTGTTGCTTAGAGACAGTTATAACCCCGAAGAAATGTGGATACGTAGGGTCATTACTGCCTTGATTCTTCTTCATTTACCAAAAGTGTTTTCTAAATTGCTTCTCTCCTGTTTTATTTCACTTTCCTTTTTACTCAAATTCTCTCCAGAGGCCGCCTGGGTCAGACTGAATGAATTTGACCATGAAAAAAGGCCAAAGATCAAAGAGGGAAAAACTGAGAATATTACATTATGTATTTTTCCTTTTTTTTTTCTCTGACAGCAAGCGCATGGTAGCAGTCAACATCAAACATATTCTCCAAAAAAAAAAGCATCCTGAATGTGTCCTTTGCTTCAGCAGGCAGAGAAAAGGCTGTGTAAGGTTTACAAATTCGATTGAGGGTTTTAAGGGGTAAATTTTCTTCTAAAGTTCAACACAGTTGGTTTCCTGACTGCCAGGCAATTGTGTACAAAATGCTGGGTGTTGGGAGCTCAGCCCTCAGCCATTTTTGAGGATAGGAGGAGAGTGCAATCTTGCTCTCCATTGATGGCCATATTCCATGATGAATTTGATAAGGCTGGTGCTGTTTCCTGCTTCTTTGACCCTCCACCGGGTTTGATGTGAACTGTTATTGAATTATCATCTCAGCTGCAAAAAGTGGACACAGTTCAGATGAGTACATGTGCAGAAGGCACCATGTGAAAAGAGAGATTTTTTTTGTTGGACATGCCTTTTCCTGTCTGTACCAGCGGCTGATTTGTGTCCGCTGTCTTCACAACTACAGACATTCAGCCTGCCAGGAAAAATTCAGGCCTTTTATGAAATTGCATTTTGGCAACCAAAGGTAAATTACAGTTTTTAGGATGATTGCTGAGGTGTAATGTATAATCACTTTAATCACTCTCCTCTCCAGCACCGTCATTGTCATGTCTGACGAACCATGTTTAATTCAAAAGTATTGAATGTTTCATTCCCCATGAAGTTGGTTTGGTGTGCTGATTGCTTTAGGGCTGCAACTAGCAATTACTTTCATTATTTATTGATCTTTTGGTTTATTTAATGTCAAAAAATAGCAAAAGTTCCCCAACAGTCCAAAACTGAAAGACATTCAGTTCTTAATAACGACAAAACTGAAGGTCTTTAGCCACACTTGCTACTCTGTCTGTGTTTTAATGAAAACGCTAAAATCAGCTTTCTGATATGTTAACAAAGACAATGCTAAGATGCCAATGTCTGTATATAAAAGGTAGTATGATGGTTTCTGTTCATAATAAAGTTTGCTAGCATTCTAAGGTTTTCTTACAAGCAGAACACCAAGTACAGTTGAGGCTAGAGGTCATTAGTTTTGCAGGTATCTGATCAAGTAACTGAAAAAGGTTTCCATGAACTTCTGTAAGCACTTTCACTGCAATAAACTCAAAATTAATGAGATGTTTTAGTCTACTAACTGACAACACAGCAACACCAGAACTCATAAAAACACATATCAGGCGCATTTGCCTCCTTGGTGATAAAACACATTCCCTGATCATCAAAAATTGTTGGAAATTATCTATCAATTGACTAATGGATGATTCAACTGATAGATTTTATACTGCTACTATTGTTTATAAGTGTTGCTTGTATGTCAAATAGGCCTAGGGTCTTACAGTGCTCTTCCCCATAAAAACTGGCCTGTACGTGCCTGTGATCTTACTTTTCAAAAGAATTAATTTCATCTTCACTCTGTTCTCTGGGATGAAGTCTCTTTTCTAGTCTCTCAACTGTCAAGTTCTTTTCATTGGCCTTGAGCACACAGCGCTTGAATATAGTGATGCAATAGCAGCCTCACTGCTGCACGACAGCAGCAATTTGATACTATTGATCCAATGCTCAATCCATCAACTCATCATTAGTCATGGTATTAATAATAGTGCTGTCTCAGTAAGGCTCATCTCTATTTTTTTTTTTACTTTCTTTTGCTTCCACCGGTACAAAAAAAATCATCTCTGAGTATTCATGTTGAGTGACTAAGTGAGTATTTCATCTCAGCATTTGAGGCATCAAGCATAACTCCGTCTCAGTTGCTCTTCGATTGTCCACTGTTTCTAAGTAAATCACACAGCTCTGCTGACCTCCTCCCCTTTCTGGTAGAGACAGAAAAAGATTGAGGAGAAATTATATGACCTCTGGCCAGAAACTCCCCATTGAGCTTGATACGAGTTTTTGCTGACTTTCCGGAGTGCAGAACCAACAGTTCTTTCCTCTTAGTCACACTGAGAGACTGCACGAGATCAGTAAAGAAAGCACAAAGGATTAGAGACAAAGCAACTGCGCTTCAAGATTTGAGAACTGTCGATTTAGTCAGTCAAGGTATTACCAAGTCTCATCTGAAAGAATAAGAACTCTGACTCTATGCACTTTTTGTAGGAAAATCCATTTTAAATTTTTCTAAACTTCATGTTTAGAAAATTTTTTCACACTACATTGCTTTTCTACAGATCAAGGAGTGTTTTTTTTTTCCTTGCCTAGATAACCTGTTCAGTGTTTTATCACGGCATATCGCAGCATACATGCTGACCAGGATCTGCCTCAGTAATTTCAGGAGCATTAATGGATGATTGCCTGAGAGAAAGCAATGACTTTCAAAAAGTGATTCCATTAATTCAAGGCAGAAAAGAATGTCATCCTTACATGTGCTAAGACATGGAACAGCAAATAGGTCAATGCAGCAACAATCAGAAGAGCTAAGGTTAAATGAGCCAGAGGACAGAGAAAAATGCATCCCTTTTTTTTTGCTATTGGGTGTTTTACCATTTATCTGTCTGTCGGTGTTTGTGTGTGCCATATGTGTGTCTCATGTGCGTAATTCATCTGCAGCGTGCACTGTGATCTATGTTCTCTAAATCCAACAAAACCAAAGCATTATAATGATGTGCAATGGGCCAATCAAAGTGCTGACCTCGCTATAGATGATGAAAGATACAGTGCTACTACAAACATATTTCAAAAAAGATCAAAGACACACCCAAGTGATGCTGGCTGAGCCATTAGCTGCCCCTATTAACTCATTTAATTTGCCTCCAGTTAGAAACACATACAGTCTCTTTGAAAATTGTGTGTTTCAGTGTGTAATATCGAGTGTTTGCTCAACTGTGAAGATGCAAGACCTGCACAGAGAGTTACAGGCGGATTTTTTATCTCCGTCAATGTCTTTGCTTTGAGATGTTTCTGCCTATGTGAAATCCTCCACAGACTACAGAAATAGGAGCATTTGCAGCTGAAAAGCAACGTTTTCCATTTTGAGAAAAATAAAACACTGTAGCTTAAAGATGGAAGGTAGAAAGAAAAAAACACACAAACTGAAATAGAAACTGACAGACCTTAAAAGTGTTTTGTCAGGTTCCTATGGTGAATACATATTAAATAAAGAAGAAACAAACAATTTATCCAGATTTGTACACCTATTAGTAAATCCTGGCCTTGTTTCATTTGTATAGCAGTGAGGTTTCAGCAGGTCTTACTTTATAGAAAGTGGTGCCTGTTGTCTATTGCAGGGCTGCAATATGAGAAAATGAAATAATTAACTGTTTATCACACAACATTGATGGTTAGATATCACAAGTTGTGCCCCAGTAATTAAAGGTATTGGATCTCTAACAGGGCTCTATTGGTTTCCAGTAAGTTGATGTGGCAACCCTCCTCTGGAGTCTAGGCTTGTGTGCGAGTTCATCGGTCAAGAAGGTGGACATAAATACTGTCATGATGAGCTTCCTCCTTAAGAGGTCTTCCTACACAAACAATGCAAGGGGTTTCAGCAGTGAACTGTATTCCTCCTGGCAACTGGTGCAATCTTAACACCACAGTGAGAGCCTCCAATAGATACAGTGTTTGTTTTCTAGCTGCACTCACAAGAACAGCACTCATCTGCTGGAGGCACAAACAGATTTAATGGGCAACAAACAATTAATCCAAAACATTTTTGATGCATGATAAATGATCAATTAATCTGATTTGTTTTCAAATAAAATTTCTCAGTACTGGCCTCTCAAAATATTTGCTTCATATCTTTTCTTTATGCAACAGAGCATCTTGCTTTTCAAACAAAACAAGTAATTTATAATAGAGTTCTCCTTTTTTCTGACACTTCCAGACCAAAAGGTTGACCAATAAAAGGAAACAGTCAGCAGAGTAATTAATGATGCAGCCCTATTTATTTGTCCAGCTGATAGTTTTCGCTTAATGTGCCATGTTTGAATTGAACTGGTGACCGTTACCGGTTTAAAGAAATAGAAATAAGCCAGAGCAGAATGGCTGCCAGGTTTTTTTTCAACACTGTCACAGAGCTTTGAAGAAAGATTTGTTAAGGAAAACCATTATATCCTCACAGTGCTTCAGATGCATCTAATATCTTTACTTAACACACAAATACTTCAAGTTTGTTTGTTGGTGAGGGCGTAAATTATGA
>JAPZDY010000008.1:14266014-14281302 GCA_029783645.1 Ctenochaetus hawaiiensis | reverse complement strand
TCGCGACCGCCGCACGGAGGACTGAGCCTCGCGTACATGGGCCGCGCACGCTAACCACTGAGCTAAACGGCGGCCCAGAAGAAGACACTTATGCATTGTAAAAGGAAGCATGGTGTTTAGAGCAGATCACTGCCCAATGCACCTGTTAACCAGCCAGAGCAGCTGAACTGCGCCAGGAGAAGGAAAGAACTGAAATTAGAGTCATTAGCTCAAGTTGGACTGACGACTGCTCCTGGCAAATGTAACAGACAAAGTTGGACTTGGATTGGTTGAGCATCTGAAAATCAGAGAATATTCAACCACATCTGTGCAGAGACCTGTCTCCACCACAACATCCTGGATTAAGATGTTTGACTTGAGGGGTAGACTGCAGTCTGAGCCAACAGAGTGCTGGACTTCAGCAGCAGGAGGAGAGGAAGACTCTGTTTTACATCAGTGATGCTCAGTCCTCAATCAAAGAAAATGGACAGCATTTCCCGGATGTCGAATTTTTCATTTAAAGCTATCAAATGTTTTGTCATTCTCATCTTGTTTACATTTCCTTAGATACAAGTTCAAAATTAACAATGTTTTTTTTCTCAGTGTACGCTTGTGTATGTTTATATGTGTGTGGGATACAATTCCATTTTTTTTTGCTATGAAACAGTAGAAAAAGCAACAGCAATGATTTTGTACTAATTAAAGGTGATTTCTGACCTTAATAAAGGGTGATTTCTTAATTTGA
Source organism: Ctenochaetus hawaiiensis (assembly GCA_029783645.1). Classification (NCBI taxonomy): domain Eukaryota; kingdom Metazoa; phylum Chordata; class Actinopteri; order Acanthuriformes; family Acanthuridae; genus Ctenochaetus; species Ctenochaetus hawaiiensis. Next base: position 14,280,578 of record JAPZDY010000008.1, on the reverse strand, counting down.
GGTCACTATGAGGTCAAAGCAAATACTGTTACATGAGCTATGAAACACTGAAATTAATCTTGTTTAACTCAGATAACAAGTACATTGTCAAATTGTAAGTAATCCTAATTTAAAATGCATTGCTGAGATTACTTGCCCTAGAGTAAATCCTGTTCCTGATCCTGATTTTTAAGAAGAGCCAAAAATTTTCTATAATGCTATCCTTTTCCATATTGACAAGAAAAAAATGGTATCATCTTACATTTCTCTTTTTAGCATGAGTGCAGAAAGCAAAAGCAATGCATTTAAAAATAATAAAACTATGAATACACAAAACCCAAATGGGTTTATTACAAAACGACCTCCGTCATGGTTTCTATATATGTTTTTATGTATGTATTTGTGCTTGTGTATCTGTATGTGCAATATATAGAAACACAAGCACTAATACATGCAAATGTCATCCTCATGCAGGCTGTTCAGCGTGCAGCCCTCTGTTCTTGACAGGTACTTCATGATGCAGAGATGAGTAACAACATATCTAATGACTCTGAATGAGCGTATTGATATTCATGTTGTCCTCATCTTAGAGATGCAGCCCACCATTGACTGTAAGATGAAAGGATGACAATGACTTAGTTGTGAAAACCCTCATAAACAAATGCAACTCTTGCGCAAAAAAGCAGAGAGGATGCACTTATTTTTTTCTATCATTGCAATAATGTATTCACTCACGTTCACATGCTCAAGTGCCATGTCTTCCTGCTCGGCTTGACTAACATTTATCAGAGAAGTGCTTGCTTTTATTACCATATTAGTCTACATTATGATGAAAGAGTGTGTCTGTGTGTGTGCGTGTGTGTGTGCGTGCGTGTCGCAGAATGTGTGAGCCTTCTTTGCTGCAGACTGCCTGCTGCAATCTCATCGTAATACAAGAAATGCATGCTGCCTCACACCCTGATAAAGCTCACAAACACACACATACACACCCACACAAACACACACAGGCATCTGCCCAAGCACCTGTAGAGGTCTTTAAGCTTTTGCCAGCTGCCCAGCCAACCCAAGCACACAGCGCCAGTGCCTGTCATAATCTACAATAGCACCTCGCAGAGACACATTCAAATTTGGTCTAATGCAGAGGTGTGTGTGTGTGTGTGTGTGTGTGTGCGTGTGCGTGTGTATGAGCGTGTATACAGGGCCAGTTTAATAAGAATTGTTACATGCTTGCGCTTTGGAAAATCCTGTTCATTATGCAGACATCCTTTGAGGTAGAAGGCCAGTAATTACTTTTCCTTTAAAAAGCAAGGATTGAATCTTGCTTCCCTTATTGAAGCTAAGAGTAAACACTTAATCTAAGGGATTTGGTAAGAAGTAAAAAATAAAAAGAGTTATTCCCATTACTCTTTTTTTTTTTTTTTTAAAGGAAGCCCTTGTGCTTTCATTCATGCGTTTGCTTGCAACCCCTTGCTTTTGCTCTGTTATCACAAAAAGACACACAGAGGGTTGGGGATCATGTTCCTGTTCTTTCACTGTCACGTCCTCTCCGCCCACCTCTAACCTCACTGTCTACATTTCTTTATTATTCTTTGTTACGTCCCCATCTCATTTCAGTCAAGAAACTTTTTCTCATCTGTCTGAGCCCCTCCTCCCGTTCTTCCTGCTGTATCTCTGTCACCTCTCTGTGCTTGTCATCTTTTCTCCGCCTCTCAGTTTGGTGCTCTGTCCGAGCAATGCTTCACTTCCTATTTGGATCTTAAGCATCCTCTTTCTCACTCTACTCCTCTTTACCCTTTGAAACGCCAAAGAGTCAACAGATCTGAACTATCGGAGATGTTTTGCTATTACATAACACATTAGAGTTTTATGGAAAATATATAAATTTTAGATGGGCTGACACATATTTAATGAAAATTTATTCCACATCTCTCCAAACATCATTCATAAATGAACTTCACATTCAGTCTTTTTGGGTCTGAATACAGCTCACAGCATACCATTTAAAGAATTTCTTTTGTAATCTCTTGTCAGCTTTGAATAGCCATGAAATTGCTTCTCTAAAATGTATATCATTGATCAAAACTTGATGCTACAATGAGAGATTACAATGAGATTTTTTTCCATTTCCATTTACACTTTAAAATCGTAACCAAGTTTGAACAAGGCATTGTTGTTGTTGTTAATATCAATATTTGTTAAGCTACAAGGCTAAATTTTTTTATGGCAAACAAGTATTTTAATTTTAACTATAAGTGTATTGTAAAGGCATAAACTACATAAAATTGTTTAGCTGTGTAGCACAGTGAGCTAAGCTAGTCTTAGAGGCTGACAAGACGAGCTGCAGAGCCCCAAATCTTGGTTTTCCTTTTGTCAGAGCTGAACTCATACTTGGAAATTGTAATATATCCTGCCCAAAATTTTGACAGAGACTCCAGCCATTATTCAGTATTTACTTGCTGTCAGTGTTATCCAGGCTGTACCACCGACATGTCTAACTGAGTGCTAACAACAAAGTTTTAGAGAGCATTAGCCTAAATTAACTTAAAACCTTTAATCCTGTAATACCTAGATACGCACAATACAGAGCATTTAAACTATGTAATGGCAACATTTTAGTACATTGCTTCAATTGTATCTTTAGCTTTTCTGCATTACAAGTTTTGGTAAGTCATCAGTTCCCATATACTTCAATAGCACTGCATCCTTAAAAAGCTAACAATGGCTAACTATTTTCTTTTTCATGTTCTAGTCAGCAGCAAGACTGTCTCCAAGAAGGGACATCACTCTACTGTCTACAAACAAATGACACTATTTTGACATCGTAGACAGATTTAGGTGTGTCTGTCACAAGACAACTTTATGCAGTCAACACTAGAAACACTGAAATCAGCATGCAGAGCACACGTATTATTCCAAACAGCAACTAAGAGCCTGACTTTGTGATGGTCAGTGGTCAACTGATGGAATGAATTAGCTAATAAATAAAGAGAACGGCTGTCATCTGAGCCAGCAAAAGCAGAGGTTGCCTGTCAGCTTTTTTGTCTCTAAATCTCTTTCTTCTTTACCCATTTGCTCTCTCTCTCCCACGTAGTCACAGCTGCCTGTGTACTCTCCCTGCAAGCGGCTCTATTTCAAGCAATCTCACCTACCTCCCTTTGAACAGCATTATGCTCGTTTTTCTCAAGATTAATATATTCACCTCTCCACCACCGTCTTGCCTTTGCTCATCATCCATCTATTACTTCCTTTGCACCTCCCACAGATCTCCACCCACTCATCTCTCCTCTTGACCCCTCCATTCACCACTGCCTCAACATGGCGTCCAAAGAAGCAAGCTTCCAGCAGAGTGGGCCTCATGATTTGGACAGGGAGCTAGCCAAGAGCACTGGCCTGGGACCAGAGCAGCGATCCTGGGCGGCCCGTGCCCAGATTAGCCCTCCTAAGAGTGGTACTGGAGCTCCCCTGTTCCCTGGGCTCCAGCTGGAGGAGAGAAGATTAGAGCTAGAGGGAGGAGCAGATTGAGACACTAGAGATTCCAAAAGCCGTTTTTAGACCGCCTGTGAAATTGGATAACAGATTACTCTCAAATGTCCTCCTAACACTTTATATTAAGTAGAACTAATAACATTAATCTATTAAATTGCCAGATACTTCAGTGGTGCTTTGAAGGGGGTGTAGGATGGATTCAAACTGGGTGTGTTCTCCATCTTGTCACCAGGAAGCACACACAATTGCTGTATGGTGGCATGGTTTTTTTAGAAGTTGCGGATGGTTGTTGTGTTGTGGTGTTTTTATTAGGTTTGCTGCCATTTTCTACTTAAAGCTGCATCAAATAACATTTTTCATAACAGCATTAGTCCAAAAAAATGAGCTATATATTAAGGTTTGGCTTAAAGCAACAAACAACTGACAACATTCAGAGGAGCTCTGCAGTTCCTTGTTTCTGTAGAAGTTAAAAAAGAGTCTAAAACTTAGACCTGCAAAGCTGAACGCACACATTAAACTCCAAATTAATTACTAAATTGGTTCTTATACCTAAGATTACGAATGGGGATACATTCTTTTTAATTAAACTTGGTATAAGATCATTTTAAAATAGTCTGATTAATTTTCTGTTTATCAAAAAATATTTGAACATCTGTGTGCATCTAAAATTTAATCAAAACTAGTGATATTTTGTATAAAACACAGCTATGGTGAGATTTTAGGTCACTGATAGTCTTGTGTTACTTGAGCATTTAATCCCCACATTGTACAGGAATTAAAAGCTGAAGCCAGAAACACCTACTGTACTCAATATATCAAGCTCAACTATGGACTGTTTTATTACTAATTATGGACGCATAAACAACATAGGCTGCTAACATGAGATACAGAGCTTTTTCTGGCTTTCAATTCATTTTTTTTATTTTATCTCTTTAATTTTGTCACAGTTCCACAATGAGACACATATTGCATCAGGCCAAGGGGTGCAAGACTGGGCAACATCAGCTCAGGCAACCACTCACGCCATCAATCTAATGTCAGCAGCCCAAAACACATGCTCCCACCACACAGCTCGCCTCCCACAGGAGCAGCATCACCTCATCCACACACTTCTTATTTCCTCCACATGAACCAATAGGAGGTGTCAGAAGAAACGCCTCCTCATTTTCTGTAGGTAATAATCACATACCGGCGCAATCATGTCATGCTATAAAATTGGATTCTGCTTGGGTGTGTGTGTGCATGATGCATAGCCGGCACTGTTTACAGAAAAGTCACTGATTCCAGAAGGTCCACAGGGCAAATCGATATGGATTCTTTGGTAGGGTGAATCAATAGGCAGAAGCAAAGGTTAACCTGCCTCAGACTGCATGATGGCTCTCTGAAAGTATCCAGCAACCCTTAACCTTTAGCACGGCATCATTCACTACCACTCACAGTGGTGTGCCCTTGTTTAACCAATTGCAACAGACTCTCCCTTGAGATGTGACTAACCCATTTAGCTTTTACAATCTCTGAAATAATAGTAATTGTGTCATCTACCTTCAAAACACATTTCTTATTTCTAAATTTGGCACCATTTCTCTCAAATGTTTCATCATTAATGCATTGCCGGGGCTGTGAGGCTCTATGCCTGATTGCTAGTAATATTGGTGATATAGGATTCCAAATTGCCACAGTAGCTCACTCGTGACAGGAGCTTGAATGGTCAAAATGTGAAATCTAAAAGTCTAAATCTACTTCATGAATCTCTTAATGTGGCAGATCATTTTACAGCATCCATTGCAGGCTGGGCTTCTGACAAGACACTGTACTTTTATCACAATCATACAAAGAAGGAAAAAGGGAGAGATGGTGACGCTGGGATAACCAGCCTTTCTCAATTTGCTGTGACACTCTCACTCTTGAGTTGACTCAAGGGCTCTAACTCTAATAACTCAGCAAGATCCTTGACGTTCTCTTGGTATTTATAGAGAAATTACAGAGGGACTCAGGACTTGTAGTGTGTCCTTTCAACCAAGCATTCTGATTTAAAACTAATTCCAGCTGTGCTAATGTTTCCCACTGAGCCAGTTTGTGGGGTTTGGACTGGAGTATGTGCATATGCTGGTGTAAGTTGTTTTTTAAAACACTCATTAAATCCTTCTTTACTGTCACTGTTTATTTTTGAAGACAACTTTAATGAAGAATGGGAAACGACTTGAGTAACTGTCGGAAATGTTCAATTGTTATACATCATATTAAGAATTATTTTTAATAAAATGATAGAAAAGACAACCAAGGTTCCATATATCTTTGAAATTACATTTCGTGCACACCTCTGTTACCTAGGTTTACCTGTCAACTCACAGTATGCGCAATCAGACCTGTCTTTCACTGTCGTAATATAAGACTCATTGACTGGTTATAATTACTAAAAACAAGTTAGTACTGAGCATGACAAGACAAAGACTGTTTGAGTGCATGTGTGTGATGGATTGTGAAAGTTTCAAGTTTGTTTAAATTGTAACTAAAAATCGATTTATAGTGCATTGCAGTTTGTGTGTCTACATATTGTTTTTGTTCTTTAAGACTGTGTAAGTGTGCATTTGAGTGTGTGAGTGTGGTGAGAGTAAGAAAGAACTGAAAAGTGAATAAATATGTGATAAATACTTTTGATGGAAATTTGTATTTTTAGTTTTTTAACTTTTTTTTGAAGCAACACATATATTACACAAAATGTGGTGCACACTCAACTACAAAAAGGTGGCTTTTAAAAATGAGTGGCTGGCAGAATTTAAAATCCAGTCACATTGGCTGGAGGAAGAAAAAGTAGACCTCCAACACTGGCTGTTAGTCTCGAGCCCATTTGGTAGGAAGACAATTGGTAGTTTTGCTATTGGACAGCTGGTGAGGTGGTGATTATGTGCTTCTGACAGAGCAGGCAGCTCCTGAGTTGGCAGACGCATTTGCACTTCAGCAGATAAAATTTGGGGTGATAGTACAAACCTCTTTGCACATTAAGACCCACCTTGTTGACATGTAAAAAGAGCATTTGGCTGCAACATGTTTATACCATATACAGGATTGAATACTTCAAAAAACCCATGCAGGTGGGTCTTAGAGAACATAATGTTGAACTTGTTCCTTTTCAACAAATGGCACAGTCAGGTTGGAGGTTTGGGTCAACAAAATATCAGCCTTTCCTACAGGAGACTCCTGTTTGACCCAGATAATCAAATGCTTCTCTGAGTCCTTCTACAAGGCTTGGACAAATAATGTATTTTGTCATGTAGTTTTAATCAGTTCAGTCTAGTCTCACAGGCACCAAAAGGCATATTTAGTTGACCCAAAATTCCTATATTCTTCTTAATAACTTCCCGCATAAATGGCAGGGAATCATAAATATTGATAACGGGATGCTTTTGGCTTAAATTCTTTGTGTAAAATTCAAGTAAATCAAGTCTGACATCCCAGCATTACATTTCCACCAAAATGACTTTTGCTAATGCATAATAGGCAGCCTTCCTGAGATGCTTTTAAATATAAGGGTTCAGGTAAGCTTTGAAGTTCAGTTTCAAAGGAACAGAGGGTTTCTTCAGTTTTGGCAGGACCTCGTGTAATAATAGAAGATCAGATGCTGGGTGAAAGCACAACATGACAAACTTATTACCTGCCTTTATTCTCCGATATTTTATATTTTCTTTCTTCAGCTAACATAGATTTGATTCAAGCTGGGCTTCCATTTGTCTCTCAGGTATAATTTGCTACATGCAGAGACTCTAGTGACAACATATTACTACTCATAGCTGGAGCTAAGCTGACATTAATACCTGAAATGCTGTCAGTGTCACTGCACAGTAGCTGAGGGAACATGCTGAGTTTAAGTGGTAGCAAAACCAACTAGAGCCTGTGCTTTTACAAATGCATTCCAGTTTGTCGGGTTCTGGAAATCTGCTGATCGAACACAAAGTTGTGTCTACCCGCTACAGCACTTTCCATTTTCTACCAGTCTGATGTCATGAGGTTTGCAGAGCACGTACATGGGAACAGTAAACTCCCAAAGTCATAGCTGGTTAATCCTGTCAGTTGTTTGTTCTCTGTCTCCTCTGTCAGAAATGCTCAGTGTGACTTTAAACAAATACCAAAGTGTATTACACATTCAGAATTGAACAAAAAAAGAAAATACCTAAGCTCCTCAAGTGCATTTAGCTATTTATCACCAACAGCTAACAGTGTTTCACTCTTTAGAATACATCTGATCATCACCTTGTGCATTCGTTGAAATGCAAGTACAAATCTTTCAAGTGACTATAGACATAGAATTTCCTTTAGCTTAGATTTACCTCAAGCATATTTAATAAAAGGCAAGAACCTACTGTGTGTGTTCAATTAGTTTAACACCTAAGTATTCGAGAAAACACCAAAAATATAGCAAAGGCATGAAAAAGTGCCGTGTTGTGACAATCAAAGGCTGCTGGAAAAGAATGTTCGCCTTAATATTCACTTCTGATCCACAAAGAGAAAAGAAGGAACAAAGAAATGGATTGTTTCATTGTCTGTGGAACAGGCACAAACGCGTGTTGGTTGTCAAGGTCAGAAAAAGGAAAACTTTGATATTTAAGGAGGTGTGCTGTACGTCATGATTCTTTTTAATGAATTAGAGGTTTTATTGATATAACTGATGTACTCGAGGATTCTGCAGTTTTCTGTGGTAAGGATTACGTTGAAAGCAGCAACTGAAAAGAACTGTGATGCCCTACGCAAAACCTTGCCTTGATTTTAAAGAGCCAATTATTTAAAAGGATCTATATGAGTCTGCTAGTGTGGGGGAGAGAGAGAGAGAGGAAGAGAAAGAAAAAAATGGTTAAGAATGTGTGGAAAAGAAAAGCAGCTCGAGCCATGCAATCACTGAAAATGACACATGACATTTCAAACTCGATTTGTTCCATATAGCAATCCTTGCTGTAAATTACTAAACCAATCAACCGTGACCATTTCTTTCTCCTCCTTTCCTCTTTGCAGGAAACATGTGCAAGCAAAGTGACAAAGCCTTTCACCGTGACCTATCAGTAAAATCGGTTACATATTTCAAGGGCAAATGCCACATGTGACCTTGGGATGCATGCCATGCATGAGAGGTGAAATCAAATCAATGGGTTGCAGGCTAATGGAGCCAGTAAGAAGATTCCAGAGAAGTGGCGTTAATTCAGCTGCCCTTTAGTATGACACCTTTTATCTCCAGTGCTGCTGCACTGAGTTTATTTCTGTTAATATCTGCACTTTTTTTTCATGCCAAGCTTCCTATAGATTTAATATAACTCGCTGTAGGGGGTTGCCTGTACTATTCAAATGTGCAGAAAAGTGCCAACCTTGCAAATGCTGTTATTTTTGCTCATCTGTTTTGCACATAAGCAGGCATTAAATACAGATGCTCCAATCATGTTTCTTATCTGACAGGATTTGTGTAAAGAAATATATTTATAGAAATTTATTAAACTCAAATTCATTAGAACCACATATTTATGCAATGTTGCTGTATAGATCTGAGCAGTCTTAGGTTTAACCGAACGTTATGTTTGAGCTGCTTACTTTACTCTACACATGTTGGTGGTGATATCAAAGTAAGAGTCACACTCATGTCCTGTCCTTGATCTCTCTCTGCCGAGCCGATTGAGTCATCCCTTATGACTCCTAAGAGACTATAAAATGTTGGGACAAGGCGTCTGTATCAATAATTCATGGATATGTCCATTTAGTGCAAGAGTGGTAAGATGTTGTAACCCCTTTCATCTGTCTTGTTTGTTCTTTCCATCTCCTTCACATGCTGGTTTTCTTCAAATCACAGAGGTTCAGATTTTGTTAGAAGAATTAGCTGAAAGTGAAGAAGAGGCTTGGCTGGCTAGGCCCGAGAGCAGCCAGTTTCTGACAGTAGGACTCAATATTTAACATGCTGTCAGTCATCTGAGGGGTTGCTTTACACCAAACTGAGTAGGGACAAAAAAATAAATAAATAAAAAACATCCAAAAGCCAAGAGAAGCAGACATGCTTCTATTTGGATATTAAAATCAGAGCTAAATGAAGGGAGGGAGGACACAGCTAAGGCATAAAGCAGCCATATGAGAGCCTGTTTATGTCGACAGCCACACACTGGTGTCTGTGATGGCTGCTATGGTTGTGCGACTACATTGCGGCAGAGCTGATGTATGAAAGAGACTTGGAACTGAGATAAAGCCAGGCATGAACTGATCTGAACACAGAGGACTTAAGAGCTCCAACAAATACAGCAGCTGCCCCTGCATGCACTTATGCACGTGAATGCATTCAGAGGGACAAACGACTGCCTGAGAAATGAAAAGAGGACCTGAGGATATTAGTAAAGCAATGAGACCTGACCTTCCACGCTCAGGAAAGCAATACCCAACAAACACAGAGCAGAATGTAAATCCACATCCTCGGTAATAACTAGGCAGCATCGGCCGTGTGTTGTTTAGCTTACATGGACATTCCCATTTATTCGAGTGTCTATTATATGACTGATTTGGTCGTACTTTTACTGCTGCCTGCATGCAGCTGATGGCTGCCAGGCACAGTTAGGAGCAAATGAAAGTGCAATTTACCCAATGATTGTCCACAAGTGTGTAGCTTGTGTATTTTTGGTTTCATAATTTGTGTGCTGGAGAGAATGAAGAGTTTATTTTGATGCAAATGTGAGATATTGGTTTTACTCTATAGATATCTTGTTCCCGAAAATGAAAGAAATCATTGGCACACCTCCCTCGATCAATTTCTCTTTGTTTTCTGCAACCCATCACTCTAAATATCTTTACTTGCCCTTGGAGACCTGCTGCATTTGGCAAATCAATATTTTCTATTGATTGTAATCACTCACAAAGCATATCAGCCATTAAAATCAATTAAGGCTGAGTATGCAGTTAACAGAATGAAAACAATATAAAGTATATGCACACACATCTGTGCACGTACCATTTGCAGCTTATTCATATATATATATATATATATATATATATATGCGAACGCATGCTAGCACATACATATATATTTACGAAATAAAATATATATTTTGAATATATAATGTATAGACACACACATACATATATTTGTACTCATTTTGTATTCAGTCTATTTTATAAGTATTTGTAGGCATGGATTTTTGAGCCTTCACAATAGATTTTGTGTGCATATTTTGGTCTCCTTTTCTGAGTCGATCAGCAGTCTTCTCTGCTTCTAGTCCGCAGCGAGCTCTCATCCAAGCCTCCCACAGAATAACATGGCAAATTTGCAAGAATACATTATTAATTTCCCGTCAGAAATGGCAGCCGCCTCCTATGACAAGTTCTCCTCGCATCCCATTTTTTTTCTTTTTCATTTTCATTTTTCATTTCCTGTAGTGCACCTGAGACACAAATACTCACTCCCTGCTCCCTCTCTATGCCCCCGACCTTTTTTCCTTCCACCTACGTAGACACGCTGACATGTCACACACAAACACACAGTATGTTTGCACAGTCACACATACAGACATGGAGTCAATATCATCCTGTCATACTCTACTCAGAATATATAGAAGAGCAGCAAACACACATGAAGAACACAAACACATACACAGCCCTAAGCTATTGCAAAGCCACTGCTATCTGACAAAATCATTCTGGACTGAAACGTGTTGGTCATCCTGCCTGCAGATGACAAAAAAAAAGCCACCTCTCTCTGTTCTCTCTCCTCTCTCAGATCCCGAGCCCCCGTTGCCTCCAGCTCTTTATCTGAGGGTCTGTTTTCAGGTCCTGATTCCCTGCTCTGTCGAGGTACACTCAGGCCTTTGTGTGATTCTCCTGATAAAGAGGTAGCAGCGTCAAAGGTCTCAAAACACACCCAGTACCACAGAAACTAAACGCAAAGTAACCCATTTAAAAGATAACTTCAGATACATTTAACCCCCAGTGTTCATTCTGTTTTTTTCTCTCTCTGTAATACAAGCAAAGCATTTTAAATGTTAAATACAAAACATCACCATATCTTCTGTAACATATTTATTTCAAACACAACCTCTGACATACTGTCTGACAAAATCCAAATTATAAACATTACTTGTGCAGTATTTTTTTGTTTACAAGAGTTTGCAGGTGCAGCTGGCACAATGTTTCCTTCCTTCCTGATTTAGAAGTTGATTGCTATGGAAACAGCAGAAGCTTTAAAGCCTTCAGGTCAACCCTAAATTATCTTTCAATCCAAATAACTGATTACTCACTGCAACATGAAGCAAAAGATGATAAGTTCACAATTACAATATATATGTTGTCTTTCAAATCAAACCCAAGACATGACTAAAGAGTTTTGTTTTCAAACCTGAGCTTAACTATATCAGATAATCTGCTATTTCAAACCCTTCAAAACAAAGATTTCTACAGAAAATCGTGCATAAGCATAAAATTTCCAGAAAATGCACATTATAGACAATACTGACCACTCCTGTGGAACAAGCTGGTCACATTTTTTTCATTCCTGAACAACGCACAGCCAGACACCAGGTTTAATGAGGGCTTGTCCCCTGTTGTGTGCATACTCCACACTAACTGGACAAGGGACGCGACAGACATGTAGGTGAACTATCTGTGTGAAAGAGTTGAACCATGATGTAGAACAAACTCTGTTAAGCTGAGGGTTGACAGCCAGGTCAAACTTTACATAAGTTCCTGTGAGGGTTCAGAGTTGAGCTGCGGCCCCTTCTTTTGGAAGTCTCAGGGATAACTTAAGAAATTTGAAAGTTTGCAGTGTTGACAAAGAAAGCCAAGAAAATAAATTCTGTGTAATATTAAGAAAAAATGCACATCACCATGTCCACACACCTTAACAGGGCTTTGACAAGACCGATAATGGTAATGTAATAAAGCATCTCTGCACAGTCTGTAGGCCACTTCACTAAAATTTCTCTAGAAAACTGAAGCCAAAAGCATTACCACCAAAGATCGGTGTCCTTGCACTGACAGCTGTGATGTGTGCATTTGATTTAGACAGAATCATGACATTTGAGCACCTCTGACATCGTTTTGTTGACAGATTTTATGGCATACAAAATGATTTTTGTCCATTTGTTTGTACCCACAAACACCATGCAAAACCTTTAATATAACATACATGAAGCATTTCTGTTGGTTATCCTACCGAATATAGAGTTAAACATTTTGACCTCATTATAGCACCCACAACAGCGTGAGAGTTATTTTCATGAATTAGACCACAGTGTCAAAGACATCATTGTTCAGCGTTTTATAATTAGTGGTTGAAATCTAAATCTAAGTTGCATAAAGAGGACCGAGTAACATGTGCACTGTGTTAAAACCTGGGATGCATAAAGTATGAAAGTACATCAACACCTTGCATGAATTCACATGAATGTATGTAAATCTCATTTATTCTGCAGAATAATTAGTGATTAATTAGTCATCACAATTTATTTTTGACACTTGGCCCAACATTTCACCGACCATTACACGTTCCTTCTCTCTCATGTGTCATTTGCCGAACTTCACAACATGACTGAAGTAGAGATTAGATTTAGCTGGCTTGCTGCTCATTAAGCATTGTGGCTGTGTGATGGGTAATTAATCGGGGGCATCGCATAGGTTTGCATACGGTGACAAAAAAAAATAAAACTTTGAAATGATTCTGTAAAAGTTGTTTGACTTTTAGTAATTACCATAACCCACAGTTTCCCTTCAATCAAATTAGTCCTGACTAATCAAGCTGTTAAAAATATTCTTTTCCACACAAGGATCTTTTTAATGCATTTATATTAATTCATTATTTCTATCTCGTTCAATTATTCTTTCATTGGCCCCAGTGGCACTGTTGTTGCATATTAAAGGCAGTTTGCAAAAAGACACATACACACTTTAACAATGTTGACAACAGTGACATATCTTCATTAAAATAATAACACACTGTTTATGCACCGACTCATTGACATGCACACATGCTCTGTTTATCAGAGGGTGTCTTTGGCAATAATGTGACTATTTGCAAGTGTAATGCAGCAAAAACGATGTGGTGGAGGGAGAGTAAGAGAACGGGATTGGGGAGGGCATGTGTGGATGCTGCTGGAAAAAGGATAAAAAGAGAAGATAAAAACAGAGGGAGGAGGGGGAAAGTTCTGATTGGATAATAGAGCATTTCCTTTTGGAGCTAAGCCTAAACGATAACTGTTCAAACACACTGCGCAGGGTCCAACCCTCCTAAGGGACAGGACAACGATTGTTTACGGGCGATTAGGCAAATTGCTTACTAAAAATATGTGTGTTTAGGAACAAACAAAAAGTGGAAGAAGACTAATGAAGTTGTTAAGGGATGCTTTCCAATGGCAACTTCCCATTAACGATCCTAAGAGTATTAAATGGACCCGAAGACAAATGTTTTAAAGGTAACGGGTCAGCCCACAACACTGACTTCCACATCTTTCTTTCCAGCATGTGGCTAATGACGAGGTTAGCATTATTTAAAACAAAGTTCAGATGAGGTTTGTTATGTAGCTTAGAGGGTGCTTCAATTGAAAAGAAGCTTATCTTTCATTGGCAAAAAGGACTGAGAAAAAACCCAAAGGTTATTTTCATAGACTGGGAATCAGTGCAAGACTCCTCACCTCTAACACATTCAGTGCAACTTTAAAACTCTCACTCAAATGCATTTCAGTCATGACTATCAGTCTAATAAATCTGGCATTGTGAGTAGACTTGACGAATGCCAAGGCCATATTATTGATTTTAGTGATCCATGTTGTTTTCATCAGCATTTGATGGAATAATTCAATAAAAAGGAAAACATGAGTTCAGTAGCAACATTGATACCAAGCTTATATCTGTCTTTTAAACACTGCTCATAAACAAGCAGCTGGTTAGCTTAGCTTAGCTTAGCTTAGCACAGACAAAAAAAAAAAAGGGTAAACAGCTGGCCTGGCTCTGACAAATGCTTAACATCACCTAATTCTCTGAAGTTCACTGCTAACTCTAAGCAGATAAGAAACTTTTTTTTTTTATAAGCACCCTCTTGCCTTCTTTTCGCTCCCTCTTTAGCCTGCAAGTCAAGCTTGATGATACTTCAAACA
>JAPZDY010000008.1:14243445-14257383 GCA_029783645.1 Ctenochaetus hawaiiensis | reverse complement strand
GTCTGAGAGTGAAAGTTTGTTCTTGACCTTAGAAATAGTAGCTAGACAAAATTATCTGAAGTCAAGCTCTAACTACTAGCTTTTCAGAGCTCTCAACCACATCTCACATCTCGCTTCATTAGAGAACAGAATTTGGCTCATTTGTCATGGAATTGGCCCACATGTCACCATGTAACACAATTTAACCAATTCTTATGCTTGAATAAAAATCATGGGATGTGACTGAAATCTCTGAACTAAGATGGGAGGTTGTCCTTGAAGTATTATATTTTTTATAGGACAATGTCTTGTTTCATCCTGAAACAGTCAAAAACACAATGCAATAAGTTTTCCATCTGTAGTTTTTTATCTGTCGTTTTCTGTCTCTTCCATCTTTATTTTCTCCATTGTTCTTAAATTAATATTTGATTATCCAAATTTCTGGTGATCAACTAAGGAATAAGGAATGATTGTTCAAACAGTTTTGGTTGTATAGAATCTGGACTTTCTGTTTCATATAGGCTTTGCTCTCTATGCCTGTTGCTGTGGGATAAGGACAAAGCCAGATGTGGTCCATGCTCCAGAGGCTCTGTCCAATACCCATGTTTACAGACAACAACCGCTTCACATGAAATCATTATCCAGTCCATACTTCAGCCATGCCTCACAGCACAACAGTCAACAAAGTGCATCAGGCACACCGATGTTTACCTTGAAGTAATGACGTCACTTCAAACCTGCTGCTTTGAGAAGCAGAGACGATGGTGACAGGCAGTGAAAGTCCAGTGAGTTACAAGAACAAGAACAAGCTCAAATTAAACATTTTAAGATATTAGTGGGAAACACACATGTTGCGATTTCAACAAAACTTGCATTTTGAACATTTTTCACTCAAAAGTAATACACACACATGCACGCACACACACACACACACATATCAGGACACCTCAAATACAAATATTACTAGGATCCAGCATTTAACATAATAGACAATATCACTGACCATAAACTGCTCACCTATATACTAGGCGTTGTCGTAGTCTTGCTCACTCTTTCAGTTATTCTTTTCCTCAAAAAGGTTTGTCTTGTTTAGAGCTGCTTTATCTGAACAGCCCAAACAAATCAATCAAAAGTATGCCTGCAACGACAACAGAAGGATACCGATCCAACAAAAACATGTCAAAGAATCATAAGTATTGTACTCCTTCTTGTGATTCCCACAAGAAGTGATCAGCCAAGGCTAAAGAGGTTGTTGCTCTTGTCTGAAGCATCCTTATAGTCCCTTTAGCCATAGTTGCATGTCTTTAGTGCATGTTTAAGTTTGAGTGTGTGCATTACTGTGAACATCGCCATAAGTCCTGGCCCCTTGCACTGATCACTGCAGCAGGGATCTATTACCTCAAAGTCTGCTGGGAAAAACATTCTGCTCGAGACTTGCTGCTCATCTTCCAGCATATTTCACTGTCTCCCTCTAGAGATGTCTTATAAGATGAAAATGAAATATGAGAGTAATCAATATCAAAGTGGTTTTTCTGTATCTCATGAGGAGTAATTACCATAGGCACATCTAGAGGGAAGTGTGATTTTTATTACTGGGGAAACATACTATAGTCATTACTGTCTCTATTCACTGTCAAACTTACCTATAAAAGGTTTTTTTTATACTCAATAGCAACCCAAATGAAAGGTTCTCTCACGTGTATTTGATCCTTATATGTTGGTGTGATCATGAGTGTTTGTTTTTACATTCCTATAAAAGCTGTGCACATAGAGGATGCTGCTTAGACATACGACAAAGTTGCAAATCATACATAAACGGCATATTTCTGTGCTTGTGAGGTTTGCAGTTTCTTTTTGCCCCTTTCTTCCACTGA
Source organism: Ctenochaetus hawaiiensis (assembly GCA_029783645.1). NCBI lineage: Eukaryota > Metazoa > Chordata > Actinopteri > Acanthuriformes > Acanthuridae > Ctenochaetus > Ctenochaetus hawaiiensis. The sequence goes on along the minus strand of JAPZDY010000008.1, from coordinate 14,255,530 downwards.
AAGGAGTAAACACAATTAAGTACTCATAATTGAAGGATTTTCCTATATGTGAAAAAATAAACATCCAAATGCATATTCTAATGCTACTCGCAGCAAATTCATTATGGTTAAAACCTGAATAAATACATTATGAATCAATGAAAGTCAACAAATATTATAAATACAAAAGTCAAGAATGACTGCATATATTTCTGTAACAATTAAGTCATCTTATTTTCTCGTAAAACTAAAGGCTGGTTTTATTTAAAAAAGCGGTGTAGTCTGATCCAACTATCAGTAATGGCTACTTTTAGATCAGTTGCTGCTGTTGTTGTTGGGACTTCATCAGTGCTAGCGGCTCTTGATTCCTGGCAACATTACAAGTCTTAAGAGGAAACCTTTTTATTTTCTGTGGAAAAAAGTTGATTATCTTGTTGTGACATTAATCTTTGATCTTAAAATAAGAAAACTTAAAATGAAGAACATGCATTGCTGTTCCCAGCCTCCATAAATAAAGCTACATTAGTTTGACAAAGATTTGTAAATCTCTTGCAGATTCTGAATTGTTTTTTGATGCCAATGACAGAGAAAGTCTTTGGTTAATTCTTTTAAGGACACCATCCAATATTCCATTTCCAAATCATTATTTCAGATATACACAAAATCAAATAATAAAAGCTGTGTGTCTGAACTTGATGAGGGTCATGACTTTGCTTCAGGAGTGTCTCAGTGTTACTCATTTTCATCACTGAACTGTCCCTCGCTTCATTTCAAGTACATTGTTTTGTGAATCTGTAAAAATTTATACACTCTCTTCCATTTGGCTGTCTTGGTGTCCACTGAAGCAATTCTTTTAAAAGCCTGTACCAGAACTATATACAGCTGATGTAGCCGGAATGATTAAATACTGTCTGGCTCCAGTTCTGTGGTAATGTGTGTGTCCAGGTTTTTCTTTGTGTCCTCGTCTTGAGCTTTAAAATCCTTCCTCCTCCACAAGAGGACACCAAGGTCTCCTCTCTACAACTTCTCTCAATCTTCACTCTTATGCCAGCAAGTAGCAGAAAGTCAGCTCCACTGAGAAAAGCTTACCATTTGCAAAGTAATGAAGAGAAAGACACCGAGTGGGAGTAGGCAACAGAGGAAACAGAGCGATGGTGAAAACACACAAGGCTTCAGGCAATGTTAGGAGCACTCAACATAATCAAAAGTGACAGCACATCGTCGGCATTATGGATATTTGATCAGAGCCAGAGATGTAATATGCACATGCTCACGGGAACACACGTGTGCACAAAAATGAATTCAAGTTTACAAATACATGAAGGTGCACATGTGCGTACACACAGGCATTCTGCTGTTCACTTCAAAAAGTGACGATTACCCGTAAGTTCTATTTTTGGCACTCTGTATCTACAAAACCACCCACCTCACATTAAAAAAAAAATAAATAGGACGGGGGAAAAAACCCTCCAGGCTCAGTTTGAATGTTATGATACACATTTTTTTACAGTGTCAGCAGTATTCCATCTCCCTCTAATCAAAATATGTCAAACTCAACTTTTCTCCATGTTTTGCTGCACTGCGAGAGGCTTGCTGTTGTATTCTTCTTCCTGGAAAACAGCGCCAAAAAAAATCCTGTGCCATGATCTCCTGTCTGCCATCCAGTCTTTGTCATCCTAAAAATAACGCCTAGGCGTGTACAATTCACCAACTGCAATGCGCACTCTCTCCCATTTCTACCACCAGGAAAAGAACCTGAAAACAATATTCAATATGGCTGCTTGTGCCAGCATCAAATCGGAGTGGGGAAGTAATGCCGGTGATACATCATCGTTACAGAATCCCCGGGAAAAAAAAAAAGTTCGAATAATGAAACTTCTTTTTTGCACTTTGCTCTGGAACACCTTATTATAAATCACACCCAACTCATCACAAGATCACTCATTTCTCTCCATACTGTAATTCTGTTCTTCTCTCTAGAGAGTGAAGAAAAGAGTAATATACATGAAATCCAATAGATGCCAAAGGTGTTGTTTTGACAGTGTGAGGCACCGGGAGAGAACAGGAGGTGGGGGGGGAGGGACTCTCCTGACATAGGATGATAAATGCATGGCAGAGGTGGAAATGGCTTCTACGTGATTTGATATGGAACGCTCTGCCTGTCCCTCTTAATCTCACAGACTTGGTAACATATTCATTGGCACTGTCAGACACACTGCTTTATGGGGTAAAGGTGGGGAGTGTTGCCTCATGCTCTTATCTGTATGGCCCAATGTGCAACTTCTGGCATTTCCAAGCAGCACCCACTGAGCACCGCATGGGATGTTCATACAGAGGCTTTTGGGTCACGGAGGCGTTTGTATGTATGTCATTTTTATATTTAATCAATATAAAAACACATATTCAGATGGTTTAAAGTTAACATTTTGAGTGAATTAACAAGGATGTTAAAGCCAATTCAACTCTCCAGCTGCAGGGGTAAATAGATTCTAATCAGAAAATCTCTATCTTTCTATCTGTGTCTATCTCCATTTTTCTGACAGACACTCACATGCACACACACTCACACACATCATGTATATATATAAACACACACACATATTCCCCGCTCCACATGGAAAGCTGTGTAAGCTGCTCCTGGTGATATGGAGAGGCTGTTGAGGCCCCAGCTGACCTGGGCTCTACAGCATTATGAATCTTTTATAACATCACCTCTGCAACCGTTGGACTCCACTCTGCGCTCCCCTCTCTGCTTCCTGTTCATCATCACATTGAAAAAAAAAATAACCACAGAAAAGGTGGAACATTAAAGAACATTTTAACATTAATAAATCATTTCCATATTAATGATAAAGCCACTACTTGCAGCTAGCCAGCCAGCTCTTGCTAGCAGAATGGTCCAAAGCATTTACAGTAATTTTGCTACAAATTTGGCAATGTAACACTTTTCCCTTGCTCAGTGTTATCCACTTTTGCCTCACATGTACCTGTCAGACTGGTAGAGAGGCTCATTTCATCAACACTGGCAAAACTGCAAAATCTAATCCAAATCTGATTTGTTATTGCTGACAAACTGTGACACAGTGACACAAAATCTGACACATACAAAGTTATTCTTTTCTCAGACTGACAAAGTAATATATTTTTTGACATTAACATAAAACTTATAAAATCACAGCAAAGTGTTAATGTTAAGGTATGAGCTGTGCACCAGTTGTGTTTCAGCAAACACGCTGGTCAGTGCCATCTTTCATGAACATGGACTTGCTTGTTTGAGACACCTATTCTCTGTATGGCTTGAGGGTATGGTATGTCATTTTAAAATATGAAATACACTTATTCCTCTGTGATTTCATTTTTTTTTTATACAACCTCCTTCAGCAGTTTCTTGTGCAGGTATGGATGTCATGGCACACTGAAAGTAAAGTAGTTAAATTTTAATGGTCAATACACAAGGTATTTCACATCATATTTTCATGTCTGTCATGTATAGTTGGAGGAGATGAATAAAAAATTAGCGTAGCTGCGAGTTCACAGGGATGCAACACATGACAAAGCTAAGAGAGAAAGACAACTCATGTACCACTAACTGCAGGTGATGCAGCTGCAGCATGAGCATTAGATACTGCTTCAAAACGGGAATAACAGTATATATTGGTTAGATATTAGCCCCTTTCTGGTTGAGGCCTTGGGCAGATCAAGAGATGCATTTTCCTATTAAATAAAAAGGAAAAACATAGTGAACTGACTTCCAGAAAGGGGCTTATATCTATTGGTAAAACCAATGGAAGGGTTAAAAGACAGGGCTTAAAATCCCATTTGATTTGAGTTTTTTTTTTTTTCTGATTTTCAAACAAATGGCAAAGAGGGACTGAGAGAGGCAGGTCAAGAAAATAACGAGCGGGATAAAGAGTCACCCCGAGCGCTCACACAACCGTGTAAACACTCCAGCAACACCAACACATCTCTCAAGCTGTATTCAAATTCAAATGCCTCTCTTCTTAACCTCCAGTCACTACTAACACTGCCGTCACTCCATCCCATGGCAGTCCAGAGAAAAGGTGTGGCGTTCAATTATCCCCCTCTTTACAGGACGAGTGCTGCGACCTTGGCCACCCCGGCTTAACTTTCAATGAATAACGGAGGGGCTTTATGTGGCATGTGAAACAGCACAGCACATGACAGGCAATTACTCTTGCTGATGTCACTCTGTCAAGGGGTCAGTCCCGTCGCCATTGTTGTTATGCGCTGATCCGCCCACTCGCCTGACTTTTGATAGACATTTCTTTAGAGTTTAGGCCGAGCAATGTTGGCAGTCTGTGGCTGCGCCTGGACAGAAACTCGATATGGGCCAGTACTTGTATGAATGAACTTGGAGAAAGAGACAGAGGGAGGAAGAGAGAACGCAATGGAGGGCGAAGGAGTGAGAGAGAAGCTTTGAAAGAGGAAGAGAGATTTTTTATAAAAATGACTCCCAACGACTTCAAAAATAGTCTTTGTTGCCATGGTTTATTCATGCCAATGTCTTTTAATTTCTATTTACATGCATAACATATTATTCCACAGTTATCCCTGTCAAAGTCCTCTGAGACATCACAGGCTGCATGATGAAATTTTGAGTGACAGTGGAACACCATGGCTGATTTCAAAAGTGCTGCATCATTTAAGGAGAGAAAGAAAGCCCTGCTGTTTTATAAATACAAACTCAAGTGGGCGTCTTATGAATGCATGCAGCAGCATACTTTTGTTACATTTTTGTCAACGGAACTGTTTCACATTTCCCTATTGGGCATCAGATTACTACTTATCTTTTCCATAAAGAGCAGGCAGATTGAAAAAAAAAATGAGAGAGTTGGGGTTTTTCCCCTGGGCCCCAATTAAAACTTCCTTTAGCAAAGTGGCAGCTTTTTATCCCTGGCTTTCCCAATGCTTTTTCACCACATCCCATAACATACTATAGGAAAGAAGCAATGGAAGCAGGCTATTAGAAAACTAAGAGCCAAACGAGGGAGAGAGGAGGGAACAAGATGGGCTAGAAGACGGAAAGAGCAAGAAAGCTATTAGTCACGCATTAGTCAGAATTTATGGAATAATTTCAAATGTTAAAACTCCATATCTAGTATTCAGACTCAATTATTCTGCGGTTTGCTTGAACCTTAGGGAATGAGTGGACTGCTTATGTAAAACAAAAATGACAACTAGTGAATGGAGAAGAGTTTATGATGCCAAATAACCAAGAAGTGGCTGCAAGAGGTCTTTTAAACTGAGCTATGACGCAGAGTTGAGCATGCAGTGGCTGCTTGAAGCTGAAATCACTTCTACGGTTAGGATTCAACATACACATTGACATTTTGTCATATTTTGAACACTGTAAAGAATTTTGATTCTGACAGATAACACAAGCCCACATGTTTATAGTCACAGCATGACACTCTATCGAAGGTTAGTGATTTGTTTAGGGTGGATATATACAGCACTGGGCTATATTTGGGGGTTCATATTGATGCCTGCATAACCCGCAGAGTTACACTTCAAGTACAATCAATTTGAAAATCCCCAAAAGTTTCTGTTACTTTGATGAGCGGCGATGTGCTCTGTAGTGATTAGTTATGCTTGTGGGGCTGGGATGGCTGGCTAGATGTCGGTGCTTTCTTATGGCTATCTCCGAAAGCCCATTGCTCAGCTTGTTGTTCCGCAGAATACAAAGTTTCCATCTGGAAAAAACCATCAGATTCAATTACTGAGCACAAAGCCCACAGGAGCACAAAACCCACAGCATTAATAACAGATGGAAATAAATAATATGATTTTATAAAGAAAAGAAAAGGAAGCTGTAAGAAAGCGGAACTGGCTCATGAGGTATTTTGATTAAAAAATATCCACTGATTGCTTTCTATCTATCTATCTGTGGTTCCTACTTTTTTTGTGTGATTTGCAGCAGTCTAAGGACGTAAAAGAATAAAAACAGGCTCCTACTCACAGCTAGAGCCAAATATCATTTATTTCCTTAAACTTGCATGTTTGAATTGGATGTAACTTTAATCAAGGAAATTATAATTATTGAAAAAGTCATCACCAGTTGGGTTTTTATGGCTGATTGCTGACTAAAGTTTTAAATTAGAAACCTGATCATTTTAAAAAATGACTTTAAAGAAACTCTAATTTTCAAGGAGATCAAGTCAGATCTTTGTAAAGAATGAAATATTTTTAAACAAAAGTTGAGCAACCTTTCAAATAGAATGTACAGAATTAGCAATTTTCTCTTGTCACACATTCCAAAAACATTCAGTATACGGATCAATAAAATATTAAAAACTGGTCAGTAGTTGTATTAATCAACTTCCATGAGTAATTTTGGCTTGTATGATATTTCACTGCTTTAAACTTATTTTTGACACAAGGAAACAAACTCAGAAGTCCTAGCTGCACACTGAATGAAGAACTAGAGTCAAAACCAATTCAAAGTGTTTATCAGTAAAACTCTAGAAATGCCTTTATTTATCTGAACTTTTCTGTACCTCCCCAAGCCTCCAAACGCTCCACTGTTGCTCTCTAAAGCATGTAAACACACCATCAGTTTGATACTGACATATTAACGACATTGATCCACAGCTATTTCACTCTTGCACAGATAAGAGAGCCACCATTGCTCCACATAAATGAAATCAGGGACCATATCTCACAGTGGTACATGATGCATTATGAAATACAGAGGCAACCATGCAAGCTGGGTAGGTACTGTGGTGGCAGTGAAATGTGTGTTTGTGTGTTGCAGGGAACGTGACAGCAGGGATCAGATAGCAGTGAATGCATCCCAGGCTGGATTTAGAGCCTGCCTGATATAAAGAGTGGAAGGGGGAGATTGTCTCAGATATTTATTGACTGCATTGCTTGTGGAAGCAGTGGGCAAACTGCAAGCAGGAGAGAGAATCAAGAACTGTAACCACTGACATCCAACTAAAATTTCTCAGATCCTTTGGAAAAGTACACCAATGACACCAAACTCAGGCATCTCCGTGCCTGAAGCAACAAGCAACAAGAAGGAACCATAGTGAAGAGAAGGAATCAGTTGATGGTGTGGATTCATTTTACAAAGAAAGAACAATAGTAGATGTTGTGTCTGTCAAATTATGACTACAACTCAGTGTAGAAACGCTAAATGTGCTGAAACATCTGTCTATGCAAAATGAGCTTAAGTTGCAGGAATGCCATGGATTTGACCCTCTACATGCAAACAAGTGCCACTGCTTCCCAACAAGGCAGCATTTCTGTTTTAAACAGGTAAATACCCAGTGTTACAATGACATAAGAGCCTCACAAGAAAGGTTTAGCACCTTTTTCCTACACAGAAACTGAACCTGAATCTAAATCTGATCAATAAAGAATTAGACCAATTCTTTCAGACCAGCACAATAATGGTCAATAATATCAATAAACCATATCACTTTCCATCCCTTGGTGCAAGCAGCACATAAAATTTAAATTTTTGCAGTTCCAAACTTATAACTGATTGAACTTTCACTCTTGCTTGGTGAAATGACAACCTTCATTTGAAGTCTGGCAAAACAAATCGTGCTTCAGCACTGAATTTCCTTTCAAAACATGTTATCATATTGCCAGCTTGAACTGAACATTCTCCTCAAAGGTCAGTTCCTTAAAGACACTGATTTGCACCTTGTCAGCCAATAATTACAGTTGTCAGAGCCACACTCAATCAAGTCAACATCCACACTATGCCAACCCTTTGTGGAGGATCTGCAAAAAGGGTGCTTGAGAATATTAAGACCTCTGAATCCTGTCACTTAAGATTAATCCATGCCACTCTGGCTTCAGTGGTGATGAGACAGGAGGATAGACTTCATGCCTCTGGGAGAAAAATGGGTGAAAGAATGGAGAATTTAGCCTTCAAAGTGAGAGTTACAAACAATATAAAGTGTCGGTAAAGAAGGAAAGGTTGCGTGACAGTAAAGAAGTACATTGGTTATACTGTTGCCTTTCAGCGTGACTGAGTGTAGAGCATGCAAACTATGTACAACCCTTCATGTGCACTCGCCTTGGGTAATGACACAGTTTGTCACCAGGAGTTTGTGTCCCAGCAAGTCTTTGTCTTGTAGTCAGATTGAGGCAAAGGCCTCAAATGGACAAGCAGCCTGGAGAGAGAGACTGATTAGCTACAAGAGGCCAAGCCCTCGGCAGACCTTTCCCAAGACCTTTTCCTGTCTTCCTTCTCTCTGCTGGAGACGGCTGAAGAGAAAAGCCTGAGGTGCCTGGCCCTGAATGTATAATAGCCATGTAACAGTAAGCACTCTTGGACTATGGAGCTTTATTTAGATAAAACATTGCATCATGTTTATCATGTATGTGTGCGAATACAAATAACCCCACAAGCACTGCATTTCCTGATACACTCTCCCTCTCCAGTTTATTTCAACACCCTGCTGTTTGTTTGCCAAGAAAATTGCCTCCAAGTCTTAGATGGCCTGTGTGTATTACCATCAAGGTGGTGCTCCACAAACACGTTGGGAAAACACACACAGTACAGTGCACCAGTGCATTTGCATGAAGACAAGTTCATCAGTTTCTCAACCTCTCGTCACCCTCTGATTTCCTCCCCTGCCTCTCCTATTACCTCCACCAACAGGAAACCTGTTATACATCTTGACAGTGGTGGGTGTTTGCTTGTGTGCTAGCACAGTAAAGGGCTGGAATACTAAATATGTTTATACGTTGTTCCTATATGGGCTCTGCCTCAGAAATAGAGCTGAATTATACATGCCTTCTGAGATTACTGTGAGAATGTGCATGGAGAGGAAGAGAGGGGAGGAAAAACAAAGCAGCAAAGGTCAGAGGTCTGTTATGTAGAATCAGCTGTCAATTACGCTGGCCTCATATTCACTCACTCCACTCTGGTGCCCTCTGTCAACTCCACTTGTTGATTTTGGATGTATTATTGTTTGTCCCCTCCTACCAACTGGCCTGCCCGGGCCCCTTGATTGCAATCCCAGCCTTCCGGCATTAAGTATGCAAGTCCTGCTGCATGCGGTGCATTCGCTATCAGCAATCAGCAAATGCCACCGTCTCTTGCCTTTTTCACACAGACAGGATGGAAAAAAACCTAACACATGCAAACAGACAGAAAACCAAGCACTGATGGGGGAAAAAGCAGAAAGCAATAAATACAGATGAGAGCAGATAAAGAGGTCTGCGATTATACGCACACGCATGTACACATACACACCTGTCCTTTTGCAAATCAGATGCTTAAAATGAAAACCCCAGTTACCTCATTATCTCAATCCACAGCCTTGGATCCTTAACTTTGAGACATGGGAGTCTCATCTTTTTCCTTTTTTGTGACTTATGAAACACACTTATTGCTAAATTTACACGTGGTCTGCAGTTATGAATGTCTGACTTTGCCAAACCTGGCTTTCATATTTCTCAAAGTTGCCTAAAAATGGCTTAGGACATTTTTTCAACAAGCCCTGCAGAACTACAGAAAAGCAGAGGTGTGGCTCCTGACAGGTTCACGAGGTTTCTGTCTAAATCTCTGTTTTAGGAAGCGTAATGCAACCATGAGAGCAATTTCAGAGGTTTGGCAGGGATTAAAGGCATTTTTCTCAGACAGATGCATGTTGTCTGACATTTAATGAAAACGTCAGTGTCTGCACTTTTATCTTCTGAACAGGCAGACGTCACTAATGATCACAGCTACCGTGAGAGGCTGCAGAACACCTACAGATGCCTCACACTCTCACACACTGATGAGCTAAACTGTGGCAGCTAGAGTCGAGCCTACATTTAAATAAAGTTGCGCAGTAGAGAAGGTTAGTGTGCTTTGCTCTTTAAGCAATTCATTCCCTGCACATGTTTCTTGGAGGCAAAGTACACAAGATGAGAAGTATCCAAGCAACAGCAGTAATTTAATTCTCTGATTGACAACATGTTACCTTTACAGGTGAACTTTTTATATTATAAATATGCTGAAACAGAAATTTCTGGTGATGCATATTTATTTATGCAAAGTAGGATCCTAAAGGAGTAACTTTTTTTATTTCCCAACATTTTAGGAAGTAAGTTTATTTTCCTTCTTGCTACAATTCAGCTGAAAAGCTCAGACCTTCTGGGTCAACAACCTTTTATCCATTAATGGAGGCTGTACAACACTTGAGTATACTTGTCTACAGCAATGGGACACACATATATCCAGAAGCCTTGCATGAATACCACTTTGATATGCCCACAATGGAAGAGTGGCTTAGGGATAATGGTGAGATCACCTCTCCAGCCCCCTCTCATCCACTGCCTGGAACATCACTCTGGTAGCAGTCAGTGAGAAAAGCTTTGTATCAAGAGTCAATAGTGTGAAAAGGCAGCATTGAAGAGATAGCATTATTGAGTCAATGATTTGACCATTAATGTGAGATTAGCATTACTTGCATACATTTCGTGGTCCAATGCTGTGGTCGAAAAAAACAAAGACTATCCTGGAGACAGGCTCTTGTGAAGCAAGGTTGTAAATCAGTGGATGGAGCGTTTGTTGTGCACAGCAAAAGAATAGCTAATTCCTTTGTTTTGATTAGCAATTTGACCCTGGAGATGGACTTGGCTCATTCGTTGTCAGTGAGAGACTGGAGGGAGGCGTTGGCATTCAGACCAGATTCATTGGCAGCCGTTTCACTCAGCAGGGATCAGCTGTCTGCCAGAACAGATTACACCTGGGATACTGACGCCATCTCTGGAGAGTATTTTGACAGCTGACCCTATAAAAAAAGCAATCTTTCTAAGAAACACAGAGGAGGCGAGTTGAAATGAAATTTAGCACTGATTGAAGTGTGAAGATTACATGTAGATCCACTAAAGAGGCATTAAGCTAAAAGACATCCTTAAATATTTACTGAGTGTTGACATTAGACCCTGGAGGTGCTTCAAAGGCTTTGCAGCAATAGAAAGGCTTTTTGTTATTCATTTTCAATTATTACCAGTAATTTGCATGTTTTACAATCTGATATTTATTCTGAAGTACGGTTTGTTAATTCATTTACCTAAAAAAGTATGACCAGTGCCAAATAAAAACACCAGCTGAATGAGATGTAATAAGATCCACACCCCTGTAAGCAATCTTCCTTAGCAAGAAACTTACTTTAATTTTAAACTCTATGTTTGAATTAATGCACATCTACATATTTTATGCACAGAATGATTGCATGCTAATTTCTTCAGGTCAGATCTGCTTCGCTCCACATCTTATTTCCTCAAAGGTATGAAAGAAACAAGAAATGGCTGCCAATTAAGAAGCACATGTAGTGTGTCTTACACACATGAGACTTTTTGTAAATAGTTGTTTTTCAAAGCTAATCGGTTACGTGCTGAAGTGAAAATCTGCTCAGGTGGCACAGGACTGATCCCTCTAATCACTGAGAGTGACGGTTAGATGGGAAAGAAGAGACAGAGTTAAGGCAGAGATTTAAAATAAAGGAAAGTGCACACACCTGCCTGCTGCAATAGACTTTAACTGCTAATGAATAGAAAGCTCATACACAGCCAATTAGTAGATGTGCTTGTTAAAGCTGCCACTTAACACATGCTGTGTCAGGATAGATTGGCCTTTCATGGCTGCTTTGGGGCTATTGATATGGCTGCTGACGAGTGCATTAACAGACAAAAAAAAAAAAAGCTTTCTGTCTAACCAAGCCCCCCTCTCCACTGCAGCATTCTGCCATTACGATTTCATTTTCCTTGAGCAAATAACTGAAGGTCAGCAGGCTAAACAGCAACCACAAATTATGCTTTTAGCAGCTTTGAGAAAGAGTGAAAGAATGAAGAGCAGAGAGAAGATGGTGCTTTAGGGGGGAGAAACAGACTGAGAGATAGATAGGGTTAGAGGGTGAAGCTGTGAGGTGCTGCAGAGCAGCAAATTCACAGGAAGAGAGAAAGATGGAAAGACACAGCTGGAGTTGCAGATCAGAGGCTGATAAGCAAACTGGTGAATAAAGATCAGGATAAGAAAAGGGGAAAAAGAAAAGGGGAAAAAGAAAAGAAAAGAAAAGAAAAGAAAAGAAAAGAAAAGAAAAGAAAAGAAAAGAAAAGAAAAGAAAAGAAAAGA
>JAPZDY010000008.1:14199023-14233970 GCA_029783645.1 Ctenochaetus hawaiiensis | reverse complement strand
CAAAAAATATTAAAAAAAAAAAAAAAAAAAAAAGACATGGCTCTTGAAGGATTTAATTAAAAAAAAAGAAATTTTAAGAAAAGAAATAAAAAGAAACAACTACTGGATAACAAAGTGTCCTTGCCCCTGCCAAACTCATAACTGCCACACATATCATATCTTGTGAATAAATATTGCAGACATATTCAAACTCTGTGAACCCCTAAAAATGAAAGTGACTTTAAGCAAGTGAAGGGTAAAAGAGAAAAATTACTGCATTTTTCAGGTGAACTTCTGAGTTTTTGTGGGAGAAAATAAAAAAAAAAACAACACACCATAATACCAAACGGGACAGTTGCAATGTGTTCAAAGTTTAAAAATGTGTTGTAAAAAGGTACATTATTCTGGCCTAATTATAATATCTTTAGTGAGATAAAAATTAGCATATCATTTAATCATTTAAAATTTCATCTCCTCAACATCATTGTTTGTGTAAAAAAAAAAAGTTATCCCATGAGTTCAACTGAAACAAAAGTGAAAAAAAAAAAAAAAAAAAAAAAGGATGGATTCAAGTTGAAAAAATTCTGGCCCGTGGTTGAACAGCATAACCGGGAGGCGGACCTATCTGTGTGCTTCATTCATTGGTTCGGCTGGTGGATCCCCAGATCTGGATTCATTCATACGATCACTTGCTTTCTCTCCGATCAATTAACCATGACTCAGTGTTAACAAATCATCACAATAATTACTGGTAGCACTCTCTTCATTTTTTTTTTTTTAATCTCCCTTTGTTGGAAGATACCCCACTAGACTCGCATAAGAAAGATGCATCGACAGACAGCCTACTGCACACAGCAGTTGTGGCCATTGGTATCCTTGAACCGCAGACGCATCTTGGGTCTGTATTTCTCGAGGTAAAGAAGCTGTTTGGAGTTGAAGGCTCCACGTCTGTTCCTATGGAAAGTGAAAGGGAAAAAATTAGGACAGGAGATTAAAACCATGACATCCACACGGGAGAGCAACAAGAATACTATAATAAATACTACAGTTATTATGAAGTGACTGATAAAATAGGTCAACATTTTGGGAAATACACACATCTGTTTTCTGACAGACTCAGCCAAAGAAGATCAATATCATTGTTAGTTCCATTTTTTAAATGAAGGCTTAAATTAGTTAGATTTGATAGCTTAGCTTAAAACAGAACTTAAAAAGGGGAAACGGCTAGCCTAGATCTGTCCAAAGACAATAAAATCTTCCTGTCAGCACCTTTTAAGCTCATAATGAAAACATCTTGTTTATTTAATCAGTTGAAAACTGGTTTTAAAACCACAATTCGTGATATTGCAGAGATCTATAAGGACTATATCGCGGCTGGGAGCAGTAACTTCCTTGGGTCTTAGCCAAAAAGAAGATGAGTTTGTATATTTCCCAAAATACTGAACTATTCCTTAAGCACTGGACATTTTGAAGGGTACAGCTTTACTTTAAATAGTAGTAGTAACTTACTCTCAATATTTGAAGAAAGATGAATGACAAAGCTTAATTAAATCAACAAATCTAGGAAACAAAATGCCATGACAAATTTACCTCATAAACAACCTCAAACTGCAGTCTTGCTAATTTCACATCACCCTGTTTCTATTTACACAAACTGCACTGTTTTACTGACTTCAAACCTAATCTTTATTGAAAACCCTGTTTGAACAGGGAGGGTACTCACTGCCTTATGTACTGCACAGCATCCTCATACTTCATCCCACTCTCAATGAGGGCTAAGGCCACCAAGACTGGAGCTCTGCGAGGTGAAGAAATCCAGTGGACCAGTTCAAGAAGACAGCGAGAGAATCAAAGAAGGAGAGAGAGAGAGAACAAAGATTAAATGCCATGGTTCACATAGCTCCATAGTGATATGGAGGAGGGAGAAAGGTGGTGTGGGTGGGGGCTTAGGAGGGGGGTAAACCTGGGAAACAGGCCTGGGAAATCAACAGGGGTGCACAAGTTCACTGTTGCCCTGCTGGGGCAGTGTGTGCACAACCTGAGCCTCACACACAAAACACACACGCACACACACACCAAACTGTGATAAGTTACAGTAAGACAACCTTCTCCTTTCTAAACACATGAGATAGAGTGGGGAAAAAAAATAAATACTGTATGAAAACTTTCTGTACTGCTTGGCAGGTCAAATTCGCTGACAGAACATTTCCTCAAGTGGCTTTTCTCTCACACAAAATTCACAAGGGATCGTATGTGAGAACAGAGGAATTGAAGGAAAATGGAAAGGAAAAAACAGAGCAACAGTGTGGATGGAGGGATGAGAATTAGGGAAGTAATGGTCCATGCGTTCATCCCGAATCATTCTGTGCATGATGCTTGGATCTAACAGAGGGGATCTCTAGGCAGCTCATGATTTGGAGACAACAATGAAATCATAAAACAATTATCAGTGCATCTTGATCATCAACCTTTTATTTCTCTATAGGATTTATTTTTTGTTGCTGTGTGAAATCAGCTAATTTTAAAACAGTGTATTTTATAAAGATCCAATAATTGAAACTGAAACTAATTAATTTAATTGAAATACTTTTTATTGATACAATATTGGAAAACAGAGCAATAGAGTTTTTGATTTGCGCTGCCTTTTCCATGGTAGGTGGAACTTTTTAAAATCACTTGGTCAGTTGTTTTCTGGTTTGTAACAACTACAACCAGCTGTTTTTCCTCCAACTTTGGATGGAATTACCATTTTAGTTTAGTTAGACACTAGTGGCTCTTGTCAAGGTTGCTTTTCCATTCAACTTCTCAGAGGCCAAAATGTGTCCTTGGCTGGCATTTAAGCCAGGCGGTGCCAGTCAGACTGTATCCATCTGCCTTTACTCACACTCTTCATTCTATCCAAAATTTAGGAATTAGCCCATCTGAAAGAGTAAACCACAATTTTTCTGCACTGTTGTTTTCCTTCTGTACAAAAAACATACCAAACCATGCCCCAAGAAGTGATACCAAATGTGAATTCTACTTTTACCACACACACCCCTGCTGAGAATTTTGTTAAAGAAAAGAAGATGACAACAACAGGGTACATAGCTGCAGCCTCCCACACTAAGGGTCTTAGGAAAATGTTGTCTGGTGTGGAACAGGTTAGACTGTAGAGTTATGGCAAACTCGGATAACTGCAGCAAACACATGACAGAAGAGAAGAGATGAATTCAGAAAATGCCTGTCAAACCAGTACTGGTAATTATACAACCCCTGGAATGTCACAGCAAAGCAGAACGCTAGAAGCCATTCAAAAATCATTGGCTTATTGTGCGTTTGTGGTCACGCAAAGATATTTTCACAGTAGTTCGCCCACGTCACGAGCTTCTGCCTTAACTGTTTTCACACTTGTGTTGTTGTTCAGCTTAACTCATCTGCAACTCACTGTCGCACTGGTCTCTGAATATGACGGGGCATATCTGCACATTGCCTGCGCAACCTCATGACCAACAGACACATCACATGCAAATGTAACTGCCTTCCCTTTTTTTAAGTCTGCAGAAGCAACAGCAACAGACTGTTGTCACTGATGAAAGATAGCTTTAACAGCTGATTGTCTATTTACAGAGCACTTGCGGGAGCAGGAAGAGAGGACTACCATTTGAGATACTGAAACAATCGCCATTTGAAGATCAGACACGGAAGAACAGACATGGACACCAAAGGTTCAGTTCAGCAAAGTCAGTTTCACACCCAGTCTGGGTTTTGTGATCAAAAGTGTAGAAGCAGTAAGTGTTAAAAGGAGGAGGGGGGGTGAAAGAAAGGCCAGAAGATAGCACAAAGAGAAGAAAAACAGGCACATTTGTACTTGTATCATTTCTGGGGCCATGAAGTGTTTTAATCTGTGTGCCGACCCTTACAGGTGGCCCACATCTTTCTGGAGTTACTTTGACTGAGAGAGATCAAGTGGACACTGCTCTGCGGACCCAAACAGCAGCATCACATGGCGCTAATAATGCGAAAAGGACATACACAATGAAAATGAGAGCTCAGGCCAAATAGATGGTATAACACCAGGTTACTGCCTTCTACTTGCAGACTTCAAAGTTTAAAATAAATCAAATACGACCAAATTTCAGATAATTAACTTGAATGCTTTAAGAACCAGCTTACTCAGGTTTAGCATAAAGAACACCCTCTCTTAAATAAAAGAAAAAAAATGCACTGACACCAAGGCTACATGAGCCTGCTCCCTTTACAGCTCAATTTTTTCTCCAGTGTAGCTCCATTTGTTTATCCCAGTTGACTGTATAATGAAGTGACCTAACAAAAAAATTGCCCGTGCAAAAAAAAACCAAACGAAGAAACAAAAAACTGTTTACTCTTTATGTATAAACAAAGAATCCTGTTAATGTGACTCCTGCACACCTGGAACCACTTGTGGAGATATTCCAGGCACATGCAACTGAAGGGATTTTATGTTTATGTTTTATGTTGGTCTGGGGAAACCTTGGGCTCCCCCAGGAGCAGCTAAAGGGCATGGCTGAGAAGCAGGGATGCCACGGTTGAGAAATGTTACACTTGACAACCATGTTCCTGATCACACTGGACATTATCTGGACAGTCCTCTATAATGGTCCTGCTAATGCAAAGTGAACATTCCCTACTACTGTAGCCTCACATTAAGAGAATATAACTAGCAAAACACAAACTGACTATAAATGTTAAGGTAATCAAAGGACATGCAA
The DNA here is from genome assembly GCA_029783645.1 of Ctenochaetus hawaiiensis. NCBI lineage: Eukaryota > Metazoa > Chordata > Actinopteri > Acanthuriformes > Acanthuridae > Ctenochaetus > Ctenochaetus hawaiiensis. Next base: position 14,229,261 of record JAPZDY010000008.1, on the reverse strand, counting down.
AGTGTCAGTGAGTTTGGCATTTTCCACCATTAATCAAAAATCTGGTAACAAATCAACAGTCATTTTTGATATTTTTGGAGAGCAGATCACTTTGTACAGAGTAAGGAGGAGTCACAATGAGCTGTTGGATGAAGAGCTGCAGGTGAAAGCCAGGCAAGTCTTTTCTCCTCAGTGTTCTTAGGTTATTGACATGGAGTTAAAATCTGACATACTGCCAAATAGGCTCTTTTGCTTTTCACTTTGATGCCATAACCTCTGTTATCTTGTTGGTCAACACTCCTTACACAATTCACGAGAAAAGTAAACTGCACCAACAGCAGCAGCAAGTTTACTGAGGAAAAAAACGTGTCTGGGCTTGCCTGCTACCACTGTGCCTTGGCCTACGGTTAAGTAGCAGGAAATGCATAGAGAATCTCTGGATCAAACATCCACGCACCTGCTTTCCCTTAAACCTGACATATCTGGCAAGGGGGTTGATGCATCCAAGCAAGGGATTTAATGTTCCGAAGTAATAAAATTTATGTAGCAGTATGTTAAAGATTACAATTTACATTGAAAGACTACAGGCGGTTTGTCAATTATAATATAGCGGTGAGGACTTCACAAAAGAGGACATTCAATAGTTGACCAAAAATCTATCTGATCCAAACTAAAAAAACAAGGATGCAACACCGCCCGAAATCAAAATTATGCAGCGAGTAGCCACTCACCGGCCAAGCCCTGCCACACAGTGCACCGCGATGCAGCAGCCTGGTTCCTCTCGAAATTTCTTGTTGAGCAGCTTGAGCCACTCGTCCACAATCTGGGTGGGAGGGGGGGCACCATCATCAAAGGGCCAGTCCTAGAAGAAGACAAATGAAGAGAGAATGTGTCCTGAATGTGTAAGTTAGGAAGGATAAAAAAAAACACAAGAGACACTGCCCGAAATGTGCATGTGTGTCAGCTCATACCACAACTTGTATCCCCTCCTTCTCTACTGGAGCCTTATCATAGGTGGCATCACAAACTCTCACCAGTGTGTTTACATGAAACTTCTTCAGCTCCTGGTAGATATCAGAGGAGATTAATGAAGACACATGACACACAAATGGGCACAGAAATACCATCATAGACAAACAAGGGGTTACCTCAGTGAACTTGTTGAGCGTGGCATTGGTGGGATTGTGGGTGATGAGGAACCTCATGCACTGGTAGGTAATCTCAACTGCAGCGGGGCGGTTCATGTTGGCGAGACGGCTTTAAGAACAATTACAATACAATATTCTTACAAAACAAAAGCGACTTTTGGCTCAGAAGTCAGCAAAGACTGCTTTATGTATTCAGGAAATGGTAGAATAAATAAAAATGACAACACGTGGGGAGAAGGATGGGTCAACAGGTGTTCAACTACGGGAGGATGTACACAGAGAAAGGTAACAAAAAGGATGCACTAGTCCACAGTACTCCGGGATGTAAAAAAAAAAAAATAATGAATTAACACAAAACCAAAAAATTTAAAAGAACAAAAAAGAAAAAGAAAAAAGATGGAGAGACTATCCAGGAGTCATCCAATCAGTTTACCCCATTCAGGAGAGCTGTTTGTGATTGGCTGTTCAAGGAGAAAGTGGAAAGCAAAGGTCTTTTCGTATTGGTTGGGACAGGGCAGGGCAAGGACTACGCAATATCCCAGGAGGCCTTTAGAAGAGTCAGCAGTTCCTAGTGCGCTGGCAGTCAGGGGGGTTTCTGGGTAGCGTAGTCCCTCAGGGGGCGGCCGATTCACTTCTCCACGGAGGTGAGGTGCTGTGCCTGGCAAAATTCACCGCTCACACACGCCATATAGGTGCGGCTCAAGTCAACACAGAAACCCTGTCAAGGGGACAAAGATGAAAGAAATGTTATATGATGCATCTCTTACTTAAAATAAATTCATACCTCTATACTTATGGGATTTCTGCTTTCTACATATGTAACATCAAGTCCAATTTTCCAAAATCTCAAAATATGAACGTTCATGGCCAAATCTACCTTCCAGCCTCAGTTATAAGTTTGCTGTGAACTGACTTCACCTTTGGATTACATCAATCTGTCAATATACCATTTGTCTCCAAAATGGAAAGTAATATGTGCAGCACGGAGCAAAACCAGGCTTTACAAGGGTTTCTTACAGAACAGGTAATGTCTAGTCTGAAACAAGCCAGGGAGGAGTCAGTCAAACTGTGCCAAGTCCTTGGCTGTCTAAATCCAGCCGCCACAAACTGGCTAGAACCGTCTCGGAGCAACACAAGGGGAGGGGTGGGGGCTATCACTACGCCGACTGCGTACACAAAGTAGTGGGAGGGAAACAGGGAAAGGGCTTGGACTTCAGCACCGTGTCACAGGCAGTAGTCACAAGGTGAGGATTGCAGGGTGGGCAAAGCTTCAAACAGCCCCAGTATTTCAGTCCCACGCTCCCTCTTTCACCTTCTTGAGACCGACACAAGACTCTCTGTACTCTCTGACTCTCTATCCATTACTTTTTCTCTCTGTCACAATTTACTCCGACACCTCACGACAATATAACCCTTTTTTTTTCTTGCAACCTCACATGCTTGAGTTCAAGTACAATTTGAAAAAAAAAAACAGATTTTCATCAAAATAAAATGAGATGGCAGGGCTTTCCTTTTTGATGAAAACATACAGCTGCCCAATAAATCAACATGTAAAAGAAAAAAATTACACAAATAGCCTGAATTAAATGAAACAATAATAAAATCCAATGAAAAATGCTCTTCGTTTGTTCTAAACAATAACAGAATGATTATAATATTGTTCAATCACAGTTTATCCATAGCTACTCAACATAATAAATAACTGCACTAATCCTGCTGTTAAACTGATCTTTCAAATTCTGACATACTAACACTGAACTATTGTTTTTCTTTTTAGTGGAACCCTTACCTTATCTAGACATTAAACAGACTTTAACCTGCCACCTCCGTGTAAATCCTGCTCTTTTCTGTTGCCTGCCACTCCATCCAAATACACGTAGCACTGATAAACATAAAAACAGTGTTACAGTCATCATTACGGAGGAGTCCTCCTACTACACTCTCCACTCAGGCGCCACCCCTTGCCTAAACCAAACAGAGTATTTTTTCAGCAAGTTAGTACACATCTGACATGTACAATCTCTTGTGCTACACGTGTGAAAGGGCAACTTGTGAAAATGTCCGGACATGGTACAGGGTTAATATGAGAGGACAGTTAAGGTCTTCTTGGACAGTGTGGACTGGCCCTGTGTCTTCCTCGATGTTGCAAGAGAACTTTTGAGTAAGTGTGGTTGTGAAGTGTGAGGGGGAGAGATGTAAAGACTGTCACAGATATACAGGGGATGTGTTTTGATTAAACATCAAACTATTATCAATATAAGTATTGTCTCATCCTATATCTTGGTTAAAAATACAGTGGTAAAACAGTAAAAAATCTATATACTACCCAGCCTTACAGTCAATTATCCTCTCAGTTAACTACCAGCCGCAGAGCCACCGTCAAAGGGAGAGTCACTGACTTCTCTTAGAACTTCTTTCCTCCCCTCCATCTTTTATAATTGGCAATAGCCACAAGGTCACTAAAAACAGCCTTCATTTTTTGCTTTTCGTGTGATGGCCGAGATCCTCTGTGACGCCTTTAATTACCCCTTCTGAGCAGCACTGAATACAATGTGGCATTGCCGCAAAAAGCGTAACCAGACTTTAAAGGCTTGTTTGCTTCTAATTCTAAAGAAATTAAATGGATGGACAAGGGGCGAGAGGGGGCAGTGAAAGTGTTCTTTTCACCTATTAAACCTGACTGTGGAAAATGAGAGCAAACAGAGACTAAAACAAGTAGGAAACACCAAAGAACAAAGGGCCAACAGAAACACCAAGGACACCACAATGACAGTGTATGCTAAAAGATGAAAAGCAAATGGATTGTGGATGGTTGCCTAGAGGCTCAAAGTGACTTCATACAGTCTGCGTTTTAAATGCAGCCAATAGTAGGGTTAGCATGAGCATTTTTTAAGAAACATAACTACTATACTGCATATAGTGTGCATTGGGCTACAGCTGTATTCAGGCCACAATTAGGTGTTTTCTTGCAGCAATTAGCACAGCACTGTGGGATTGTCATTACTAACACGTTTGTGTTTTTGTGTTCTATCATCCCTAAGGTGGTGGTAAAGCATCTGAAAGCGGTTTGCAAACCTTCACTAATCAGGAAGAAAAGAGGAACCTGAACCCTTGATGGGTGCTTTTTTTCTTCGTTTCCTGTCCCCCCAAAAATGAACACAAACGAAATGAAGCTTCTTGGTATCACTATTTGAAGCATGACTGCAAACCAGATGCAGATATTCAAGCTGAGTGGGCAAAATAAACCAAGCAAGGACACAACTGGAAAGTGTTATATTTTAGACTACTTCAATGCTACATGGTCAGCAAAGTTTCTCTTCCCTTGAGTAGTCTGATTGTTGGTTAACATGATCATCCATCACAGCGTGACATCACATTGCATTTCTCCCAAAGACGATTCCGGCCCACACTGCCCCAGCCTTAACGCCTGGCCCATATTCAAATTACAGTAAAAAAAAAAAAAAAAAGACACATGCCAATAAAACTATAAGGTAGACCAGTAATCTCTTTAAAAACTGCATGTACAGAAATAGATTTTTTAGGTAATGTAACTTAAAAAAAATAAATAAATAATACAACAACCGAAACCACAGCATCAGTCTTGAGTGAGCTTGTCAACAGAATAGTGTGTAAACTGTGGTAACATCAGGCCTACCAGCTGTCTGCCAATGGCTGAGAACACATGCAAATCACTGTGAAATTTGCAAGCTGGTTCTGCACTTACACATTGCACAGTGACAGGAAGAACAAAACACACACACACACACTCACCAAATCTGTTTGTAGACTCAAAAACATGCTCAGCCACAAAGGAAACAAGAACAGTGTATACAAAAGCCTTGAAAACTGTACATTGATTAAGTCTGTAACCTTTAGCTGAGTCAAACACGAATGGGTGGACTAAAATTATTTTTTTGCAATTTAACACGAACAATGTATGCCAAATTATACAGTACTTTTACAGCAACTTTTACAACTAACAATTATTTATATTATAGGGCACTTGTACGTGTGCATTTGTGATTTTACCCTGGCCCTGAATCTATGGTCAACGACTACTTCCTGGAGACCAAACTTTATTTTGGTGAACAGAAAGACGTCACAGGGAGCCAAACCTGGTGAGTGGGGGGGCAGGAAATGGGTTTCCAGAGCTCCGAGAGCAGGCAGGGAATGTGAGGAGTCCAATTTCTTGCATGCTACAGTTCAGGTCGTTCTGAATGTCTCCCAAAGACACCTCAGAACAAACAGTAATATTCAGTATTAACGGTCTGGCCCTGAGGGTGAATTAACAATGTAAAACCCCTTGGACTGTGATTATCCTCATCATATAGTTTGGGTCTTCCCGTGCCCATTGATAGAGGTCCTTGAAGACTAAAACAAAGAGCTGCTTCTGTTAGGGAGTCAGAAAATTACTAATGTGCATGTACAAGTGGACTCAAAAACACATGTAACTCAGGTGCTAATGATTATCATTTGATATAACTTGGAATACTGTCCGAAGAAAGTAACTGCTTGCGCCTGTAGCATGCACATTACTGTGTAGCACAACAGAAAGTCTTAGAAATTTTGAAACTGCATTTTAAAAACTCAGATACCCAACAAACATCCACAATTGAGAAGCCAAAACTACAAGTATGATTACTGTTAGACAGAATGCGGGTATAAAATGTACAGAAACAAAGATCCAGAAGCAATGTAAAGCATACCAGCACTGAGGGTGGGGCAGTTATATAGTGGCAGGTACAATAAAGGCTGGCTTCACTTGTTGTGGGATTAATTACCCAGCTGTGGCTAAACTTAACAAATTTCAAAGAAACGCTCAAGTATCTCTCTCAAAGTAGCATCCGGCCTTTTATGCATATGTGTCTATGTACAAGTAAATATACTAAACTGGGAGAAAGGTCACAGAGTAAAAGCAGAGGCCCATGCACTGGCCAAGAGAAAGCTCCCTTGGTGCCCTGTTCCTCATCACGTGGTCAACTGTTGGAGTAGCACTTCAAGAAAAGAGAGGGAGGAAGGCGGGGGGGCGAGAGATGGTGGGGAGGGGAACTGACTGCTTGTTGATAGGGAGAACTTCCCAAATCAGCTGGCCTCTCCCAGGAATCTCCTACAATGACTAAGAAGGAGTGAGACTAAGAAAGGAAGTGTGAGAGAGCAAGGAGCAGCAGAACTAGCTGATAAGGACTAAAGTATCTCAGAGTTAAAAAGGATGTGCAAACCTAAACTGGTAAATACATCGTAAAAGAATCAGAATCAGGGCGACTGATCATTTTAGGATGATTCAACAGTCTGTCTGGCCAAGAATGAAGACATGTCAGGTTTAATTGCAGGCTAAATGAAAATATGTATTCAATTGTAGCGTGCTTAAAGTCCAAGAGATGAGGCAGCTGTTCATTATCATGCTAATACAGCAGCAGATTATGATTCAATATTTTCCACTGACAAAGCTCATAATATCAGCAATACACTGGAGCATTGCTAGTGAAAGCTGTCAGAAAAAGTGCATTAATAAAAAGTAAACTGTTACAGCAGGATGCTAATTAAAAAGTTTTCCCATTGTTAAGGATTTTATGGCCATGGGACTACGTGATTGTGGAGCTAAGGTCGTGGGAAGCTCTTGCAGATAGTTGTCAGGTGGCCAATCTTCATCACTTTTGCAAAACCACTATGATATATATACACACTACAGCAACACCAATAGCTTAAGCATGGTGATAGCCGCAAGCTAGTTTGGGCAATACATCTGCCACAAGGGCAAGAGGGTGGTTCTAAAATTAGAGAGAACACATTCACTTACACACAAGAAAATGAGCCCAAATGTCTGGACAGTAAATATACACACTTGAAGGGGCAGGGTGGTAAAACGTCAAGAGTTTCACACAAAATGCGGAATGTCTGAGTCCATCTTCTTCCCTCTTTGTGCAAGATGTAAGTATTACATGCAACCCTGTCTGGTGGTCTGAGGTTGTGCCTGAGTCTCGCTGATGTTTTGTCTGGAGCCAGACTGGGCATGACCAGACTGTACTGCCTTGAAGCAGCTGGAAGGCTTCTCTGCTGTGTGGGAGCCAAGTCAAGGAGCAGGGGGAGTGCCTGTCATCTATGGAAGGATGGACAGTGAGGGGAGGAGGGAGGTCAGAAGGGAGAAAGCCCTGTTCTCCTTGAAGTGAGAGAAGCATGGACAGCTAGAAAAAGATGAAGTCTGACACGCTTGACTCATATACCCACCTGCATACTACACCCAATAAGCACACTTCTCCTTTTATTGTCTCATTTAATCTTCATAAAAACAAACACACATGTGCATAAGCGGAGGGTTACAGGAAAGCATTACATTCTCTTACTTATCTGATCTAAAATTCAAAAGCAAGTTAGGGGGAAAACAATTGACAGCTGCAATCCAACTTACTGTAACCATGTATCAGTGGGAATAGAAGCAGGGCCCTGTGTCACAAAAGCATGCCTTAATCCCTTCAGTCTTTGTTAATGCCAAATAAAAGATAACTGATATGCTTTAAAACATCCAAGGGAACAGGGACAAAGGAATAGTTACAAGACGTGAAGGAAAACTCATTGATGGACAAAACAATAGATAAGTAAAAAAAAAATAAGTCATGCCAGATGCTTGACAGAGACTGTGGCTGAGATAAAAGAGAGAGTCACACCTGCCCAAGGTTCCAGCTGGTTCTTTGCAGTGACGTCAATGCTGCTGATAGGCTAAGTGGACAGATCTCACCTCAAATTTGAGCACTCCTCAACCTTACTCTGTACTTGCACCAACCGCACAAACAAGGCACGAAGAAACCGCTTTTCATTCATTTCAAATTGAGTCATCATGTATGATGAGCAAAGGCAAAAATTGGTTGGGATCTCTTTGACTTGGTGACAGGGAAAAGTTGAGGACTTCTCAGCCCTGCTTACAGTCACATAACTACGGCTCGAGCATGGTTGACACCTGAGCTAGTTTCCTGGACCTCAGGGTATTTTCACAGACCTAGGTACATCTGGTGTTAAAGTGTGAGTCAAACTTGGGTGTGGGCCAAAGGAGTCTCTGGCACTTCAAAACAGTTGTATAGGGTCACCCTAGCAAGCTCAGCTGGAATCCATTTTTAAATGTCAAGAACAGCTGCTACACACACTGAAAGCTAATTAACATGATTGGTCGAAAGTACCACATTAAGGTAATCTGTCCTACAGTATGGATGCGCCATTGGACAATCAGCAAAACTCTTTCATTGCACCAATCCCTGCAATGAGATGACCATCAAGTTGATATTAGCCTTACAATTACGATACAGGACACAACACAAATAAGGTCAGGGCATGAACTACATAAAAAAGGAACAAGCCAAGTGTAAAGGTTCAGGCATGAAACAGATATGACTTGTTTTCACCTCCTTTTGCATGACAATGAGACACGAAAGGATTAAAAGCAACTTAAGTTTTCATTGTGCACAGGCAAGACATAGTTGGTAAACTGTGTCACCTGCTGCACAATCACTCCACAGGTCAGTACACGCATGTATATAAACACACCTTAAGTCATATTTCCCAACTGCAGTTTGGTTTTAACCCTAAACCAAAACTCTGAAGTATTTTGATTCCAAGAAGCTTGAGAATGCTCCTAGTGTAACATTTAAAGCCCTTAGTAGGTCACAAGATAAATGAATTAACTCCATGCTTGATAAAAACTGCGGACTCTTGGAACACAGTCCAAGGGTTTCCACTCTTTCCACGTGATCACTTTTCAAGACTTTCCAGGGACAATCCAGCTGGTATGGCAAATGTTGAGCCATAAACTAGTAAATTACTGATACACTTTACTTTCACTTTACTATTACTGTGTGGCGTTTTTGACAGGGTTTATTGCACCCACTGTGTGCTACAAAGATCCAACATTTCATACATTTTTATTGTCCTTTTTACTTTATTAATGCATCGCACTTGAAGAAATAATGCTAGCAACCTAAAAAAGTACTAATAGCAAGAATGTAGCCAGTATAGTCCTTAACTCAGTTGCAACAATCACTGTCCTGACCTCATTTTCAAATTCATTACCATTAAACTTTCTCAAGAGCGCTCAACACACATTTACAAATGATTACTCCTTGCCAAAGTTGAATCAAAGGCAGGCAAAACAAACTCACAAGCAAGCGTGTTAACTTTAGCAACTACAGTGAAAAAAACAAAACAAAACATACTAATCAATTTAACAACACTTAACCATTTAAAACAAATTGTGAAGAAAGTAATGTTAATCTGTAACCCTCATCTACCAGTTACCTGCCACACATATGAATATTAACATTTGAATGATCATGTGACATTATTTAGAGTTACTGAAATTATATGTCATCCCTAACACATAACATGACTTAACTAGTAATTTGTTTACAGCATTTCACAACACATTTTAAGTCAGACTTTTTTTTAAATACTCTTGTCCATAAACTAACTTCGAACAATAATCTGATCCTCTTAAGTTAGCCCTCAGATGGCAAATCTATCTGATAGATAGATAGTCCAGTGGTTTATTCTCAGACAGAAGAATGTTGAAATATTTCAACAGGACAGCACAAGATTTCACATGACATTGTACTCTTTCTAAAATTTCATTAGAAATTTATCAACCTTTCCTAGGTTTTTTAGAAAGCATTGGAACCCTGTGGAAGAGACCTGTCCATGTGGAGTACAGTGAAGCCAAAACATTTGGCAAACAGCATGTACATAAAAGTATTGTACACAACTCGCCCTCAACACCAGCCTTGCCGAATAACGCACAAAAACAAACATACCAAGAAATCAAATACACAGAGACACACACACAGACACACAAAACTCCAACAAGCTATACTAGTTAAGCTCCTAATCCCTTTTTCTGAGCCTTACCAGTTTATCTAGTAGAACAACCAAGACACTAAAATCCCTGGGCATGTTGAGACAAGACAGTCAGTGCTTTGCGAGATACGTATCCTGTTCCCTTGATGCATTCAAATCTTAACTCATTATCAATGTGTTGGGGATGAACCACATTTGCATATTTTTTTTACTTTATATTTGGCCATAACCAAGAGTAATTTTTCCTATGATGCCAAAGTGCGCTGCTTTCTTATTACTCACCTCTATTAAATATTAAGAAAGTTCTTATTGGAGGGGGTACGGCCTGGCCTCTTATACATATTTTACTGAGATATTTTTTACATTTCAAAGCAATTTAGTCACTTTATGTTTGGGGTTAATACAGGTAGAAAAATGTTAGAAATATTGTGTATTCATGGAAACAGTTTAGGATGTTTATACATGTATGGCTGAATTGAGAGCAAAACAGAAAAAAAAATCAGGGAATAACAACAAAAAATAATAGGCTACTTGCCCTCTGGATCCAGTCACCTAATCAGAGCCTTGTAACCGGGACATGAGTCACAATTGGTCATGTCTGTGTTTACCTGTGTCAAGGTGGAATCATGCAGACTGTCTGACCTAGGCTTGCAGTCATCTCGGTTTGTAATATAATAAACCTGTGTTTCTGACATGGCTATTACCACAGACCCCTAAGATAAACAGGTTCCCACTTTAGGTAGTAGTACTTTGAAAAGGAGTCTAAAGAAAACCACAGAGCAAGAAGTCTACCTGGTGTAAGACAGTTTGGTACTTTCTGAAATTCACATGTAGTTTTACAGGCACAGTAGTTTAAGTGGGAGCTCATGATATACATTTAAAAATCTGAAAGATACAAGGTTTGATGTCATATTGTGACGATAAATAGAACGATCTGGTAATTTTTTTAAAAAGTAAAAAAAATGAACACATAAAAACCTTTATGAGGAATATTTGTTTGCACTTACAAAGAAAAAAATGTCTCTCCTCTTATAGCTTGTATGGGGGAAGACTGTGTGTGATTTAGGCTGGAAATAGGTTGGGGGTAGTCAGTGACCTTCTATAAATGTAACACTCAGTGTCTACAAGTTAAAGACCGTGGTGGACTTCTCTGATGGGTAGATTTACCGCAACTCCTCACACAGACTTGCTCATCCATTTTTAATCTGTTCAAAACACAGTTAAAGTCTATGTTAAAGGCATGTAATTAAAAGGCAAGAAACATCATACATAACTGTCCTGACAAATGGCTTTAACACTAGCATGCCCGCTGAAACAAGAGAAATGCTGTACAGGGGTGCGGATAAATTCAATTCTACATGAATTCCTTTAATGCTCCCTGGTCAATTTTCCAAGTGGGAAAAATGTAAGGCTAAACTGGGAAAAAACTACATATGGATAAAAAATTAATTCAACTGGATCACATTTTTAAAAATTCAACTGCATAGAAACCCATTTTTTAATCTCAATTTACAACATTGTTAAATGTAGATAATGAAGATGGTAGTTAGCATGATGAGGAAAAAGGCCTAACTCATCTGTGAGGGCAGTGCAGTACCCAATAATCTCTTTTTAAAAAAATTCAAGCCCCAATATTTCTCTCTGCCAGAACATTTTTTGTTAGTTTCTAACAGTAAATGCACATGCGTTTGATGTCATTGTTTTGGAAAGTGCAGCTGTTAGAAAAGCATGCCAGCATTGATTAAAGGAACAGATAAGTTTGAGGATATACAATTCTGATGATTCATACAAATTTGAGTGGTTCTCAACTGAAACCTTTTCATGATTCCCATTGCTAGTTAACAGTTGTATGACATTGCAAACTATGACATACCGTGAGACAATGAGGACTCTAACATACTAATATGAGCTTGTAAGTTGATAAGCTTGTGGTATTATGCTATAAAGACTACTTGCATTTTAAATCCAGACCGGTTCTCCAGGCAAGAGTCATTACTTTTGGTCTTTATGATTGATAGAAAGACGGGTCATTCTTTTTTATTCAAAACATCAAAACTGTGGACAGTGATGTGTCTTTCTTTAGGATCTATTTGGTCAAGCATGGTTTGTTTATGTGAGTAACTTTTAAAGCTACAGAAAGTTACATTTTCAAAATGGTAGCTTTCAATCCAACAGCATTTTTGATATTCAAGCTGGACACACTGATTTTTGCCCCTTTTTCTGATGCAATGCTATGTTTAATTGTAATGTTACTCAATGACTTTTTTTCACTTTGGGAACAATTTGCAATAGCATTTCTGTTCATATTGTTCAAGATACACCACCGTAAGACAAAGAGGTAAGACAGCTTCTTTTGATTTGAAAAGAAGAGATAATTATAAGACAGCTGCTAGCACCATGAGAAATACAACAATATACAGTATAAAGTTCAGAACAACCTTTTTCATTTATCTTAGCTTAAGTAGCACACAATCAGCATTGAGTTTAAAAGAAAGCCTCAAGTTAAGTACGTAGAAAAGTTATTGCATTGTCACTGGAATTTATGCTCCTTTCTACTTTTTGTTTTACAGCACGTCTTGAAGTAAAACTAAGCCCACCAGAAAACACAAGTGACCGAAACCTCATCTTCTGGCAGTGGAGAAGGTGTCAATCATCTATTTATTGCAAGTTTAACCATGTCGTACACATCTGCAAATGCAAGCTAAATTTCATGCAAAAATGACTTTGCACCTTAACAGTGAAAAACATACTTGCTATGGCCTTTAGAGCTTGTGATGTTCACTGTTTGTTGCTGCCCATCTGAATGTTGTTGACATTTGGTGAATGGATATCCTCATTCTATCCCCATTTCAGCACAACAGGTTACCTGTCTCTGCTCCCTGAGGACAAGAGCTAATCTTCCCTCAGAGTACTTGTTGTTCTACCTTCTTGCGTCCATGTAAACGTGGCTGGAGAGGGGAGGTGAGAGAATATGCACCCCTCCAATTTCCGTGAACAGATGAACATCCCCTACACACGCACTTTTACATGGCAAAGCCCACTTATCAAACTGCTTTTCAGACTCTGAGTGAGCACAGATAAACAGTGTGACGATCAAAGGCCTCTGATAGCGCTTAGTGGAGGGAGGGTGTGGGGGGCAAGGACCGATCCTTCTCTGGAAAGGACTGAAAGAGACCAGGGCTCAATACCTTAGAAATGGGAATGAAAAGAGGAAAACATATCCAAACAAAGGGCTGTTCTTTCCTCACTGTGGCCTAGTTGCAACTTTGCACAAAATTTAACACAGCATCTGAACAACAACAATTGAAAGAAAAACAAAGTCTGCTAGCACTGATATTGAACTATAATTTATATACTGATTAAGAGCGAAAAATCAAAGTCAAAGCAATTCTCTGCTGACCAAGGAGCCAAAGGAGGTAAATCAACACAAACACGTGTTCTTTCAAAACATATGCTCTATCAAAGGCTGAACAAAACACCACATATTAAACATGTCAAATGTAACTAGATGTTTGGGCTGATTCTGTTCATGACTCAAAATATAGGAGCATTGTTATCACTTATCTGAGTAAATTTTGAAATTTATTTTACAGATCTCTTCTTTTTTGATTAACAGGACAAGCTGTTGTAGTTTCGCTTTGCAACTGTAGAAACTCGTAGGCCACAGGCATTAGGGTAAAAGTAACTGCAGATGTTTATGGCAATAAGCACACAACTGAAAGAAATGAAGAAGGGCTAAAATTACATTTAGCTCATAAGAAACTGGCCTGTTATTCTGACCACATTGCCTTAATTAGTGTGTCCTCCGAATGCAAAGGTGGCACTGCTGTAAAGAGTGCAATGTTAATAAACATTATTAATTTATATGTTCATTCACTGAGCCATGAATATCTGTGGCACTAGGGCTGTTCCTGTCTCAGAATTTTGTCATTCAAACTGGATTTGGCTGTTATCAGTTCAGCAACACATTAAACTCCAGTATCTGCCCTACATAAGTCTTGTGCTTTACCTCTAAATTTTTAATTTGAATGCCCATCTTTCACACATTCAGAGAAAGTAATAGTCCTGTCCATAGTTCAGTTAAATTTTAAAAAATAAATAAATAAAATGACATAAAAAATACAAATGAACTATGGAGCATCTCTCCCACTGGGCACCATCATCTGAGGAGTCACTGTCCAACATCACACTACCCTCTGTGTCCTTTACCATCCTCCGCTTCTATCACAGGATGTTTTGAGCTTGTGTTGTGTTGGGTTCCTTCAAGGACACCAACAACTACTGCAAGTATGTTTTTATGATTTCTATAAAACTTATGCAGGCTTCACGAGAGAGGTTAACTGAACTAGGGGTGTTCTTGACAAATGACCTCAATCAGTGAGTTTAGGGGGACAGTCCTATGTGGCATGCAACAAAAATGCAGAGCTTTTGGCGGACTTTTAAATGCTTACTGCAAGATCACGTTACCACCAGTGTTTAAGCGTGTTTTTCATAGTAGCCCCTAACTACAAACCAGTGCAATTGTTAATTTTTATGACCAATAATAGCAAAATTGTTGTCAAACTCTGGAGATGACTCTTATCATGTGTACACACAATTGTAAAAACAATATGGGCAGAGGACTGATACAAACAGGTGTGTTTGCCTATCACGCTGGCTTTGTTTTAGTTGTCATAAAATATAAACTCATTGCGTATTGCAATTGCTGATAAAAGCCATTTTATTTGTATTAAAATCAATTTATTAAAGCAGCTAGCTGGACTTAAATGAGTAGTCAGATGTTTGGCAGGCAGCTGATGTTTATGGAAAACTTTGTCCCTAGTTAGAGCCAAGAAGAATTAAACATTCACCCATTTGAGTCTCAGTTGTTTGAACATTTTCCTAATCTTTCAATGGATCACTAAATTACTGCTGAAACTCATCCATTCAGAAAAACCACAGATATGATGTCGCAATAAAGTCACACTTTAAAGGAAGTCATCAGACTGGAGGAAGCTTCTGCTATAATCTTAAGCACCCAAGTATTGAAATGTTCATATGCACTTTTACCAGTGTCTTAATGTTCTAATAACATAGTCAGTCATATTAATTTGTATCATAATTGCTGTTTTTCCACTACTGCTGCAAACTGGCCAGACAGCATAGGTAAGTTTTCTACATAGATTTCTATTTTGATTTGGAATGTGGGTCAAGGGATTATTATCAGCCATCTCTGAGCTCCTTTGATAAATCATAATCTCATGTCACAATCCTAAAATCGGCTCCAGGAGACGTCTCCTGGCCTAGACGCACACATACATCATGGTAGTCATCCATGACCCTAAACGTGAACCAAAACATTAATTGAGCACAGATACTAAGCACTAAAACTGGAGTTAAACAAGAGACTGGTAGGCAGGGTGAATACCTGCAGGGTTATAGTGCTGATCAGTTTGTTTGGAAATCAAGGAGTTCCTTTTTCATCCAAGAGCACATTTACTTCTGCTTCGGAAAATACCTTGCAGCCAATTTCTGTTGAGCTAAACTCGTTATACTTGTTTTACTATGGTGCACGTGACTGTATTGTGGGTTCATTTAATTATCTAGATGACAGAGATATGCACTAGAGTCAATTCAGGATATATTCATGATGAGTTTTATCAACCTGAAAAAAAAAAAAAAATACAAACTTCCAAGACCATCTTAAAAAAAAAAGAGAGGCATCAGTACACTCAGCAACAAACAGACCCAGACGGGAGAATGTGTGCTCACATTTTTGCCGAGAGGTGCAGAGTCCCACTGCGACATCAATTCTTCTGACATTTGGAAACTAACTCGGCCTTCTGACAGCAGCATCAGGGGATGCCTGTTGCCATATCAACAATTATCTCAGCAGTAGCAACAAGTGCTCTGAAGGGAATGTTGGTGTCTCTTGTAAGGAGATCAGAGAAGAGCAATGGTGTTCTAGTGGTGTTGGTCTCTTCAAACATGTATAGGACAAAACTGAACTCAGTAAGAGGTGACGCTTAAAGGTCAGGGTTCAAGTTAGGAAGCTGTACATATACACAGATCTAAGAATTTTTTTAACCTATTAAATCTGTTTAATCCTTTGTTATCAGAGGCATAAAATATACTCTGTGATCTTAGATCAGCTCCAGGTAGCAAATCCATCTTTTTAAAGACAATGTCTGCAATTAACACATTAATTTTAGGTAATGTTGTGAGAGGTAGTCACACATTTCATGTGTTTAATGGGCTGCTTCAGGAAATTAAGGAGAAGAGGCCGAGCTCCATTGAAAACAAAACAGTTTCAAGTCAATAGGAAAACACAGCAAGCTTGTTGATTTGCAATAACCCAGCATTTTCTAGACGACAGCTGCTTTAAAACTAGAACACTTTGTGGTTCAGCAAGTGTGAGCAGCTACACGCATCTACAAACAACAGCTTTTATAACAATAACACCACCCTTTACTATAGCATGTTTTGGCAGAGGACAGTGTTTTTCCTGCTAGTTGCAGCTTGACAAGGTAACTGTAAACACAAACAACAAAGCAACATCCTATGCCTACCTGTTGCTATAGTTTCAGTGGGCAGCCTTGCAGCAGTATCCAGAAGAGTTGTCAATCTGTCAAAAACTGCCAGCGCTCCTGAGCCTGTGCCTTTGCTTTACCCCAGCGCTGTGGCAACAACAGTAAACGAACACCATGCCGACCTGGGCATGATTCATTAACCAACACACAGCAAAAAAAACACACAAGGTGCCCATGGCTACTAACACATAATTATATATTGCTTTTCGCTTAAGTGCCTGAAATGAGAAGAAAAAAAGTGTGGGCATCTAATCCTAGCTTTCCACTTTGGGCTGATTTCAACACACCAAAATTGCTCTGGAGCCAAGGATCTTAGCAAGTGAACGCACAGTAAAACTAAAGCTTGTGTTCCATTCTCACCACAGTCAGACACCATGGGACATAGCTAGATCTTAAATTGGCCAAATCTGTTAAGCCAGTCACTGTGGAACAGACCTCTTCAACCCTACCTTTCAACAAACAACCACCCTGTGGCTAGATGGGCTGAAAGCCAGCAGGCTACAACATAGGTGTTCTTCTCCCCCAGTAACCCCCTTGGTAAGCTGGCTTCATGTTACTGTAAACTGGGCTCGCCTTTCACAGTTACGGTAACCAAAGCTGAGAACTTCCCTTTTCACATTACTCTTTTTTTTTTTAAACACTGCTTGAAGACACAAGAACTACCCTTTTGTTAGAGTTAAATATGTATGCATCCGGCAAGTTTTGAGCCTGCCACCACGCACTTCAATGTAAAGATGTGCTCAGTAATTTATAAGCAGAAAACTGCAATGCAAGCTTGGAATAAGCTAATGCCATCACTACGATCTTAAAGGGGGGTTGTGGACTGCTTTTTGGAAATAGAACACAGGGATGTCCATAATACAGTCATTTTACCTGAGTGTAGATCAAACTTTAGGCCTACATACAGTTTCCCTTAAACACTAATAATTTCAAGTTCTGTACAGGCAGATGAAAATGAAGGCTAGAAAAGCTTGCAGTTTCATAGTTTACAAGCACACACAAAAATAAACAAACACCACTCCTGGACTACACTAACAGGTAACAGCAGTTTGACTTGAAGTAAAGTATCCCATCAATGAGGGCTCCCCATTATACAGGCCTGCCTCTTAGCTGCGGGCTTTGCTCCAAGTGGACTGAGAGAAGCTTTGCTATTTCGAGATTGGGCTGTGCATCATGTGTCTATTAGCTATAATATTAAGCAGGTCACCAGCATGAGTGACCTACTTCCACAAAAAAAAAAAAAAAATTCAACTGGAGCATAATGACACACAGTGCTATTCTGTAAGAGTTGTGAAATTCTCATCTTCAATAATTAAGGGAGTGTTAACTGTTGCTCACATTACTCCAAGTGATATGATTCTGAGATAAGCGTAAAAAATATACAAATTAAAAACAAGAATGTCTTCATCATTTCCACTATTCAATGACATGCCCTCCATTTGTTTAGATGACTGAATTGTAATATTAAATCTCATTTCATATACTCTCTGCAGGCAAATTAGGTCACCTTGCAGTGACTCATAGGCTGGAATGTATACCTGTTACACCAGTTACACATTGACTCATCTACCCATGTTGGTAGGAGTATTCAAAGCTATTCATTAGCATTAGCTGCCCACTAGAATTTATTATCAGAGAGGAGACTGAAACCATTGGAAGGTCATAAATTGAAAACTGAGAGGCATGGGAATGTGCTGCGGCCTTTGGTGTCACAGCTGCTCTAGTCAACTTCCTCCCCAAGTGCATTTCCTCATTTCACTTCATCCAACACAGCTCAATGATTGGGCGCATTCTGCTTTAGGAAACCGGAGAAGCTAAAATATAGTCCCCACCTAACCCCAGTGTTAAGCATGTTATTTACATAGAACAGTTGCGAATTTATTGAGACAAACCGGCTAACGTTGGTTACCAATAATGACAGTAGTTTGACAATACAAACATGCTCAGGTGCCGACAAATAGGAAATATCGAGTTGCAAACCAGTTCGTTTTGGTTTTAAAATGTTGTTCTGGTATATAGCTTTTTAAAAAGTAGACCAACTGTGCTTTGGGTCAAGATTTGTTACAAAGGGCGGAAGGCAGCTAGCTCAATCGCCATTCACCTCAAGGCACGCTTCTCACAGTTATCGACGTCTGAGATCACCGATTAATACCCAGAAGATGCTAGTAAGAGCTGGAAATCACAACCTCTAGTTATATTTTAAACATCTTAACAGTGCCACAGTAGTAAACAGAAGCCAAGATAGGAGTTAAAACGTAAACCAATGCATCAGACAAGATGTTGTCCGACAGAAATGCTAACTTTACTGACACACCAAGTGCTTAGCTACAGCTAAAATGTAACGTTAGCTGTTATTTTATGAAACTGCGGACGACGTTCACTCTAGACAAAAACATGGCGTTTTACGACGCGTTTTTATCTTCTGTGTTTTAAAATGAAAACAAAGCCCAGTGACTACATACAGAAACTGGTGGCAATAACGTTAGTCCAAGATTTTTCTTCTTATTTTAAGAAATAGCCTTAGCCCTTGTAGCACGCTAACGTAGCTAGCAGGCTACCTCAAGCTCCGCCACTTCGTATTTCTCAGCAAGGTTTAGCAACCAGTCAAGAGATACGTCAACTCATTTTATTAGAGTTAACGTTATCTAACTTCAGGGTGGTAACACGATTTGACTAAACAGTGAGGGCTTATTTTAACTGATGATAATACTTTTTTAAAAAAAACACAAAGTAACGTTAACGCTACGTAGCAAACATTCTTGCCGACCAAGGTCTGCGAGCTAACCATAACGTGGCTACTACTCAGACAACCGTTCGTGCAAGTTACTTTGGCTCCCTTCTGTTGTGCTAATCGTCTAACAACATGTAACGTTAACCCAACTTTATCGAGCTCCCGAAGACCTGTGGTGATGCAATCGTGTATGATCATAAGAGAGACAAGTTACAAGAGGTCAGTTCAAGTTAGTAAGTTTATTTGCTACTTACAAAGAGCAGGCTGAACATTGAAATCCCGTGACTACCCCGGAGAAAGTGGAGGGAGTGTAGAAACCGCTGCCAGGTCGCCTTTTTGTTCCTCTTCAATGTGGCAGCTTGAATTCTCGTCGGAGGTCGGGAACTGTTGTCGGGGAGGAGCCAGCTCAGTGTCTCGACACTTTCAGGGACTGTCGGATATACGACTTTCGAGGTAGTCGAAGTTTTTGGAAAGTCGAGACATTGACAAGTGGGAAATCTGATTTTTTTTTCATGTCACACGCGTGTATAAGTAGTTACTAATTTTTAGAACTCATACATAGAGAGGTGTAGACAAGTGATAAATGCAGTTCTACGAAAACAAACAGCTGAAAAAACAGTCACCAAACGTTTCGCCTACATTGTCTTTATTAGAGTCGTTGAATCCAGTTGAAGTTTAAACGTGGCAACATTTGCTTCATGCCCCTTTTTCTCTTAGCTCCTTGCTGTAGCACGATGTGGCTCAGATTAACTCAATTTGTAATTTCCAACACCAGTCAAATATGAACCAGCAGTTGTTTCCTCGCTTTTAAAGGGAACAAGTACTTCAAGGCGTATTATCAAATACTCACGCTAGATGTACGATTTTACCGTGATCACGCGAGTGCAACATGAAGGGTCTGGCGTCAGTGCGACGTAAGAAGAATCCGGGTGCGCGATGACAGCTCACCATGGTGACGACAGTTCCAGAAAATAGCCGCACGCTATTAACCCTGGGCTTGTGTATGGTTTTACAACGTCTGTTATTTCATGTAGTTTCCAATCACATTTCAGTCACCCTAAGAGCAACGTAAGGATTGAATACTATGGACAGGATGAATCTGCAGTTCTTGTATTTAACGTTTTTATTTATCATTTGTCAGTGTGTTTATATATATATATATAAAACATACATGTTTAGACAATATAAGTATGTATAGGTGTGTTTTAATAAGATACACTTACAGTAGAAAAACTAAGATATAAGTACTCCTCCAGAAAACAGGTCAAAATACTTATAAAATACAATCTCTGTCTAGCATGTTAAAGTTGGACACATAATATCCCTCTGTTCCTGAAGTCTGCCAGAAGTGATGAGCCAGTAGGAGTCTTTAAGTTTGATTTTCTTTGGATGACGTCCAGTGATCAAATCAAGACAAAGACTGATATTGTGTGTATATATTTTAATTTTATTTTAATGCTATCTGCAGTTATATTAATGGCTGATCAGACAATTATCGAGAGGCCTGACATACAGTTTTCACTATAACTGTATAGCTCCCTCTAGTGTCTCCCCCTGTACCTGCAACAGGTTTCGAGTCATGCATTTATTTAACTTGCAAAATAAGAATCCCCTGTTAAAAACTACTCAGGAGCTAATAATACAACTAATACTACAACCAAAGATAAAAACATCAAAGATGTGGCAGTGACTCTTTGGGTTCAAGAGATTTTGCTTTTTTTATAATGTCTGATAGCAGAAACATTACACAGAAATGAAAGCCTGAAACCAACATACAAGGAAATTTTTATTGATGTGGTATCAATACAATCAAGTACTGTAGATTTTGTATAAGCAGACAAACATTTTCAATCAAAAGGAGTGCATTTATACCCAAAATCTATTGCATAGAGTGCACGCAATAGCATTGTATGACAAAATTCCTATAAGTTGATACATTGAACATTACACAAAAATAGAAAATAAAAGTCCACAAATAATCCTTCACAAACGACGCTAGAATGCTAACTACATGTTGTAAATGCTCTTAACTCATCAATGCTGTTAAATACCATTTATACGTTCTAGGCTTCGGTGGTCAGTTTTGGCATCCCTATTAAATTATCATAAATGTATAAATACATCTTCATTAATTTCATGTGCAAATGGGAATGGCTGTTTGTAATTATTGAAACTAGAACAAACAAATAGCCTATCCCTTAAGAACCGAAGCAAGGCTTTTTAAAAATCTTTTTGTTGTTGTTGTTGTTTTTTTTAAAGAAAAACAGAAAAACAATTCAAAGGAATGTGTGATTGAGACGGTACATGGATCTTACTGACACTTGTTAAATGATTTGCGCACAGGGCAAACTCTGCAAGCAAGTGACATTGTCTATAAAAAAAACATAAGGACAGAGAGTAATGGCCACACGCAACTCACATCACTGTTTCATGTGTCCAAAAATAGAAGGCGACAAAAAGCAACATACAGTACATAACGAGCCTTGAACTGTCTTGTAGACTCAAATAACAATAATGATACATAGCAGTTTTAGATGTGTTTGGAAAAGTTATCAGACAGAGGGCAAGAGCAAGTGCATTGATTGCATTACATAATTGTAAAATACTGATTAGGCCTCATCCTAGTACTGCTTTTACAGAGCAACTTGAGGTGTTAGTGTTAATGTGTAGTGACAAAGCATGGTAGATGGTATATAGAAACTATTGTACATCACTCAAACAGTATACATTCATTCTGACTGCAAAGCTCAATATTTGGCACAATCCTCCTGTACATTGACATTACTCCATCAAGGTGTAAGGTAGTCCTAAATTCAGTGTAATGATAGCGTTTCATTGGAATCCTGTCTGAGCTGAGGCATGTAAAGGCTCAGAGACTTGTTAGATACGCACCAATGTTTTGCATTTTTTTCCAAACCTCTTCATCTCCTTTCTTCTATAACCACAACCATCAATAAAAGATCATGTACACTTCACCGCAATGTCTTACTTTGTTCACAATTTGGTACAACGCAAAAAAAAATCATTGCATGCCATCACGTAATTTATTGGACGAATCTGCAATTAGTCATATCAAAAGTGTTCAGTGTTAACCAGTTATTTATGTATAATAAATGTTCTCTCCTTATCTCATTATGTTGACTCACTTTCAGTTTTCTCTGTCTTCCAAAAGAATCGATTCATTACATTCATCATTCACCTATTTCATTACTTTTTCCCTTTGCAAAGGCACCTTAAAGAGTGTGAAATTCTTTTGAAAACTGAAGGAGGCCTAAAATATTTTGAAGTCTGATTTCTAGTGGAACATTGATAGAACTGTGGACCCTTTCTAAGGTTTTGTAACTTATGCAGGTTTGTTATTATCTTCACTCAAATGCACATGACCTGAATGCCTGGGGGAAATTGTGACACAACTACACACAAACACACACATATTGTGACAGACAGAGAAGTACACTTACTAGAACAGACAAGCACATGCATACGCACACAGCAGGTATCTTTAATGCCTCATCCAACAGAAATGAGAAAACACACAGCTCTCACCTCTGGCCCACCACCTCTCACATAAATCTGGCAGGGCTTTGTTAAATGTTACATAACCTGTATTTCACAACCTGTGGGCCTCAGTCAGTCCCTTTACTTTTTCATGGAGTAAATGCAGATCAATTCTCATTTTCAGCTGTATACTTTGACATTATTCTATCCTGAAACATGTTGTACTTGAAGCTGTAGATGTTCAATAAACAACAATTCAGGTATGTTTGACAGAATGGTTTAGAAATTAGGAAAAAATCTTTTTATTAAAATCTACAAATAACTCAGATTGCTCTAATTTATCCAGCAACAATTCAACAAGTCATATAGAAACTAGCATTAAAGGAAGGCACAGATGTCTCCTTTTTTTAAAAATGTATCATTCCCTTGCCTCTTTGCTAAAGAAAATGAGTTTACAGTATCTTCACAGAAATTGCTATATGTGGTCAGGATGGATTTTTATGGTAGATTGCATATTAAATTGCTTACTTGGAATGTTAACGTGATGCTGATTTATTAATAGGTAGTATACCACTTGAAAGCAGTGATGTCATGGTCAGAGCATCTGAAGAGGATGCCAGCAACCCAGTGATGGGATTTGCAGTGCAAATGGGAAAATCAGATCAATACAAGGAAACGGGCCATTGATCCAGTTATGGTCATGTCCTTACTGTCCATTTTACAGTTGCTCTCTGTATCTATTCTATGGCATGTAAACACGGACTGTATGCATACATATCATCCTAAATTAATATTGTCCTGAAAGTTATAAAAGGCACTGTCCTTGTATGATGTTGTCGATCAGCTTTAAAGGGGGAGTTTAAATGTAATAGTTCTAATACTGCAAAGTCATATTTATTCTTGGATTGTATTTCTTGGATTACATTTCTGGACAGTTCAATAAATTATAAGAAAGACAAAGATCCATTATTTTATATAGTCGGCTACTAAATTCAGGAAAGACATAAGGAAATTAAGCACCCAACAGATGCTTATGCCAACTAACTGTCAAAATATATATATCTCACTCTAAAAACAAAGATTTAATCCTTTTAATTATTTTAATGTAGCAATTGTTTAGAGTACCAAAAAGGTCAAACAACAGTAACATGAAAGTAATGGTATTACAGCACCAAATGCCTCGTTTTGCTGTTGTTTGTCTTGATGTTCTGTGTTGTATTGTTGCTCCTTATGTTAGTATTGCCATTTATTGTTTAAATAAAGGCATGGTAGGGATGGGGGTGAAGGGTGGCGGATGGAGGGGGGGTTGTAGGGGATACGTGACTGCAGCCAGAGGATAACCACCCCCAAGGGTCTCGTGATGTCATCCTTATGATGTCAGAGCATGAGGGCAGGATGTGCAGTCACATGGGAAGGTCTGTTACTAGCACATTACAAAGTAAGGCACTTAATAGTCTGTATCCAATAAACAACAACAACGACAAGGATGTCAAGGACAAAATAATAACAATAAAATTATGACAATATAATAATTAAAATAATATAAGCTAAAAAACACCAACATAAAATAAAACCCAAAACACACATTTGAAGGACAATAAAACAAAGAACACAGTATGAAATTCCTTCCCCTGCCTTTAAAACTTTCCATATTTCATTCACAAAGTTTTTTTTCTTTTGCTGATGATGTTGAGGGTGAGAGATAATTGGAATCCTATGGGTTTTGTGTTTCTATTATGGCTGCAGATATTTTATGTCTAGGGCTGCTCTGAGGTGCCAATACAGGAACATGTTTGAATGAAATGATAGGGTTATGTGGGACAAAGCAGGAATCCTGAGAAGGAGGAGTGGATGTACTCGGTAGAATAAAGGCCATTTGCCTGATCTGAGGGCATCTGGACCCATACCTGGTCTCCCTCCTTCAGCTCTAGGACAGCACTACCAGATGCCTGGTCCATGTAGCCTTTCTTGTATTCATCATAGGTGTAAGTGGCTGGTACATTGTTCTTGTATAGTGCCACCCACAAACTAGTTCCCTTTACATGCATGTGGTATGCAAAGTAGTAGACACCAGATATGGGAGCAGTGAACATGCCAGTAGCAGAACTATAGGCATTTTGCCCGTTGTATAGGGTCCTGTCAAATTTGATTGGCATTGCAGAGGGAGGGAAAGGTGTGGTGAGGATTGCTGTGAAGGCTGGTGCCACAGAAGCAGTGATTGGAACTTGACTGTATACAGGCCCCTTTCTGTCCCCTGGTACTTCATCCCCTTCCAACTGTGAATCTGTTGGCCCTGCAACAACTGTTTGGCCATTTCCTGGAAGACCAGGGGGCCCTGGAGGCCCAGGAGGACCAGGGTTACCATTAAGTCCAGCTGGACCTGGTTTCCCTGGAGGACCTTGGGGACCTAGAGCTCCTTTATCTCCCACCTTACCCAGTCCTGGAAGGCCCGGAATTCCAGGTTCACCCTTTAAGCCGGGGACACCCTGTGGCCCCATAGGACCCATGGGCCCCTGAAGACCAGGGATGCCCGACTGACCTCTGGGGCCTGGAGTCCCTATAAATCCTGTCTCACCTTTAGGCCCTGGAGCACCTGTCAGCCCCGTATTCCCAGGTAGGCCAATATGTCCTGCCTCACCCTTGGGTCCAGGTTTTCCAATAGGACCAACAGGCCCAGGGAGGCCCTTTTCCCCAGTAATGCCAGGTTTTCCAAAGGGTCCACTAGGGCCTTGATCACCTCTGATGCCAGGCAGTCCTGGAGGGCCCTGGGGACCAAGGTCTCCCTTCTGTCCTGGCATTCCGTGTTTTCCTGGGAGTCCCATTGGACCTTGTAGTCCTGGTGGTCCTGATTGTCCATCAAGGCCTGGTTCCCCAATAGGTCCCACCATTCCGTGCTCTCCTTTGTCACCTGGAAGACCTGGCAACCCAACATGACCCTTTTCTCCTTTTGGCCCACTCAGACCAGGTTTTCCATAGCCAGGAGTCCCAGGAAATCCAGGAGAACCCCTGGGCCCTGCCTCACCTTTTGGACCTAGTAGACCTGGAGTTCCAGGAAGTCCGTCTAGCCCAGGCTTCCCTAGCCCAACTGACCCTGGTAGACCTTGTGGACCTGGAGACCCAGGTTCTCCAGGTTCTCCTCGATCCCCTGGGAGTCCATGATCACCCTTAAGACCAGGCAATCCAGGCAAACCTTTTAGCCCTGGTTTGCCGATACCTGGAAGACCAGGTGGTCCTGTGCTGCCTTTCAGGCCTGGAGGACCCCTTATACCTGTAGGCCCTGGCTTTCCATTTCCATTCTCTCCCTTAAGCCCACGCTCACCTGGTGGGCCAACACCACCCTTTAATCCTGGTTCACCCCGAGACCCAGGGGGGCCTCTCACACCTGGAAGGCCAGGTTTCCCATTCAGGGACAGGCCAGCTGGACCAGGGAGGCCGGGTTGCCCTGGAGGCCCTCTGGGACCTGGTTCACCACGAGGGCCAACCTCACCATTAAGCCCTTGCATCCCTTTTGGTCCAATCTTTCCTGGAAGACCTGGAAGCCCAGGTTTACCAATTCCTGGAAAGCCAGAAGGCCCCTGAGGGCCAGGCTGGCCATTGAGACCCGGCTTGCCAAGTCCAGGTTTTCCTGGAGATCCTGGTTGCCCAGGGGGGCCTCTTGGTCCAGGTTTTCCTTGGGGGCCAGGTTCCCCCTTCACCTCCATCATGGGGGGCATATCTAGAAAAAGAGATGATGATGGTTCAAATATTAATGTGCAGACTATAACATATGAACAGATAAAGGTAGAGGTAGAGGTGTGCAAATGCATTCTGAACTAGATGAAAAACTAAAAATATTTAATTGCTGTAGTTCAGAGACTTAATGAGATAACAAAAGAGGATGTAGTTCCAATGTAGATCGTAATCATTTGCATCTCACAACTGTGATTAACCCAGGAAACCATCTGTTTTTGAATTTGAATTCAAAACCGCTGTTCAAAATAGCTGGAACAATGGACTTTACACCTAATTGCCATGGATAGCTGATTTGTAATGTATTATATGGGCTCTACAACATAGCCTTTGCAGATGGCCTATTCGGTTATGAGTATTTATGGTTGGTGGTGGTGTGCTGGTGTGTCTGCATTTACACTGCCAACACTTAAACTGGTGGCAGGGTTTCTATGGAAATGTCTTTAGTTTCCTTTTCTTTTTTTAATGATAGCAACTGAAACTTAATCAACTTGGAGCTGTTGGTCATTTATGTTAAACATAGGTTAATTTTATTTTTGTTAAATATTAGGGTGAGTTAGTTGGAATTAACTGGTCAATCTATGCTCAATAAAATCATCTCAATTTAAAAAATGGTGGAGATGAAGGAGCAGCTGACTGGAATGCTACCAAGTGGAAAATTCAAAAATTTCCTCATGTACACAAGATTCAAAGCCTTTGTAGGTTCTACTACAAGCTTGGAAGGAGAGACTGAGTTGGTTGCATTCTTCACCTCACTGCTAGATGCCACAAAATCCTAAACACTGCACCTGTAAAGTACATATCATATGAAGTACTATAATGCATGAGTGTAAAAACACAAAAGTGCTTAAACAACCCTATGGGCCCTATTTTCATACCAGCGCTAATTTGGTTTTAAGAGCAAATCCAGGCACATTTGCACTTTGGCAAAAAGCAAGGTTTTTTTTTTCTACTTTTGCATTAAGTTGCTATTTCCGTGGCTCTGCATGGACCTAGATAGGTGAAACGACTCAACAAAGGATGTGTCAGAGAAGTCGCACTTGTGCAATTTTAGTATCAATTCTGAAATGAGAGCAAGCTTGAATTTCTACAAGCTCAACTGGGTCTAAGTACAACACAGCCAACAAAACATGGCTTTAATGGGCAACATATATAGCACATATATGCAAAATCCCACCGACAAGTTTGATGGGGGTCCAACATTTTTCATTTAAGTTAGATAGATCAAAAGACATTTTTTAAATGCAACCTTCAGTTAATAATATTAAAAGTGGAACTTTTTTGAACCTTTCTTTTGAATCAGATATGAATCAGGCAATGTGTGCTCATCAAGACTCAGTATCATTAAATCACAATGGAAGTGCAAATAACAAATAAATCTGTAACAATTCAAATGCCTTTTCACCCATTTATCTGGCTTAATAATCTACGCAGCCATGTAAAGTCAGTGTCACACTGCATCATTTATGCACAAAAGGTTAGGGTAGTTTTTACACAACAGCTTAGACCATTTAAATAATGATCTGAAAGTAAATTATGCACACACTAGTTGCCTCCTCCTCCTCCTATTACTCCTCTTCTGATGTCATTGAACTGCTTTCAAATTAGGCAGTGGTTCTCATAATACCAAAGGAAGAGGCATTTAAAATGTTATCTACCTCTTCCCAAATTAAATGAATATGATCAGCCCTATGTAGGCCTACGTGATGTAAAATAAATAAGTTGATCATGAGCCTGAACTTCCAGCAGAAGTATGTCAACTTCCTATGATGTAAAGGTTGGTTTACAGTTCCAGTCTGCTCCTTCTTCAACTATTATGAAATTGACGCTATGCTGTTACCAAAGTGGTTTTAAAGGAGACAAGAAAAGTTGATTTGATAACCATGGTTGAAGTCAGCTATAATTAACCGTCTAATTATCTAGTATTCTTACTATAAAAAATATGTATAGCTTTTGGAGATTCTAAAATATTTTCATGCTTCCTTTTGGCCAACAAAAGGGAAGCATTTATTCATCAATTTAGTCATTAATGTTGCAATTTAATAAAATTTTAAATATTTACTAAAATAAATCTTTAACTGTTAGCTCCTGCACTGAGTTAATATTGTATTGTGTTTATTTTAGCCATTCAGATTCTTAAAAGGAATTTTACTGGGTCCACCCTATTGACTAGACATACTGACAGCAGAGGGTGACAGACACATTAGATACTCCAAAAATTACATCTTATATTGTTTATATCAGTAATTTTTGGTACTGAAAAATTTCAATGACATTTTAAATATACAGATAGTGCTACTAAGGCTAAAGAGAGAAGATTAAGTGCATATTAAAATACACTTGTGTAAGTCTGAGTAAATATCCATTATAAAGAAAGAACAGCAGTTTGGAAAAGAAAAAAAATGCAAGAAAAGACAAAATAAAATGATAAAGTAAAGATCTAAATGCAAGAAACATCTGACATAACAACATTAGTGCCTGTGAGTTCAAACTTTACACTGAAACCTGAAAATTGTTGACAACTTGTCGGCATCTTGCCTGTTTTCTCAGTTCATTAGTTCATTGATCATAAGATTACAAAATGTAAACAAGATCACATCTCTTCCAATAGAGAATGTCATTTTTTCCTTTACCAGCACAAACTGAGTGGCAAGGTACTATCTGAACAGGTCTCTAATCCTTGTATAAAAGCTTTGCTTACTGTGCTCAAGGATTTGGCAGCTTCTTCGTAATACAAGTAGCAAAATTTAACAGGAGTTAAAGTTTCTGTTCTCCAACTTACTGATGTCGAGGTCTTATTTGGATTAAGAGTTTCTGTAAAAAGCTAATTTTCTATTGTGTGACAAAAAAGGAAACCAAGCTGAAGACATATTCCACATGCTATAAACTCTCATTATGCCATAAAGACTCTTATTATTTCCTAGCAAAATGAGGCTGGACACAGCCAAGCCATAAATGGCAGAAATACACGCTTGTTCTGCAGAACACTTTAATCACCCCTAACAAACTTCATATGGTTTGTGGCTCCACTGCCTTATCTCACCAACATGTTACCTCTGTGTTACTATACTTGTCAGGCCATGGAGGCTCAATTGTCCCTTTTATGCTAAAGCATAAATGTAAAGAATAATTGTTTTATAGTGTGTGTTTGGATGATAAATAAAATTGCAATGTATCAAAGCACCAACCACAGCTTCTGCGAACCTTCCCTGTTGCCATCTATTGTGAAGATGATCCAAGCCTTGTAATTTATTTTGTAGTCTGGATTATTTCTTGTTTATTTATTTATATTTTTATTTCCAAAGACTGTGCTATGTTCAAACCTGGGATCTGCTAGTATTGTGCTGTTTGTGATGATTGAAAAGCCTCAGGTGTCTTAATTAAGAGCAGCTCAGTGGAACAAAACGTACTATTTCCCTTTACTTGTAATTAGCATGCACATAAAATATCTAAAATTAAACTCCTTCTATAACTTCTAATGTAACCATAGGCTACTACTGCCCCCTACTGGCAGTCAATCAGAATGCAGTCTTGACTTTCACTTGAAATGAACCTCAGTTTATGAGAAAAACTTTGCAAAACTAAACAATATATGAGTTATAGTATTGTAGGAATTCATTCTAAAGTTTAAGAAGACACAGACAAGTTTTATATACAGTGAACATATGTCTTCAATATTATTATTATTATTATTATTATTATTATTATTATTATTATTATTATTATTATTATTATTATTATTATTATTA
>JAPZDY010000008.1:14154936-14198923 GCA_029783645.1 Ctenochaetus hawaiiensis | reverse complement strand
GTTCTATCTTTTAATACTCTCTGGGCTCCACACAGGAACATCACCTGACTCAGGACCCTTAACACAAGGCCTTTAAGGAGATAGATGCAACACAGGGACCAAATCCAAATTTCAACAGTGAGGGTTTTGTGTTTGCTGTTGTGAACATTATTCTTGTTGCTTATTACAAGTCGATACCAACTCTGTGCATTCTGAATGTCCATGATTTCCAGTTATAACTTTGACTTAATACCATAATGTACAATATTTGGTATAAAAGAAGAGATTTTAAATCTGCTTCTTTTAGGCTTCACTTTTAGATAAATGGCATGAATTAAATGGCATTTTAAAGAATTGGAAGGGGCGTTCTTCATTTTTCATGTATTCACCAAAAAAATGTGTTCAGACATGGGCATTGCATCCTTATTTTTTTTAAAACATTAAATATCATGGAGTAAAATATCTAATAATTTGTTTTTATGTGAACATCGACTACTGATCGCATGACCTCATCTTCCTCACTGACCAAACGGAAAAGGACTTCATATACCAAGTTGGGAGATTTTGCTTTGCTTTATACAAACCACATTTTTTGAACATTTGTCTATATTGAAAAAACAATGTGAAATTTATTTTCAGTATTTCTGTAAAGTTGACTGTATTTTTTAAATATTATTACTATGCCTGATACAGTATATCTTAAGACAGTTCTAGACATGTGCATTTCATAACAACTGATGAATTATTCCAATGCTCATGCAATGTGGAAAAATGACCACTAAGTGGCAGTAGAGGCATTTAATTCATGTGAGCCAC
Organism: Ctenochaetus hawaiiensis; assembly: GCA_029783645.1. NCBI lineage: Eukaryota > Metazoa > Chordata > Actinopteri > Acanthuriformes > Acanthuridae > Ctenochaetus > Ctenochaetus hawaiiensis. The sequence continues at coordinate 14,198,128 of JAPZDY010000008.1, read as the reverse complement.
AGGAGGCACAAGCTTCTCCATGTGAAACTTTTTTTCTGCCATGCTTTAAAGTCACATTTATAGAAAACACATCTCCTTTCAGCAGAGCTTGATTCAAACTATGAAGACTAAATTTGCTCTTAATCCAACTTTGGTCTCTTGTGTCTTTCTTTGCAGTTGGAAATGAAATGAAAATGTACCATCACTTGCTTTGAAATCTGGTTCTGAAGAAGGCTCTTTGAACATACATATCACATGATCCAGAACTTGTTTTGGTAGTTCGAGTCAAAGTTGATAATAATTACAGCATGCACATTTTTCCAGGATGATTATCACCACCCTCCCTTTCCCAGTTCCCTTGCCTCGGCCTTTTATTTAATCTATTTTTATTTCCTTCACACTCTCTCCTTCATTCCCCAGCTGAAGAATATGTGATAAACAGTCGGGTAACAGCATCCAGATGGCAGTAGGAACAACTGGCCGAGTGGAGCTCGGCAAACAGTGGGTAATCAAGCCTCCATTCGGCCCCACTTGAGGACTTGCCCAATGCTGCTGGACCCACAGGGCAAGGACACACACACACACACATACACACACACTCTTCTGTGAGCCCTTCAAATGCCTGAAGAGAACCTGAGGCTTTAGTCCACATTACTGGTTCCGGGAAAAGTCTCCACATCAATCGCATGTTAAACTCTGATGTTAGAGGCTCCTTTTGTTCTTGGGAAGCTGTTTTTTTAGAATGTCTGTTCTTTCTTGTGTAGTTTTAGACATGTGTGCATATGATCCAGATTATTATCCCTCTGGTACAGATAGTTGGAAAAATAAGATACTGTGAAGGAAGTGCACTGTAACTGACAATCATCAAGATTTTACTTCTTTACTTGTTTGGGTATTCATGTATGATTAAATTAATATCAGAGACACATGGACTTTTTTGTAAAGAATATTCTGCTGCTAGCTAACAGTTTCCCATATTTTAAACAGCCCCACTCAGACAAAACAACAATAACATGGGGTTAAATCCTGTTCAAAGTGACTGCTGTTGGTGTTCCCATTGACCCAGCAGACGGTTGCTAAAAAGCGAGAGGACCTTTGACCCTACACAGCCAGAGTGAGACAGAAATGCAAAAGGGACACTCATATACCACATTCACAGGGATTACTCACCAACATAATGTCCCTTGCCCTCTCTGAAGGGAGGTCCAATAGGCCCTTTCATCATGGGCTGCATGTACTTCATGTGGGGTATGGGGGGATAACCTCCAGCAAGAGCTCGAGCCCCAAGCATCAGTAGCACACAGACATGAGCCAGCAGCATGGTCACGGGGCTTCAGATGTCACACACAAAGAACTGGAGGCAAAGAAGAGGAAAAATGATATTTACTTATGCGCTGTAATGACTGGACTTGTTTCTTTTTTCACCACAAGTCAAGTAGAAATAGTGTGATGAGAACGAGCAGAGGTAGCATTTACATTCATAATGATGAGGAACCATGGAAGCACTCAGTCTGCTCAAATAAGTTAATTCAATTATTCCAAGCAATTTAAAACAATGAATTGATTTATAGTAACACATATTAAATCTCATTTGCTGTGAAGGAGATTTTTTTGCATTATTTCTACCTAATCTACTTGCATAGTTTGTCCAATGAAAACCAGCCTCAGTCAGTTCCGCATAAGGAAACCTAGGGAGCCAAGTCAACATGTTTCTTGCTTTAAGGGAGAAAAGAGAAGATATTTTTGCACAAATATAAATAGGCTAAAGGTTGGCTGACATCTACTAAAGCATACATTACTTTATGCACAGCTATGCACAGATTTATTGAAAGCAAAACCTATCTCCAACACTGTGGAAGATTAAGTTACACTAGAACGGTCCCATAAATTTTTATATGTCAAAACATGAGGTGCAAACATGTGAAAATATCTTGCAAGCATATTGCTTCTGCACGTCCCTGCTCTGGGCTACAGCTATGCTATAATTATTTGCCTGGGTAAGTGTTTGGCCTAGATGGCCCTCAGTAACTGTAACAGGCAAGATCTGTTGACTTTAATTTAGTTCAGGAAGAAATGACCACATCACCGTCTGCCAAATGTTTTCGCAACCGTGGTCAGGTGAGAACAGCAAACCACCAGAGGATAGTTAGCGTGTTTGTGTATCATAAGTGAGCAACTGCACGTATGTGTTTAGGACTGGCTTTCACTGATGAAATGATGTGTGAAAATGGATAAATAGCCTCTCCAGTGTCCCCCTGAGTTGGTTTAGTCACCTTTCTATGGACTGATGACTGTCAGGATTTATTTTGTGATAATATGTAATGCAAAAGTTGTTTGATTTTCATCCAGTTCCTGCTTAAAAGCCAAAAAAATGTCATGCTTATACTAGGTATGGTTATTGAGAAGGGTAAAGGAGAATGGTGCAAATCTAACCTATCGAACAGTGACAACAAACAGAGATGGGTGACACTTGGAAAATCAAATAAGACACAAGGGAGACACTTCGTGACTCTGGCATTTTTTTATGTGATTATCACCTCTTACTTATAAAAGGTTATTAATATAAAGCAGCATTAAGTGCCTTTATGTTACAGCAGGTCTCAGGCTTCTCATACTGCACTCCATCAAACCATATCAAAGCCTCAATCTGCATATGTTTGCATCTATTCCTCCTTGATTTCTCCCCCTTCATATAGTTCTCATGTTTTCATTATGTGTGTGATATGCATGGCTTGGATTGCAACCGTGAGAGAAAAGTTCATTCTGAAAGTTTACAGCCATTACACAAACATGAGCTGACATTTTCTCATTTGAAAAGTACATCAAATTATACACTGCAGTTAATTGGGAGCAGGGATTGGAAGTTATCTGGGAGTTCACAGCAGACATCAACTTCCAAGTATTTAAAAAAAAAAAAAAAAGGTGCGATCATTGCCACCATGTGTGCACAGATCAGGTCTGTTTTACAGCTTTGCTCTTGCAGTCGTCTCTGATTGTTTAGCAACCACATAGCTGGGCAGTCAAATTCTTGTTTTACGGCCATTTACCAAAGTGTTTCTCTGAGCTTGTTTTTTTTTTCAGTCCTTGTGATTAGTCTTAAGTGCATGTGTCTGCGGTATCTGTTTATGTTTGTTTGTGGAACTGTGTGTTGTCTTTGCCAGAAAGCATCAAAGGTTGCTTCTCAACTTTTCACACCCAAGCTTAATCGATGGTAAATGGAGGAAGCACAGACAAAGTTGCTGGAGAAAATAAACAGGAGAAAGAGAGAGCAGCATTGGTAGGGCAGTGTTTGGTCCTTGGCCGACTTGCTGGCTGGCTGGAAGGGAAGCTTGTCTGGTATGGAGGCCTGTGGTTTTGGTGTAGATGTAATTTAACAGGCTGCTCTGGATGCCCACCATTCTGCAGGCGTCAAATTCTCTGAAGAACCAGAGCGACACACACTAAAACACAGAGGCTGCATATGAACAGGGATCAGACACAGGCGGGCGGTTCACAGCCCTCCACAATCTGTTTATCAAATGTTTTTGCTGAAAAGCTCAGCAGACGCTGTTAAAAATCTCACGCAATCCCCTCTGGCTGGCCACCATGAGCCACTGCTGGACCGAGACTCGTACACGCGCCCAAACACAAGAACACCCACATAGCAAAACACACACGCTCAGTATGCATGAGAACGCAATCTACCTTCAGTAAATGGTCAAGCAGGCCCCCCCTAAACCCCCTTCACAATGGCTCTGTTAAAAACAAACCATCACAAAACTCTGGTCTTGAGAGAAAGGAAGAGCTGACGGCAAATCAAAGCCTCCCTCAGTCATTAAATATGAGCAGCATCCAGAGTTACAGCCAAAGAGCCTTGTCTGGCAGGCCCAGTGACAGTTTATATGAAACAGATTTAGCTGAAAAAAAAAAAAAGATATCACCACACACTTATTACAGCAACAGGTCCAAAAACACACAGAGAGCAGAACAGAAACATAGCATTAATGAGGAAATAAGGGAGACTTTGACCCCTCGGGTGTAAAAGGGCAACGCCAACTCCATCACGTTAGTAGCCATAATAGTTGCTTTGCCATTCCCACTTCCAGACAGCTATCAAATAACTGAGTGCTATGCCTGATGACCACATATGTGGACAGAATGTAAGAAAATGGAACACTGGGTAAAGAAATGTAGGAGACCCCCCCCCACACCTCTTTCTACATAGAGGCAAGAAAGACATTTAGTCTAACAGAGAATCTCCTGGAAGCCTTTTTGTGTCTCCTTTTTGGTAGTTTTGCATCTCTGCAGTGATTTTGCATGTCATCTAAGTCATTTAGCATCTCTGTATTTGTTTTGTGTCTATTTTTTTCTTTTTGCAAATCCTTGTAGTAGTTTTGTGTCTCTTTTTAGTTGTGTTTCATCTCTTTTTAGGTTTTTTCTGTCTTTGGTCGTCATTTTGCATCTTATTTTAAGCTTTCTGTGTCACTTTCAGGTAGTTGATTGTCTCTTTGTGGTTGTTGTGCATCTCCTCCAGTAACAATTCGCTTGGTTCAAAAACTGCACATGACAATCGGTATTTTGTTCACACTGGGGATGATGAGAGGCTGTCTGACACACCTCTGCACAGATATAATACAAAATACTGAAGCACACTGTAAATACAGTCTGAGATGCAGCCTCTGTTTTCTTAAAGCATAGCTGCTTTTCTGTCAAATGGATCTGATTTGCTTTAGTAATGTTAATGTATTTTGATTTAATGTTACTGTAGCCTCAGTCTGCTGTGCAGCTGTAATGGGGTAAAAAAGAATTTGGTTTGCTGACATTCAATATTAAGATCAGGAGCAAATTTTAATAACTATTATGGACATCTCTGTGACTTTCCAACAAGAAATGTGAACAGTCACTTCAAACAGAGGCTCTGGCTCAGGGGCCCCTGAGTCTTTGGGCTCCTGGGCTTGTGTTCGGTACAGTCTTCAGATATCCACCCATTTCCTCTAACACAGAGACACATGTTGGCAAGTGCACATAATAAATATACAGTACACCTCACAGATCTGTCTCCAAACCACCTGGTAATCTGAGTCACAGACACAAACCAAACTCAGAGCTTTCAGCCTTTGGAGAACACGTGTTGGATGCCATTTTAACAGAGCCTAAATGTTAATCTGGGAAGGCTTCGGGACGCTAAAGCAGACTCAACAGTCTCCAAACCCAAAGTCAGCAGCATCTCAAGTGGCCTGCTCAGACAGGCCGAAGAGACACAGACACCACAGCTGAGTGCAAGCCAGCCACACACTTCCCTAACTGCTTGCTAATGAAATCAGCAGTGATAGGGAGGTGAGGTTGAAGGTGCTCTAACTCCGCTTCCCCTTACGCTGTATGCATGTGGGTCCAGACTGCCTGGCATTTCCTAAACCACGTGCCACAGAGAGATTATAGGTACACCAAGTGTGAGGATTCTATGTCATGGAGCGAAGAGGAGGTGGTTGCTTTAGTGGTGAACATTTGAGCCGCTACTTGAGTGGAGGAATCATCACCTGAACATCACGTATAGCAAAATGCCAGATTTGAAAACAAAAGCAAAATGGTTCGACATCCTAGGTCAACGGTCGTTAGATAAGTTGGTTGCAACCACAGACTTTTTTTTTTGTGTGTGTGTGGTTGATCACTTAAAGCTCAACCTAATATTTTCGCTGATTCATCCAATTCTTTAAAAACCTTAACAACAGTCAAAACCATTCCAGACTAACCATGAACCCACATGTGTGGTCAGCTGTTATCCAGCCACAGCCATCTTCCTTCACCAAACTCTCTTCCTGTAAATCCAGCAAGCCAGTGTTGGGAACTTCCCCTTTACGACCAGAATGAATTTCCAGCACTAGAGAGGAAGAAAGGCTCACTGAAAATAAACTCAATTTATACATCTGTGGTTTATTATTCAATCAGTCGTCTAGACATATGAGTATTAGCGGATTTTACAGATTTGCAGTAAAAAGACATGCACCTGCAAACATTGAGCAACCTCTTATAACTTACAGAAACAGGCCCAAACATTGATGAGGTATCACCTCCAAATAACACAGAGCTTCACAGACCACTGACCTGTATGTGTGTGCGTTTGTGTGTGTGTGTGCACCTTGTTCATCCCCTACATAAGAGACTGAGGGCAAGACAGAGGAGAAAGAAAAGTGTGCACAGCAGCTAGAAAACAAGCTGCCGCCCAGGGCCACACAGCTCTTATTGAAGCTGATGGTTTTTTGTGTGTGTCTGAGTGTGTGTGTACGTGTGCACACAAGGGGGAGAGGAAATTGAGTGTGTGAGGTTTTATTTAGAGAATCACTTTCTTTGAAATGAGGTAATCCCTCCCTCAGCTTGAGTGACACTTGGGCCATTACGCCTTTCCGGTGTCAGCTCACCGCGTAATATTTGAGTAGTGGTCACAGCTTTTGGTAGCTTTGACGCACCCTGTATTACTCAACGCTGTGCAAATAAGCACTGTGGAAATAGTATGGCTGTGCACATACTGTGTCCACATGTGTGTTTATAAAAGCAGCCGCAAATTTAATGCATACATGATGAAATACTAACATCTGTTACTTCAGTTGCCACCAGCAGGTTTTGTTTGGTTGCTTCTCAAGGAAAAAATGGTCCCTTGTGTTCTGACACAATAATAGCTCCTATGTTCTTTTGCTATGTTTCCACTGAATCATTTGTAAATTATGGTTCAGTCATTAGAAACACTGTGAATTATTAGTTTTGATGTCAAGACATGATGTATACCGTTTACACAGTAAATGTTAAGTTTGTTAGCACAATTACTCACATATATAGCATATACACTATACCAGAGTTTCCCACACTTTTCAGACTTTAGGCCCCTTAAAACAGTGACAGGTAGACAGTGTAACATGCAAAATAACATTATTTATGTAAAGGTCCAGTGTGTAAGATTTAAGGGGATTTATTGACAAAACATGACAGTAATTGAATATGATAATTATTATGTTCTCATTATGGCAAAATCAACTAAAAATATAAATAGCTGTCTTTGTGTGACCTTGGAAGCTTTTGGAGCTTTACATTTTTCTTTACTGTATGCTCTACTACACAATTGGAAAGGGAGGGTGAGCAGAGGTATATTCATTTGGTTGCAATCTGCAACCTTACCACTAGATGCCACTAGTCCAACACATTAAACCATTAATAGTAGCAAAGGTTCCAATAAAACTATGGACACTACATTAGATACTTATAAATCACAATGAATAAGGGGAAGAATGGAGAGACACACACACACAGCTAGACACAGCAGAGAGAGAGTTAAAAAAAAAAGAAAGAATTTATATCCTGTATAATACCCACTCTCAGGAAATGCTGCACTATATATTACATGTGCACAATAATTTTCCAACATTTATTCAACCGCAAATTGGCTCTTATAAAATATCACCAAGAATATGTGAACTCCCCTGTTTTGGCTCAATGTGTTCAAATTGCTTGATTTGTGCAAATAACATTCCTAACGATGTAGTTTTTTCTAAAATGAGACAAACAAAAGCATCAATCCTCACAATTTAGAGGCTGAAAGCAGGAAATCATCTGCATTTTACTTTGATGAATTACTTTAATGATTAAACTATCTCTACTGATGTCTGCTCAACCGATGAATCAACTAATCATTTTCACTCTAACTCAAAAATCCACTGATAATTTAGACATTATTAAAGACTTATTTCATCTTGACATTTCCCTCATGCACAAAGCCAGGTCCATAAAAATACCCCATCCAACACCTTTGCGATGGATTCACTGGATCGTCAATCAATGCCCAACCTTACTGCTGTGTTTGTGGCCGAATGAGAGCAAATCCCTGCAACCAGGTTTCAAAAGCTTATGGAAAAACTTGGCCAGAATATTAAGAAAAAAATTACAGGGCAGGAGCATGCATGACATGCCCACATATGGTTTCAATGTTAATGTGTCAACATACTTCGGGCCTTGCAGTAAATATCACTACAAGAGGTCTGCATGTGTCAACTTGTAAATTCTGTGGAAACTTACGAGATTAGAGGCAGAAAATGTCCGGCTTTCTCTCAGGAAGTCATTCACACATTGACATCATCCATCTTTCCCTCTCTGGGTAGTAATAATGATGAAATATATCGCAGAGCAGATGACACCATGAGCGCTCTTTGATCCTTCACATGCACTGCTTGCTGGTTAAAGCACAGGTGCAATCGTGTCACAATCACGTCCTAGTTTTTCATGAATTTGTCACCTTTACTTGTGTCTGTCATCTGTCTTACTAGTCTGTCTTCTGTTGCATCCTGGAGATTCACTAACAGCATGACTGATTGAATGTGCCTCTATTTTATGAGAAGAAACAAAACAGAGGATGACAGTCAAATATTCACCAAGGGTGAACTAAAGGAGGGACTGAGAAAAGGTCTCACTTTGCTTCAGAAGAGAGAGAAAAGTCATAAAACACAGATGAGATGAAGTTAAAGAGGAGAGCCTCATCAATTCAGGAAACAGTACCTGTGGAGCAGGGCTGTGTTTTCCTTACATCCCTGAAGGTTGAAGCGGTGAGAAAAGGACTAAGAGACATTCGGATAGGGGTCAGTTTATGCTGATGGAGGAGTTTTATAAGGGATGAGTGGCAGTGAAAGGAAACAGAGAGCGTAGGTAAAGTATTGGGAGGGAGACCAAAATTGTGAAGGTTGTGAAGAAAACACAAGGAGGGGAAATGAGTGAGGAGACCAGACAGAGGGTTTCATTTCTTGATGACTTCATTCAGAAGAAAACACATTTAATACCCCTGGGCACTTATTTGAGTGCAGAAGCAGACAGGCTAATAATAAAATGAGGGAGTGATGTATTGTGCTTGTCAAAGTGTATATGTGTGTGAGTACTTGGACAAAACAGAGAAAATGAGGCTAATTAGTTAGAGAATTATTAACCTGTAGGACCTAAAACATGTGCAGTTGTATTTGAGCTTTAATAAGTGAGTTTATGTGCTCTTTTGCCACTACAGGAACTGTTTTAGGCCAGTGAAAAGGTGTTAATGATATAGTATTAGCCTCTCTGGCTTCCTGCTGATTTACAAAGACATGCTCTATGACCTTTACTTTCTGTGAAGCATTTAAAATCAAGCTTAAGGCAAGGGCAATGGTTTGAAACTCAGCAAAACATTCAAACTAGCCTGTAAACCTGACAAGGAACCAGGTGCAGTTTAGAGGGGCTGAGGAAGTGAGAGTTTGTAGGCATGAAGACACAGCTAAAAGACAGCTATACCTCTCCGGCTGACCTTTTGGTGCACCTGAACTCAGCGCACAATTAGGTAACAGAGAGGAAAGACTACCAAAAAAAATCCCATTAAGGGCAATCTGCTTTCCACCTCTACAGAATGATAAAAGTTTAGTTTTTCAATGCTGCAGGAGAGGTTGCTGAAAGCTCCCATCACCTTTCTCAAAAATGGGCTTTGAATCTTTTCCCCATTATGTGAAAAGTGACAAACTAATGCAAAAATAGAGACTAATGTATTGGAATTGACAACCATATAAGGACTTGTGTGTTAGGCTGCATTACGGAGATGAGGAAAGAAATTTTTTAGGGCACCCAGTGAAATAATCTCCTGTAAAAATCAGGATGATTACTTCCTGCCTCGTAAGTCCTGACTGGCTAACTCAGCTCTTTTCCCGCTACCACACCTATTCCTCTTATTCTCTCCCCTGTAGGCCTCCTGCTCATCGGGCTGCTCATTGCTGGTGTGAATACTTTTATTGTGTGCTGCCAAGGTCTGACTAAGAAAGGCACTTTTTTTGTTCCTGCCAGTTCACTGGTACTAACATATCCAATTCTCTGTTATTCTAAATTTAACTGTAAAAGTCTATGGCCAAAAACAAAAAAGAGAGGACAGCAAAATAAAAAGAAAGTGAAATTACTTTTTTTTTATTTTCTGGCACTGTTCATAAGCTATTTACAATATTGATAAAATATATTGCAAAGTTTTCAAACAATTAATTCTGGATTAATAAGTAAACAAAAGCAGCTTCTTAGAAATAGATTAATTGGCTAGATAACAAGCATATGTTAATGTTAAATCTAACAATCCTTAACATCACTGAAGAGGAGGGGTTTTATTTTTGATGTTTTTATGTCATTACTGTAACTCTCCAGTATTGCTGCTGCCTATACAAATACAAACATTCCAATTTTGGTCTAAGTGCATATGTTTGAGTGTTAAAATGATACTGACACTTCTTCAAGCCCTTCCAAAAACCATGTGACCATGTGTGCTGTAGGTTTCTCCATTCTGATGTTACACATAAACCCCCTGGTTAACATAATGGAGAAACCTTTGTACTCCACAAGTCAGGTCCTGACTGCATGAAGTGCTGCATGAAGTAAAGGACAGAAAATGTAAAGCATGCCCTTTAGCTGAGATCTGGCAATGTGTCACCTTCCAAAGGGATAGTATTGGTGGTTTGGAACCTAACAACTGTTTTATTTGTCTAATTCCTTGCTTTTTAAACCTGGTCCCTCTCTCCATTCACTCTCTAGTTGCTCAACAACCTCAGCTCCTTCTGTTTCTCTTTGTTTCCTTCAGTGAGCACTGGAGTGCCAAGTTTGAAGTGTTTTTACAACAGCAAACAATAAATACTACAAAGTATGCCATTCAATAAAGGTCTAAGAATAATAAAAAAGCAGTAACTTCCACCTCCAAGCTCAAATCTTCCAAGTTAACACTTTTATCACTCTTATACTTGTGCTTTCAGCGGTCATCTCTGTGTGGGTTGCTGGAAGGGACTTCATCAGCTGCAGCCTACGTCAATGCTTTTTGCTAACAGCTGAGCAGAAAAGAGCAGGACAACTCCACTGTTGTAATATAAAGCTAGCATTCTGTCAGCACAGGGGATATTTAGGTGTCCTTCTGGGATTTCCTCAAGGCTATCTGTCACCCAAGGAAAAAAATGAAACCAGTAAGCTAATGAATGCTGCAACTGCAGGTTGTAAGCTTGTTATCTAGGTATGCTAACTTCTGAGGCTCATGATGCAGCAGATAAAAAAACAAGCTAACCACTTCCCTTATATATTTATTACGCTTGTATTTCAGATTTGTAAAGGCTAAAAAGATACTTGTTTAATAATTGACCAACCACTGGTCAAGGCTAGAGTTTTAACGAAGGGTCAGTTGTTCAGAAAGTGGATGGGACTGCATGCAGGATAAGGGATTGGATGACAGACCCTGTAAAGCTCTCATGAGCTGGGTTGGGCTTGGTCTGTGTTTTGTCTTGTTGTTTCTGTGCCATATCTAAAAGTCTCCAAGTAGCTGTTACCTCGTTCCCTTCACAGAGTGGGTGGCTTTACTTCTGCCAGAATGCTGCCTCTGAAATGTGGAGTAGGTATGCCTAGGCACACAGGCCGGTAACATACAAAAAACTGACAAAAAACAAGTCTAAGAAAAGGGTTCAAAACAAGCCACCACTTCAATGAATCATAGCTCACTTTATAACAGGTTTTTGCTCTAAGCTTTTTCGCAACACAGCTTTGTTATTCCCTGTTCATGTGTCAAAATATTCATGGTGGCAGTTCATCCAAAGGCAAGGCTGGCTGTAGCGGGGTGTCAAGCCCATGTGGAGAGAGTGTGCATGGGTCTATTTACAATTCAGCGCTCTGACGGTGAGAAATGCTCTGGGGCGCTGAAATAAGGCAGCTAAACTAGGAACAATCGCACATCCTCAATTGTTCCATTCTTTTTTGCCAGGATTGGAAAGAGTCCCATGCTGCACGTAGCTGGGGCTAACGTCCAGGAGGGAAAAGCCCAGAAAAGTCCTCTCATAGTCTGTTTCTATCAAAGGATTCCAGTTAGACGCTCCATGAAAAGACTACGGTAACACAGATCACATTGTCCATGGCTACCACTGACGATGATGGAGGTAGATGGAAACTTGTGCTAAGGGACAGGAAGAAGATGAAAAAAAAAAGAAAGAGAAGCGCCTTTTGACCGTAAATGAAACCGAAGCAACAGAAAGGGGAGGAGAAAGCAAAAAGCCATGAGGAGACATGAAGTCATTACGACAGGCAAAAAGAAAAACAAGGAGATGAGGGAGGAAAATGAAAGAGAGCAGAAAGTAAAAGCTTTAGCTCTTGATCTCCCTGTTGACCCACTTCAGATGCGTGCCCCGCCAATCATCTCAAACGCTCCTTCCGCTGGCAGCCGACAGAGCTTCACACGTACATGCACGCGTCGCACACACACAAACGCACCACATCAGTTGGCAGCATAACAGAGAGAGGCCTGTTTTTCTGACCGAAACAGAGAGAAGGGGAGAAAGAAACAGAGGTAGAAGGGAGATTATAATTTAATAAGGGGCAGGAAATCTTGGTCAAATCCCCCTGAAGGAGCTGAAATGCCTCCGTGCTGGAGGCTACTGGACTACAGACTGACTGGGCTCCATCTGAATGGCCGTCTTTGCAACAGGGAGCAGGGCAGACAACCAGAAAAGCAGACAATAGCCCAGGAAGAGGGAAATCCCACTATGCCATGTTTTGGAATCTCATTCCCATATAAAATATTAAAAACACAATTTAAAAATGAATATTATTTGCAGGTAATAGTATAACCTGCATGTTTCCTGCTGGAAAGTTAATCAGGTTCAGCACCGAAACTGTCAAAGAGAACAGTCTTCAAAATTTGACTGTATCAGTTTTAATTTTTGCTATTGCCTATTTACAGACACTATAGATCTTGTATCTTGTTTAGTGTTTGATGCCTCCGTCTAATGACTTTGTATATCTAAACTTTACATTCTTGATCGGGTACTCTCCAAATCAGTTTTTGTAAACCTGTTTTGCTTATTTGTCACCATGTGCCAAATAACATGGGGACTGAAGTTCCTTTCATATCCGAAGATTTTCTGTTAGAATCATTAATCTGAGTGAGAGCAAGAAAAACAGGAGCTCACGCTGGAGACAACAGAATCAGTAAACACTCCAGCTGCAGGGTGTAGCTCTTGGAGTTTAACAGTACTTGCTTCCAGCTTGTCCAGGAAACATGTTTGAATGGCGGCCAGCCGGTAACATACAATCTCAAAATTAAGCTAAATAGTACACTCAACAGGCAATGCAGTAACAGATTTTTGATTCATATTTCTACTGCTTAATTATACAGTTTGATCTGAGTTTGGGAAGGTGTCCATCCCTCCGACCTCTATGTCCAAGAGAGAAGGAGATGAGATAGATTATTCAACTTCTAAACTCTGTCCTTGGAGGCACACTGCAACAATGTGGAAGCTCAATCTGTAGTTTGACAAACAGCTTGAGGACAAGTAACAATCCATCGACATATCCAGTGTCTTTATGAATTCACTATTTTACACTTCTGTTTTGTCTTGCAAAAGTGAACAAGTCTCACTTTAAAACCAGTTAAAAACAAAAACATGTCCGAGAAATGACTCAGAAAATGACACCAGAAACCACTGGAGTTGAGTAACTGCTCCTTCTTCTGTCGCCCTCTGTCCACTGAAATCCTCTTGACAGTCTAAAATAATAGGAATGGACCGAATGCATTGAGGGCTTAAAAAAAAGAAACCAGGAAATGAGACAGCAAGTGACTTGAGGACACAGACGGTACGACACAGGGCCATCGGAGGACAAGGAGGTGGGACTGGATGACATAAAGTTCTTTTGGACTCCTATTGCAATTATGTTGCTGTCTTTCCAACAGTGTGTGTGCGGAGGCAGGAGTAAGTGTAGTGAGAGCAGTGTGTTTGCACATGGGAGTCTTTATATAACACCTAACACATTTGAGGATATCAGGTCACACAGGCAGCCTCCGCTCAGAAATCATTTGTTCCCCGCTTTCACCTCACACTGTGTTTTAAATGGAAATTCAGTGGATGGTTTGAATCCCAGTTGGGAACTATTAATTGTTCATTGGCCTCTGTGTGATTGATCACTCACTTAAAATGTCGCTGACCCCAGCTGGGTGTTTCTGCTTCCAAACCTCACCAGCTGAAAAGAGCCCACAAGGCACCTCATATATATACACACACACACACGCGTGCATTGCATGCATATTAACCAGACCACCAGCATACAGTGTACAGCCCCCTCTGACTGTGGTCCTAACTGAAGCCCACCCCACCCATCAGGATCAATGCAAGTCTTTATTAGCTGCTGGCTACGAGTGCTGGCTGTGTAAGAGGACCCTGCCAGTTCTGGCCTCACACCTTCCAAAATCCACCACTAGGCTGTATAAACATGGCTCTGTATGTGTGTGTATTGGTGTGTGAGTGTGTGTAAAAAAAAGTTCTGTTCATATAGTCGTAAAGATGGTGTAAGGAAGTTGGATTCAGGGGAACTGAAAAGAGAGATAAAAATCTGCAATCGTGGCATCAGATGAAAAGTATGATCATTTTAAAACTAATCTAAGGAAACATTTTCTCTTCCCTTACATAAAACAGTAAGTATGCAATAATTTTTCAAGACTTTCATAACACTTTCTAGGAGGATTGTAGAAACAACAGTGCAACAAGCATGTGATAAGTGTGACTTTTACTATGACTTTATCCGCATACTCATAATCAGTCCGCTTCCCTAGTATGAAACACATAAAAGAAGCTGTTTGGCTGCTGGCGTGCACCCATGGGGCCATGTAAAAACTTTAAGAAAACCTAGTGATACGCCCCGTTGGAGTAGGGTACAGTGGGCCCACGCCAGGCGTAATGAAGGTTATAGGAGCCACCAGAGAGCAGCACAGTTCAGACCAGGCAGCGTTAGGAGCTCTGGGAAATAAAATACTTGAGATGGGAGGATGACAAGTGGAGAGGCTGGGATCATGCCCAGCCTTATTTCACACTACTAGATATAACTGGATGTCTGAGTGGGTTTGTGATTTCTCACAGAGATACAGTCTCTGCAAGCTGCACACACATACTGTATTGTTTAATCATTCATTGTACGGAGGAGTATGTCTCTCAGATTATTTTTACAACATCGTGTACCATTTGAAAATGTCCACAATCACTGAAAACATAAAAATCATATATAACGGTAATATTTTTTAAAACTTTTTTTGTAGTATTAATCTGTAAGAGTTGAGCAATGTAGTTTGATTCAGTTGTTACCAACACAGGATTAATTTTTATTTGTAGGGCACAACTTTTATTTGTTGCTTAGTACACAGCGAGCAAAATAATGACATTAGGATGTAGAACTGACTCCTAATAAACTATAGCACACTGTAATAAAGAAAACATGAAACTTCATGTAAGTGTGTGGCTCATTGTTATGTTCCTGGATACAATGGAGGTCTGTGGCACAGAGGAAGAAGATGGGCCTGTATCAGGCTTCAGTTCACAGACAATATTTTTTAGCAGGTTAATTTCATTTTGTAGGTTTTGTTCTTTCATTGGAATTGTTGATTATAACAAATTACAGAATATCAACAGACTTTAAGCAACAACACAGACTTCTACAACCATAAGTTATATAATAGTACTTATAATTTATGGAATATTCATGGATGAATGTTAGAACTTTAACGAAATAGTTTTAAAACAAGAGTGAGTAACAACTAAAAAGGCTACTGAGGTTTCTGTTTCATTCACTCGCCCAATAACACCATAAATGCTCTGGGTGGCTATCTCACAGAAAAATACAGACATTTCCTTGTGGAAGTACATTGTGTTCTCAAGGTTAGTCAATCAGAAACAGACTGACATGTAAGCTTGGAAATATCATGACTGTTAACTTCCAAAAAAACCTTAACCACAGCCAATATGTTCATTAAAATATCTGAAGTCATATTTGGATTATTTATAATCATTAGCTGAGATTTTCCTGATTTTAGACAGAAGACAAATTGGGCATACTGTTTGCTTGTGAACCAGTAAGACAGGCATGTTTGTTAAATATCAAGGAAGAAAAGAAGACAGAAGCATGTTTGTTAGCCAAAAGCACTGCGTCTTGTTTCAATAAGCACCCTCTGACGTTGAAGAGGAGGAAACAAAAAGTGGCCAAATGAGATACTGCAGGTCTGCAGCCTGGCCAAGGCATTAGATAGACTGCCGCCAACAGAATGGGCTCACTGTTTCAAAAGTAAAGGCAGCCATGCAGCTCACATTGGCAAACTCAGGCCAAAATAATACATTTCAGTTTGCCTGCTTGTCGTTAAGTCAGAGCCACTTGGCCATTACAAATGTCCTGGCTGTCCCTCTCACCTGTCATGTCCCTTGGATTACCTTCTTTTTAAGCCAAACCCAGTGGGAGTTGGATCTTTGAGTGAGGAAGGTAAGATGAAGAAAGAGAGGAAGCTTAAATCTGGAAAAACATGCCCTGCAGATACAAGGGTTAACTTAATATTTCCTGTCTAAAAAACTTAGGACACAGATGGGAAAGAGGATGTCCCTGTACTTTTTTATCTTTCTGACACTGCTTCTCTCTCTGACCTTCTTCTCTGTCCTGTCAACACCAATCCACTTTCCTGACACTGATCGTGATCAGGGCCACTCCATGTTCAGTTCCCTTTTGTGTTGTATTAAAACCAGATCTCCTCATTCCCGTTCTCTCTTATCTCCACATCCCAGTCATCAGGAGGTGATCAGAGGGACACAAAGGAATGTTCCAGTTGCTACGAGACAAGATATGACGATGAAGATCAAAGGCAGCAGGGGTTGACATTGTCAGTGCGGGACTGTTTTGGGGGACGGAAAGCTGGCTGCATAGCATTACTGCAAAGTTATATAACGCGGATATGACTTTTAAAGCCCTCTGAAATATCTGCATGCTTATAAGCGAGACTTGTCCCAAGTATGATTAAATTTTTAGTGAAAAAGAATTATTTGCACATGTTAATGCTGAAAACACAATAAATCCGGAGAAAGTTACGGTTAATGGGCTGTAAAAGTGTCTGGTGTTCTCCCCAGAATGTCACATTTGAGCGCTGTGCATCAGGAAGGAGGGGGAAAAAAAAAACCCAAAAAAAACAGAAAGAGCCCGTAATGACAACAAACATTCAGGTAATTGTGTGGTGTTGAATGAACTCCATTTCCTTGTTCACCTGCCTCATGGAATTCCTGCAACGCTGCCAAGAGCCAATAAAACGGCACATTCAACCTCTGTGAGGCTAGACACAATAATAACCTTCTCATTATGCATTATGTAGTAAATGGGTGAAATTAAGTGGAAATAGAGAAACACTGAAGAATTATTTCTCTGTGTTTGAATGGTGGGACCTGAGCTTGGCGCTTTAATCAGATCATATCAGGCCATCTGGCATGACAGAGCAACATTTAGGAGGTTATGATAAGACTGATGGAGGCTACATCAGTGTGCATGCATCTGATGGTTCATTAAGGGCTGATTCTCAAAGATCAGATATATGTTTATCTCCAACCTGGCAGCGAGAAGAAGGGGACATTCTTGAGAGTCTGGAGTTAGTTTAGATTGATGGGCCCTCGCTTAGATAATCATCAGACCAAAGGAGGACTGAAGCAGCGTCTTTGTCTCCACTTGGCAGCTGGAGGGGACGGGAGGATTGGTGGGAGGAATTTGAGAGTTAGAGAGGAATAAAACTTACACCACAGACATGAGAATGAAACACAACCTTGGACACTAGAGAGGCGGTGGAGGAGGATGGAGCATCTCTGGGAGACGGTGGAGGCGAGGCTCCTTAAATAGAGCCTATCCAGAGCAAATAAATCAGAACAGCCACTGAAAGTGATGCTGTTGTCCAAGATGCACGTGGTGTTCAAGAAATAGTTTTGACCTTTGGAACATCTGGGCGATGCAGCTGTTGTTCTGTCTGAAGTTTTCCTATTTTAAGCTGCTGTAGTCACTATTTTTACATCCACGGTAGACCCCATTGTTTTTTGTGTGTGAAGGGGGTCGTTTGTATTGATGAACATACATGGAAACTAGAGGAGTGTATTCAGTGGGCAGTTCTCTGCTAGGCTCACAGTCAAGATGGTGACGAAGATAGCAAAAGTAGGAATTTATTCATCTCATATTGATCCTAAACTTTAGTGGATCATAATATATCAGGTAACGAACAGAACTTTGGATGCTTCCATTTTGGTTGAGACCAAATATTTTTATGGATTTCATTTTTTGAATCTGAAAAAAGGCTACAATGTGGACTTGGTAAGTCAGATGAGGAGTGAGGACTCAGCAGTCATCTAATTATCAAGTTACAATCAGGTCAACGAGTCTTATAAAAACTTTTAGCTCATTGTTTTGGTTTATGGGCTGCTGAGGCAGCTCATTTTTGCAGAAGAGCTCTAAAAACACCATCTGTACAGTACCTGCCCACAACCAAACAGTAGACATCCTTACTTATCAAACAGCTGGTTAAAACAGTGGAGTATTTAGCAGCGTAACAGCCAGATATTTCCTCAAAAACTGGTTGAGACCAAAGATAAAAATTCACTAGGAGTAAAAACCTGACTCATCTCTCATAGCCGGTCTCCACAGTGTTGTGTCAGCATTGATGAAAGGTCTGGCTGCATTAGTTATCAATCCACTATAAGGGCAAAACTGCTCTGGTTTGTTTCTATTTCTTTGCACCCACCATCCTGAGCAATGTTAAGCCCAGGATGCAGTGATGCCTTGCGAAATAATAATATGAAAATAGCGGAATAAAATGAGATTGCCAGTAGAAATGGATGTCAAATACCAGGTTTTAACCCACAGTCTATATTCAGAGAGTCAAACTTGAAATGGACTGTAAATTTCTCTGATGGCCATAGATACAAGTCCAAAAAATGCTGATTTGCACTGTTTCTGCTGGATGTGCATATAGTGCTGATGAGTGTTACATTTAAAAAGTATTACTATTTGTTTACACGGCACCCAGAGTGGCCAAAAAATATGTACTGCAGGTTTAAAAACTCACAAATATTTTATTTCTTTAGATTTATTGGAGCACAAAAAACTTTTGTTCAGTATGGCACATAAAGGGTCTAAGACGAAGACTGAGTGAAAGGTATACCTTCATGAAGTCACATTCAGACGTTCCAGTGAGCTAAACCTCTCCAAGGGCGGGAGTCTCCACTGTGTTATTACTCCAAACAAATCTAAATGACCGACACACCAAAATAAGGAATGACAGTGATGAAGAGGGGATTTAAAGGAGAAGTGGGTGTTGAGTGACCTCTTTCACCAAGTTTATTTACAAGTTGTTGGATGGCAAATAAAGTGGAGCCAGGGGGCACCAGGCCATGTGCGGTACGAGTAACATAGAATGAGCCTCCTGAAATGGATTAGGTGGACCATGTTGTCTTGCCATGCACAAGCAGATGCCTCCAATCTGCGTGCACGTGTGTGAGTGAGATCACTGATGAGAAAATGTCTCATTTCTTCTGGGATACACCCTTGTTAATGATCTGTCAAAGTGTGCACACGGCAGACTTTATGTTCTGTTAAACACCTGATACTTTTACAGCTACAGAATACGACCCTGTCAGTTCTTCGGTGATCCAATGCGTTCTCCAGGCAGTATTTTTTTATTCTGTTCTGAAATAAAAGGTGGTTGTAAAGACCAACATGGCAGAAAAGTTTAACGGTGTGCCAGCTGAACTGTCAGCAAAAGATATCATCTGCAAACTGATTAAGGGACTTAAACGTCATGCACTGAACCGGGCAGAGTCCAGACTGACTTCCAACGACTGAAGCGGCAGATTAATGGCAAGCATGGGAGAGACAGTCAAGAAAAAGCAGGAAAGAGAGGTAGACAGGGAAAAGGAAAGCTGCTCGAGTTCTTAGGATGACACAGAGCAGGCCGCTGCGGGAAACCTCAGCTTCTTCATTCATTGTGGTCTGAGAACATAAAAAGCACCACATCGTTTGATCTCGGGGCTTGAATATGTCTCTCAGCTTTACTAAAAAAAAAAAAAAACACAGCTTTGGAAACCATATTCTTCAATTATCCCTCCCCTCTTTCTACCTCTCTCCCTCCTTCCTTTCATTCCTCCCACATTAGTGATTCTGTCTTTGATATCAAAGTGGGAGGAAGATTAAAGTCTGGGTTAG
This sequence comes from Ctenochaetus hawaiiensis, assembly GCA_029783645.1. Lineage (NCBI taxonomy): Eukaryota > Metazoa > Chordata > Actinopteri > Acanthuriformes > Acanthuridae > Ctenochaetus > Ctenochaetus hawaiiensis. The sequence continues at coordinate 14,178,136 of JAPZDY010000008.1, read as the reverse complement.
GGGAAGAGTTGTGTGGTATGGGGCAGCTCGGCACTTGGCCACAGCTTTAGACGGGACTTGATCCACGGAGTTATTCGCCCTCTGTCTGCCCACTGTTAGCTCTGTTCTAGTGACCGAAGATGGCTGGGAAAAGAAGGAGGGCTTTTGTTTCCTCTTATCCAAGCTGACATACTCAACAGGACTTGACAGCCCTACATCACTCGAGACATAATCGCCCGAGCAAAATTCTCTATTATCATTCACAACTCTGGCTTTAACACCTCTGGGAGGATTTAAAAGTGTGTGTCTGGGAGGAATGTGATCCTATGGCACTGTAAAAGCATGAAATGGCTAAGCCTCTCTTTGAACCTCCAGCCTGGACTCCATTTCTACATTTATGACCCGGCATCTGCCAGCCATCCAAGCACCTGTCAGTCAGAACCCATCAGACCATCACTACCTTCTTGCTTCCCACTGAGCATGCTCTTTGACTCTGCATGACCTGGGAATCGTCACCAATTATGAAGCTGTTGGAAAGGTCAGAGGGTCGAATCCCATGTCAATCAACTTAGAGGATCATGTTTATTAACTCTTGTCATTCAGTTGGTCTATGCAGGTTTTTTCCCTCATACAAAGAAAGGGATATTTATTTTAGAGCAGATTTGCCAAAAGTATTCTGAGTACTTTTGTATCAGGAGACTGCGTCATTCTTGTCTCTAAGTATTTAAGTGTATTTGACAATACAAGTAAAGAGACAGCGAATAAATCAAAAGCCTTCATATTTACTGAGCTTCTTTAGGTCAGAAGATTGAAACATCAAGGCTGCTTTTTTGGCCCCAGTTCAGGGATGCGGCTTTTCTTAGTCATATGATTTTAGGATGTCTGTCACCAAAAAATGATGTGGACATCATTCCCATTTCCATTTATGGCATATTTTCAGTCCACTTACCCTAATTGGGAACAGGAATTCTAAAAGCTGGCTCATTCACATACCACCATTTCACACACAAAGGAGACACCCAAAAAATACACTAAAAACCATAATGGCTTCCTTAACTGTAGCTGTGCCAGGGGTATATCAACATCTTTACAATACATATTAAAGTGACACTGTTCAGATGACGTGGATATATTCTTATTTGTTTCATTGGGAAAGGGAAAAAAGGTGGCGTGACAACCAGGCGAGGTGGTGACAAAGCATCAAGGCTGCTGTTTGAGACCAGTTCAACACCTTTGTTTCCTCCTTTCAGCCCACAAAACAGGGTCATTTAGCGACAGCTGGGACATTTGGCAGCTGTGTTGTGGTTACAAAAACAGGCATTTTTAAGTAGATGTCATAAAACACAATCTTTTACTTTTACTTACAAACTGTTTTTGACTCCAATCTTAACAAAACGTACCCACAGCATTGTCAAAACAGAAAATTGCAGGCCAGTTGCCTGAACATAATGTTAACATTGTATATTTCTTTAGTTTTAAGACATTGATATGATGCCTATATTTTTCTAGCATCTGTACTGAGGCCTTTGAGAAAAATATTACATTCTGAAAAAAGCATTTAAAATCTGGTGAGGAATCAGTTCTGATATCTTTAAAAATGGTAGAAACAACCATGGTAGCTAGTGTTTTGCCTCTGGTTGACTTGATTGACACTTTAGCAAGTGAAGCTAAGCAGGAAAGAGCCTAGTGGAGTAATTAAAATTGGAGGTTTCATTCAACTTCAGTCATTGATACAGGTTCATAAAAGCCACAAGTATCCAAGATTTTACTAATGTTTACTCTGTTTCTATTTATTTTTCACCTTATCCTCTTTCATTCTTGTTAACACACGAAAAGACCTAGGGCTGACAACACCAGTGTCATTAGCAACTATGTATCGGAAATGTTATTGATTGGAAGTAATTAATGTTATATTACAAAACTGTCAAATTAGTGGGTGAGAGAATTTTAAAAAATGTTAAAAGTTGCTTTGTCACAACAATTAGTATATCCTCATTTCTATCTCTTTGGTTTCCTTTATCAATGGCCAATGCAGACTGCCTCCATCTGCTGATATGAATATCTGCTATGCAGATGCAGAAAGTACATACTATTAGGCCGTCAGTTTAGTCCCAGCAGTGTGTTAACAATTAACTTTATTATCCAGGATACAGGTGGCGCCACTTGTTGATTTAATGTTGGTTTTGATGCATCAAGACCCAAAGTTTCTGATGAGGTATTTCCCTGGATGAGTGAAAACTTTGACAGGTAATAAGAGAAGTCAGGAGATCAACAAAGTCACATGGATTTAACTTTATTGTGCTTGTGTGTCTGCACAAAATCTCATCGCAATCCATCCAAAAGTTGTTGTATTTGAGTTTGAACCAAAGTGGTAAACAAGGCGACTGACCAACATTGGCAGCCATGATGCTAGCATGACTTAAAAGGCGGATTGCTTTACATGACTGGGTTCAATAAAATGACACATGATCAAAGATTCTCCTTTACAAGTAGAATCAAATGTGAATTATATTAAACCCCACTGGCAGATATTTAGAAAAAATAAGAAACTAATAAATCCCATGCATAAATTGTCACTGTAAAAGACCCAGTCACATGCTTGACCACCACAGTCCATTCCCAAGTTACAAAAGAGACTTTGGAACATCATCATTTGCAGTAACTATTGCCATCACTGACTTCAAAGTACGAAGAAGGGAGCAGCAGGGGGAGTGTTTGCATCAGTGGAAAGCCTTAACCAATTCTCTAATGCTACCAGGACCGTTTCCATACCACATTCTGGCTTTTTTACACTCACTGACCTCATGAAACCTCTGTTAACATCTCACAGTTGTCGGGTGAAAACAAAAGGAAGAAAAACGTGTTTGTAACTTGAAAACCATGCATTTTTTAAAGCAATTAAATTGGCACTTAAAAGGATTCACGCTGTGGACACATGCTGTTACTCAATCAAAAAAAAGGCTTTTGAACTCTTTGGTATAATTTGAAATATGCAAATGTTCACTGGAATATTTAAGCTTTTGTCAAACACGATATGCATGCATCTAAAAGACTAGTGATGTGGTTCCCTCAAATCCACATGCTTTAAAATGGGCAGTTTTAGGTATTTATTTAACATTTAGCTTCTAAAAAAACAGCAACAGTATGCATATATGCTGTTTTTTTACAGAGATTTTGCACCACATGGCTGCATCTATGAGGAACAGGGAAGGAGAAGGAGATGGGGTTCAGACTGGAGTCTCTGCTAGAGCAATTATCTTGTTCCTCAAACCTGCCGTTTAATGGAAATCCTACGCGTTAGCCAAACTACACGCCTGTCTTTAGGTATGAACCTTCGAACTGATCCCCCTCCCCCTTTCTCCCCCTCTCTCATTCCACCAAATATTTTCATAGGACATCTGACTTCAGTGGCTCGCTATTAGTTCCACAGGTGTGGAGACAAACACCCCGGGACATTCCACCACTGCACTTGTCATGGGCCCAATCCATGTCATACTTTCTCTTCCTCTGTCTCACCATATAATTCATAATTTTAATGTCTTTCCAATACGTTACCATTCTGCCATTCCCCCTGAATGTAATCAGTCTCCAGAATCCTGAATTATATCAGTTTAATAGATACACCCCTGGGTGTGTATCAGCATGTGTCCATGTGTGAATTTGTTTATTGCTGCAGTAGCTGGAAGTATGCAACCAGCCATCTCGACCGTGAGCTGTTGTTGTTTTAAGCCCCTTGGGGGTCTCTGTATCTCTCCCACTAAAACTGGCACGGGATTCAAACTGCAACCAGATGGACGACTTCTGCCATTGTTTTCCAGTTGAGCAACACCATGCAAGGGGGCAACACAGAGGGGAGGGAGGTGGGTAAGAGCATCAGGAACAAAATCTGAAATCTGTACTCTGAGGGAGTGCAGTGTGTGATAGTAATGGATTGTGTGTCTCGTCTTTCTGTTGTCTCCCCTTGCAAATGCAAACATCTTTCTCTCATTCTCCCTCTCAAAGTGTAAGATTATGCTTAGAAAAACACTCCAAAAAACATGTGGAAAGAAGGCTGTGAAGCAGTAATATGATGGTCCATCCAGATCCAGAGGAATAGATGTGTGCAACCAAAAAACAACCTCAAAAAGCCTTAAAGTCCCGTGTATGTAAATTGCCTCAAAACCTCTCCTTCCTTTCAAATCACTCATCTGCTGCTGAGAAAGCATAACCCCGGGCCTCGTCTGGCGCGTCTCTTTAGCGCGACTCTGTATGGTTTGGAAGCCAAAGTGTTTACTTAGGTTTGGAGAGGTAGGAGTGAAAACCCCAACACTCTTTTGCGTGTGTATGTGTGTCTTTTCTATGCAAAACAAAATGAAAACGGGGGACAGGAGACATCAACTCATGCTCCAATCATGAGTTAAAGAAAACTTTACGTGTGTTTGGAGTGCAGAGGTGGGGCATGTTGTGGTAAGTGGGTGTATGAGAGAACAAGCTAATATGTGTTCTGTAAATCAGAGGTAACGGCCTTATAATGACTTATAAAAATATTCTAGCTTGAACGTCTGAACATTTAGATAATTATATGTGGGTGTGTGTATTTATGTCTGTGTATGTGTGCATATGAACACATTATGCAGATCTCTGTGAGGCTAAAATGGAGAAGAAGATTAAAAATAGGTGTTAAGCTACATTTTGCACAAAAAACACGGAGGAGTCTGTCATAATGCAGTATATTATCATTGGGTCATGGCTGTTTAAAAGGTTAATCCGCCCAAATTATAAAAAGCATATTTTTTTGCTTACGTGTGGTGGATTTTAGCTACAAAGACAGTTTTATGTGGCGTATTATTGCTGTGAATATCACAGAAAAAATTCTATTCACCAGCACTGTATTACAGTGGGAGCAAAAAACTCAAAAATATCTGCAAGACTATTTACCACTACAGGAAGAAAGTGTTTTTGTTTTTTGATTTGCATGCCTCAGAGGCTGACTGTGAGGATGGATAAAAGACGAGGTGGAAGAAATAAAACAAAAACACTTGAAAAACCATGAAGTCAAGTAACACAGATTATGCGACATCCCCATCGCCCTGCACCATATTTGCACTCACTTGGCTATGCTAACACAGGCCAGGATCGCGTGGTATGAGAGAGCTGTGTTTAGACGACTTTTCACAGCCCCTCTGTTGAGAACAGTGCAAATAGACATAATGCCGAAATAACAGTCATCGGAATGCATCGCTGCATATGCGGTTGTTGGCCTTGGATGGAGATTTAAGGTCGTGAGGCAGACAGATATACTCACCCCCTCTTTCCTGTTACATGTTGGTCTGATCTGTCACGTTCCTGGAGGAGATCCTCATCTGAGGGTATTTTTGGGGAGGAGGGGAGTAGCTGAGTCAAACAACAGTAGCAAATAGGTGATGATGAGGGTAATTAGATCAGTATTAGGACCAGCAAAGGGTAGCAAAGTGCATCACAGGGTCAAACATTTAGTGGAACGTTTTCTGGCAACAAATCACCAACACAGGATCAGTAGTTGAAAACTAAAGTCAAAGTTGCATCACTACCTACAAGCCTACAGAACAGCACCAGTGTCACAAGTTTTGCTCAGGGAAAAAATTTCAGCATATTTCTAATAAAATTAGCAGAAATATAAAGCCAGAACATTTCAGTGATATCATTTATTCACTTTCCCAGACTGGAGAGCTGACTCCCTGTCATAGAGGGCGAATGACAAGCAAAAGATTCAAAGTGCAGACTTAAAAACAAACATTGTCTGACTTACTTTTCCTGCTTTTCTCACTACTACTCTTAAGCCTGCCCATGCCATAACTTTCTCCTCCTCCGTCTCCCCTGAATGGCATATCATAATGGCCGCAATTTTTATTGGAATGACTTAAATGGCCCTTAAAATGCCATTTGAATGATGGGTGCTGGTGTCTGTCCTCTGCTGCGTGTGTGTGTTTACGCGCGAGTGTGCGTCAGCTCCAGACCCCGTTTCCATCAGCGATGCCAAATTTCTTTCACCCAACCGACCAGCCCCCCTCCCTTCCTCCTGGCCCTCCCCCCACAGCCCCCACTTCTTGATGTTCACCACATCTCCCACAGTGGTCACACTCATTTTTGCTTGTGTGCATTTTTCCCCCCATTTTTTTGCCCCTGCGTCTTTATCCACACCGTGGGGAAAAACACAATTGCCCTCTCACACTCATAAGATAATAGCTACAATTTGCTTATCGCACAAGCACAGATGTGAAAACAAATAGAGTCTAGACTGATAGTGGAGACAAAACCCTTCCATCTGGGGTTAAAGGCAGGCTTCCAAAAGCATCATAAGTCAACAGAACAAAGCCATTTTTTGTTCTAAGACACTTTTGAGAAAAAACGTCTAGTCCAGGCCAGTTTTAATATCTATATCTGTAGATCAGATGATTTTTTTTTCTGCTAACAAACATCATCTTCCATTACTTTGTCTGTCCATGCATATTCTCCCACCCACTGTAGACACTTTGCGTTACTGTCTGAACTCCCCTCTTGTTGCAGAAAAATGCACTGAAAGTGAACACAGACACATTCCAGACGCCCTCTATAGAGTGAATGATGGACTGATGGAGGAATATAGAGAAACAATGCAGGGAGGACATAGGATGAAGTGCATCTGAGGTTACACATGAGGCATGACAGCACTCCTTTCTCCCTGAAGCCAGGGGAGTCAGGGGACTCAAGTTTTGTCTTCTGCACAGAAAACAGGCCTCATATGTATTTTGCAGATGAAGAAAAAAGAGAAGAGTGTTGCCATGCCACTCTTTGACAATAGACAGAAAAGACATGTAGGCAGTATGCTAGCAAAATGCCAAGACTGCTAAAGGACACAGCAGCAGACAGAATCAAATGTGCCAGACTGAATTGAATCCACAAACATGCCGAGACTGTGAATATGCTGTTGTGTCTGGCAGAGCTGAGAACTATTTGGACAACTTTGGACCCTGGCAGCATTACAACTAATGCTTTTCTTTTTCCCCTCCTCTCAGTGTAATGGGTAGGGACGAAGGCAGGAGGAGCGTCACATGGAGGAGATTTGCAGATTAATCGATGCAGACTCCATGTGGTGCATTCCTCAATGTTGTTCTCTCATTTGTTTGATATGTATCACTGGTCAAGGAAAGTAGCAGTGAGAAACCCCACTGCTCAGCTTCTGCTTGTGGAGTTTTTGTCCTCTGTTCACTTATAGAAGTTCTTCGATAACAAATGTATGTATGTGTTATAAGGCAGGAAGACATGCACATATCCTGATAAATGCTGTGTCCATATTTTAAAGCCAGTGTGATATGCATTGCATTAAATAAGTAATGTTTTTTAAAGGAAATTTCCGCATTAAGCAACTCCTGCTCATCAAGCTAGCGCCACAAGAAAATCTTAAGGAAAGAAGCGAATTTACAGAACCACTGAAAACTGCACACGGTACAAATGTGAGACTTAAACATCCTTCACATTTGAATACTTGAAGACTTGAACTTGACTTGTACGTAATATTGCCACCTAATGGTGGCTGTATCTCTAAAACCTACTGGGAATTTTAAGTTTTTAAATTTCTTGAGTTTTGACCCTTTAAGGCTGCTGTTACTGGTCACTGTTAGTATTTAACCTGTTTACATCTACTGGATCATTGTTGATCCACTTATACTATTTCAAAGCAGCAGAGCACTGCTTATACAATTCGTAAAATGTTTAAATTTTTGTCAATGCAGACATGCACACTGGATTTTCTTGATTCTCCACTCACTATTGCACATGCATCTGGGCCTCACAGTTCTTCTGCAAGAAGCTTTTCCATTTTGGCATTCCATTATGAGACCCTGATACTTGAGGATTTAGCAAAACCCCAGATAACATTTAATGTCAACTTTTATAGGCAATGCTAATGTTTTTTAAATTGTCTTCTTCATCTGCTTGCAACTATAAAATGGTTAAGCTAGGAGTTAATGGAAAACAATCTATGGTTGAAGTCCGGGCTGTATTTTGAAGCATTGTTGCTGTGATTTTATTACCAACAAACAAACAAACCAACAATCATGATAGCAATCTAAATTGGCTTATATAATGCATAGTGTAGAAAAATATAATGCATTAACTTCATTTTACAACTTTCTTTATGGGCCTGTCATGGTTGGAACTTTTAAAGCTCTGCAGATCGTTGGACCTTGGTTTCCACTGATCGTTTCTGAGGTCTGGTTCTTGAGATAATGAAGATAAATTAAGATGCCAACTTAACTATTGTTGTTGGATGGTGAAAATCAAATGTTTCAAAGTCAGTGATTTTTCTTCCTGACTATCAAGATTAATTTGACCGCAGTGGCAGTCACACGACAGGAGCATTATCTGTCTGTGGGAAGAGCTCTGCACTAAGACCATCAGACTATCACCACTTTCTGCTCACTGGGAGATACATTTCAACAAGAAACACTCCAGAAAGAAACAGCAAGACATTTGTGATCAACAAAATTAGGAATTGGAACAGAAGGAGACACAAGACAGAAAGAAATGTTAAAGAACCTGGTTTTTGGATCACATGAGTATACAGCCCACAGGGGAAAGGCCCTCAATTCATGAGGGCACTTTTCATGTGTACTGTGCTGACTTGGAGGGGTCTCTGCACATTCCCTGCAAGTGTTGATGGGATCTGGATTTGTAATTGTCTCCAAGAGAGACTGGGTTGCTTTGAGTGCATCTCCCTGCTTTGTTATGCCTGGTTTGTGTCAGCTGATCAAGACGAGATGTCCCAGCTGATCAACTTCCAGAAAGGGGTTAAGTAAAGAGATCTATGGTTCTCTTTGTTTTTGTGATATTTTAGCCATTTCCATACAATCAGATGTCCATTTTTGTGCAAAACATCCTAGAATCAGTGACACAGCTTGAACTTTAAAGATAGAATCCCTGCATGTGTGCATGTCACATTGCAAACTCGATTCCAATCATGAGAGGTCATTTGTTTATGAGTCATTTACATATTTCAACAAGTGAAAACCTTCCAAATCAGCTGTCCGAAGATCTAACTTTGACAAGTTCAACTTTAATGTTATAAGCCCAACGTTTGTTTGCTGGTAAATGCCTGGCAGGTGACTTAAGGTGTCCTTATTTGCGCTGTCTCACTAAAATCACCGGTAATCAGAAGTGAGAATGAAAAGATGTGTTGTCATCAATGTCCAACAATATTTCTCCGTGGCTATGTCACCATTAAAAGCCCCTTCTACTTAACACTACATTGTATGAGCCACTGTTAATTTTAAAAATCCTGATAGGTGCCTCAAATCAAGATTTCTTGATCTTACGAGAGCCCTTCTGTCGTTGGACTTTTTTGCAACCTAACCATGAACCAGCCCCCTTCTCAACTGTCATTTTTACTGTTGCTTTGCTTCCAACATGAGGTTTGAATCAGCAGGCTGTCATATGGCAGGGACACAGCACACAGGACACATCCTCTCACTGTAACGATCTGGCGCACATGTACGCATCCTTATTTTCCTCTTCCTCCTACTTGTTAGCCCTCCCTCTTCCTTCCAGACTTCGAGGGATGCAGAACACACCTCGTTCCTATGATGGAAGACAGTGACTGGAATAGAATGAATGGATTCTGTTTCAGGACTAAATGAGAAATGACTCTGTTACTGAATAAACTGCAGAATATAAAGGCCGCACTGTTTGGCTTAAACGTATCTTTTAAATCTTCAAAACTACCCAATTTTCGGCTTCTCTCTGGAGATTAACGGCATAAAAAGTTTGGCTGATTACAGGAGTCCAGGGATATTACTGAGCTTGTTGCTCAACTTGAGGAATGGGCCCGGGGTTCCTCAAAGGGTAAACAAACATTGAAGTAGTAAAGAGGTTGCGGCGAACTGAAGCAGAGTAATTCACGGAGGAATGATCTGTGTCCGGGAGCAAACAGACGGCCCCTGCATGTTTCTGTTGACACTGGTTCAAATCCTCGGCCAGATCAAAGACGCCACATGGTTGCTGCAAACTGAGTGCTCCTCAGACCAAGCTTATTTCTCTTTTCTGCTTCTCCTACCTTCAAATCTTTTCCTGTGCTTTCACCTCTCCTTGCCTCTTTCCCGCAAATACCGCCCCTTCACTTTCTCCTTTCCCCATTTTCATCAGGTCCTGCTTCGATCATTCTTTCTCTTCGAATGGATCCATGGCCATCCCTTTTTTTCCTAACCCTTCCTGCAGTCTCCCATATCCCTATCACACTTTCACCACATGTCAGGAAGACTTGGGTTTGTGTGGTTTCTGCCCAGCTTTGGAAGCAGTCCAGCTCAGGCTCCATTGGGCCGGTTGTCGGTTCAGCTTGCGTAGCAGGCCGGGGCCCACTGTAAGGAAATGACAACTTCTCTGGTTTAAATTAGCAATGAAGCAACGCAACAGGGCTTTTTGCTGGAGGCTCACAGAGGAAAGAGCAGGAGAAGTGGAGAGAGAGAATACACTGCCATCTGCAAACCACATGAAAGTAAGTGGTAATTGATTCAAAGCCCTCTGTAATTAAGTATTTTGTTGGCTGGCCAAAGAACATCCTCCCAGAAGTGGTTTTACTTCTGTGGCGTGAACTGTCCAAACCATGGTTAACCTCAGGTGGAAGACGTTTTATTCTTGTCAGCTTATTCTGCAAGCTGTTGTCCAAGGAACATCCAGGTTTGACCTCTGGCCATGCAAATCTTTGATCTTCCTCAGTTTTTATTAAGACTCAACACTTCTGTCTTGCTTTATGCAACTACAGCTGTGTTCCTACAGGCAACAGCAGCCTCCTAATCTTTCTAATCTTGTTCTCATACTTGGGAAAGGGTGACAACATTGCACCCATATGGCTAAATTAGAGCTGAACAATGTATTTGATCTGCAGAGATAAACTTTATGTCAGCACTCTGCATGAATATGGCTGTTTTACAGACTTGTGATGAGCCACACTTATTGAAATGCCAGCTTTTATGAAGAAAGTCATTCTGTACTTGCTTGCATGCTTATTTATGTTACCTACTTAAAATTACATTGACAGAAAAAAAGTAAACGTGTGATTAGCATTGTGTTTGTTTATCTTAGTCTTCACTGTGCAGCATCTGAAATGTGTTCCACGAAACTCTACTCCACTTGTATTCCTCCTAAATTGCAAGGCAGAGCAATAACCCTTCCTGTCTTGTGAGCATGAGACAAAATAATTCTTCTTCAACAGCTTCTTTAAGCACTTAGGAATGCTGCCAAGCTGCATTGCCTTTCCTGTCTAACGCCGGGAAGCATGACATATATTGCAGGGATAAACAGAAACAAGAGAACTGCAGTTAAGACCAAATACACACACAGCGCACTAAAGCAATGCTCGCAAAACGTTCACCTCAAACAAGCTGGAATGAGCACAAAGTCGCTTTTTTTCATTTTATCGTTTCACTACTTTGCTGCTGATTACAGGAAATGATTAGGACAAAAGCCTTAAAGGACTGGCTGTGTTGTATGCTGCATAATGCTTCTGAGCTCTGCATTATGAAACACATGTTGCTCAATGGGCTCACAGTCTGTACAGAAAGGATTATGTCTCAAAGCCAAGGCCATTTAAACATAAAGTCTGGGGGAAACAGCAACCTGCATCGAACAATCATGGGGTGCTTTTTTTTGATTTGTTGTCCTCACACAGGATTGGCGCCATGGCGAAGAGATATCAGTATTCAAAAAGATTATATGAGCCACTGGAGGCGTTTTCTGCTCTTGAGATGCATAATACATAGTAAAAAAAAAGGAAAAAAATTTCAAAAGAAACAACTCAAAAGCTCAGGGTGGTCCGCTGTAGGGGATAAGTCGTCTTCAAACCATCTGTTTAAGGGAACACTGGGAGCCAAGCTAAATTTTAGGTGTTTATCTGGGCAGAAACAGGCAGCTCTGCCAGTTTGTTTAAGGATGTTTGCTTACAGATGTTTGTGGTCATGTGGTGGGCACCTGTAGTCACCTGCTATTTAAATACTGGAGACTATATATGAAAGGACATTAGAAAAATGGTGTTCATTTCATATCAGGGCCAGCAGCATTTACTTTTTCATATAATGACAGATGCTAAAATGTCACAGCTTCTAAGTATGTGTAAGGGATCCACCAGGCAGATGTTTTCAATAAAAAAAGCTCTCATAAAGGAACTGTACTATGCTGCCTGCTGAGTTGGTGGAGGCAAAAAAAAACTGAGCTAAAAGGAGATTTAATACCAAGCCGAGTTTTATCAAGTGGCCAAAGAATTAATACTTAATTTATTCTGTGTTTACTGCAAGAAACTGTTGCAAATATGTTCACCACATCAACTTTATGAGATGGTATTACGTCAATTTTGTGCTAACAGCTAATTCTGCTGCCCCCAAGTGGTCCTAAAATTAAGTCATGCTGCTTGAAATGTCTGTCTTAAATTTTCTGCGACAATATAATTTACGTCAAAACAAAACATGATGAAGGTATTGAAGGAGGATCCTTTCTCTTTACAGTGGACATTTTGGAAAATACACATATTTACCCACCTTGCCTGCATTAAGGTGTGGAAATTGATATAATTTTCATGTCTGTTTGCTTAGTATGAAGCTATCGATAGCAGCTGGTTAGCTTAGCTTAGCATAGAGGCTGAAAACAAGTGAAATCATTTAGTCTGGCTCTGTTCGAAGGAAAAATGATATTTGCCTGCCAGGACTTTTAAGCCTCACTAATTACTGCAACACACTATATCTTGACTGTTTAACTAGAACATAATTGATAAATAGTACAAATAATGGTAAAAAGTAATGAAAAATAAATATTGTGGGAGTTTTGTGCTTACTGCTTTTTTAATTACTATGATTTAGAGCTTCTGGTTCACTGATTTAGATCGTCTCACCCAACTCTTGGAGAAGGCATTAAAAGGCATATTTTTGCCTATTACTCCTGTGACAGTTTCAAATTTATCTGTGAGGTAACTGCTTTCTCCCTGCTACTGAAGATAAGGAAATATTACCCCTCTGTGTGTGAGCACGCAGTACAATACATGTGTCATTTAAGCATTCATTTCCTATCCCAGAAAACCTGGCTCTGTGAAATAAAATGCTTTTTATTATCCTGCTCTGTGGGAACCATAACACGACAATAACCCCAGTCTCTTTTCTCTTTTTATGAACACCTACGCACATGTCTAAATCAAGCTCAGACTGAACAATAACAAAGTCTGGAGCTTTTCAAATGGTCTCAGAAGAGCTGTTTCCAATCCCTTACTCAATATTGACCCATCAGAGAGCGATATATCCATCCTGCATCCGAAATGAAATAATAAAAATAAACAGTTGGCTCAGGAAGTACGTCTGTAACGAGATGAAAAGATTGATAATGTGAGTTTTATTCTGAGGAGTTGACCCCTGTTAAGAGTTGGCCCATCCTCCTGCTTTTGGAAGCCCCAAACAAAATTTTTGCCAGACGGTGAACTGAGGGGCAATGAATGAGGCAGCAGAGACAAAAACAAAAGGCAAACAAATCTACCCACATGTGCGCAGACACACACACACAAACACACACACTTTGCAGTTACCTGAACCAAGCAAACATCAAACACTCTTCATTTGGCTTCACTCAGTGGTATGGAATCTACTTTTTTTTTTTTTTTTTTCCAAAACTGAACAGAGATCACACACATCCTCCGGAGACACGGGGAAAACTCTCGCTTCCTTGTTTCCAGTGTTGAACCAGGGAAAACTTAAGCCTCTGCGGCAGAGTATGAAACGTCACATCCCATTAACTAGGAACAGCACTGTTGCTGGATGAGCACCGAGGCTTTCATTCCTGTTTGTTCCTGTTGGATTCTCTTTAAAAACACGAACTGCCGTCCCACAAAAAGCTCCGGCACACCATTGGAAAAATATAGATTGGACTCCAGGAAGCATTGCTCAATACATGTTTTGTCCATGGTTTCTGCGCCTTGTTCAGGCCTCACTGACTAACAGCAATGTCTGACGTTAAAGAACATGGTTGCTTTTACCACAGGGGTTTTAGTTTGAGCCCAATAAAGAGCTGGGGTTCGACTCAAAATGATTTGTAGTAAAAAATTATGGCAGGATGGAAAGGAGCTGGGATAACTGGAAGAAAGTCAAGAGGAAAGGGGAATATTAAAAGGGGAAAAAGTGGCAGAGCAATGATGAAAGCCACTTCCTCCTGCTTCTGTCCCCTAAGCGTGCCTGTGATAAGTTCCCTCTGATGGCTGAGGAGGGCGTGCTGTCAGGCCCCTCTGAGCTCGGAGGCCCGCTAAGACCTAGCCACTGCTGACAGAGTCAATGGGAGGCGGAGGAAAAATAACAAGAGTCGTCTGCCAAGCTCCCCACTGCTTGCTCTGTCTGTCTCTCTTTCTCTGTCCCTCTGCTGCTGCCAGCCCAGTGGAAAAACTCCCCCTGGTCCAGACACAGCTATGGGAGATCGAAAGAGCAAGTGGGAGGCAGATAAACACTGATCAAGGCGAGACAGACAAATTAATAAGAAGAGTGACGGAGGGAGTAAAAATAAATAAGTAAGGCTGCAAAAAAAATGGTGTGTGCATACAAACAGAGTAAGAATAAAAAGAAAACTCTCCTGTTTTCTTTCTCCTCTTTCTGTCCTCTGCTCTGTTTTTTAGGGCTCACACTGAGCTCAGAGCCAAAACAATGTCCTTCAATACGAGGGCCTGATTAATAACGTGCTGAGACGTCCACTCTGGAGGGCTGTATGTTTGTGCAGATTCACCGTCTGCCATATAGCTGACTGACTTCTACATATATCAGCTGCATGTCCAGGCCAAGATGACTACCGGTGATGTGCAAACAGGTTCGAGAGTTTAAATGCCACAGGGCAAGAGGAAGTGAAAGGAGACAAGATGCAAATCTTCATGCATCTGGACACAAAAATATCTTTCTGTTTTCTCTTTTCCGCCTTTTAGCTGAAAAACAAATCCAGCCTATTAGTCTTGAATGTTATGGCCAAGGCTCTGATTAAGACCAGGGCCTGTATTCTGTTTCCACCGCCCTTCGCTGCAATTCTTCATTCAGTATATCAGCAGCACCAGTTAGCATGCCTTATATTAAGTGCAGAAGAGTGTGTGCATGTACCGTATGTGTGTGTTTGTGTGTGTGTGTGTGTGTGCACGGCTGTAATTACAGACATGGTCATCCGGCTGGAAACAGTACTTTAACAAAACACACTCTTTTTGTTGGTGAGGCCATTAAAGGAGTGGCCTGTTTTCACGCTCTTTCCTCTTTATGCTGAAGTACCTTTGAAACAAAAGGCACAGATGGGGGAACTTTGTGTGTGTTTTTTATGTGTGTACGTGTGTGTGTACGTGTGCATGTGTCTGTGTATCCGGGTGTGCGTGTGTGTTTGTGTGTGTTTGGTTTGGTCTGAAGGTGTTTGGGTTTCAGGGAAGTTAAGGAATAAGTGGGCGTTTACTTTTCCTTGAGAATGAGTGGCATTCTCCTTCATTTCCTGCAAGCGAAAGACTGAAAGTAACAGAAGCACATGTGCACCGCAATGCACACATGCACATAAATGCATAAATGCAACAGCATAAACATACACTGAACATAAACTGAATTCGTATTAGGCAGTAAAAAGTTACAAATATCAAACGCAAGCAAGTGACATTAAAAAAATTTAGATCAGTTTGAAAATGGTGAGGCATTCTTAAAGAAGAATAGTGACAAGAAATCCATCCTTGGATAAGTTCACCTGAACTGAAATGTGTTGAACCTGTGTGTTGAGCTCATGGTGGCCAGGAGAAGAAGAAAAAAATGTCATAAATATGATCAGTGTTGGAAAATAATTTAGTGTATAATACTGTAAAAAGACCACAACTTGTTCAGAAGTACGACTTTCTCTTCACATCAAGATGCCATGTGTTTGTGTCTGTGCAACACTGAACTGCCTGGTGTTGTGCCCTCTTGTGGCAACAAAGTGTACACCACCTTACAAGCCAATTAGTGGTGAGAAACAGAGAAGGCCTCTGTAACTTCAATCATAATTCTTTCAATTAAATAAAAAAAGTCTCAAATCTTGTGTTAATTAAGCAAGAGTGATTGAGATTTCTTAGGCAAAGACTGATCTGACATCAGTAGTACAGCAACATGACTGAGAAAGAAGACGGTTACAATGCCTTACACCAAAACCATTCATGCAGTTTCTCTATTTCCTCTTTTTCTTTGTTGTGCTTCTCTAATATGGATAAAATCTTACCAAATAGCTTACAAATCTACATAGAATGCCTTGTTCTTGACTCTTTACATCAGAACATGAATTATCCTCAGAGGTTTTTAATAAAAGGACTCTTAAAGGAAAGTCCCAACTTCAACACGTTCTGGCCTATAAAGTAGCTGCAGTGGGGCATGAGAGTCCCGCCGCTATACTGTATGAACAGGCGGTTTGGCAGCAACCAGCATGAGTGTGTTCATCTGACTGAAATGTACGTGTGTGTATGCGGGTGTGTTAAATCCATAAAGGTGTTTGTATTGTACAGGGCATAAAGTGTGCTGTGTGTGCCGCTGTGCATACAGCGTGACTGTTGTTTGTGTGTGGTTGGTCACGCTTCGGCACTTTGTATCAAAAGCCCTGAATGAGCAGCTGGTTGGAGGCTGTTAGTTGTGGTTAAATAAAGCACCACACACATAAACACACTTGTAACCACCGGCGACAAAGTAAGTGACCACTCGCTGCCCGCCGGAGAACAGAGAATCCCAGTCAGGGGCATGGGGCTGCCATGGTTACGGCACAATGTTGCCATCATGCATGTGCCAAACAAGGAGACACATGCCAAGAAAAAGGCCAGCGATGCCAGCAGAGGCTGAGAATGGCATAAATCTCCTAACCTATAGGTTGTTTCATAGAAACCACAAAAGGACTGAATGGAAACCAGTAAGTCTGTTTGAGAGGCCTTGAACTTTGTAAGCAAATACTTCTTTGAACAGTAAAGCAGACGCTGCTGTGCATGAACAGGAGTTCTCAGATCGACTTTGCCTGTTGTATCCCGGTGCCAGAGGGAGGGAGAGTTCACGCTTTAGAAAGTATCCATTCACCCACTCTTCCTTAAGATTGTCTAACACACTTTGATACACAGATTCAGTCACCTACGAGCATGCATGAGTGCACGCACACACAGGTACACAACCAGTAGACTCTCCTTGCCGTAAGCCAATGAAACAGAGGGATGCTGCCAAATGTTTTTGGATTTCAGAACTCCAGCGCGCTGTCTTTTCCAGACTCTCTCCCCCTTCTCTCCCCCTATCCTTTCCTCTCACTCTATACCTATCTTTCTCTGTCTCTCTCTCTCTGTCTCTCTCCTTCCTTTGCAAAGAAAGCCTGCTGTTGGTGCACTGAAACACATGTGATCGAAAAATGTATCTCCTCAGCAAAGCATGGTTTTTGGAATCCTCTTTTGTTTTTGCAAATGTTTTCTTAACTTCACTAAGAAAACTCAGCCTCTCTCTCAGTCTTCTACCTTTTCATTTTTTCTCATTCTGTCTCTACTCCTGCTCCTCTGCTAGTTTGTCATTCAGGATACCTGAAGACTTAAAGTCAGGGCTATTTCTCATCTTTCTCTTTTGAGATGGAGGGATGTTGTTACAATGGAATGCAGCATCGCCTGCCAGAGGCGTCACAGTGGATGGACAGAGTGGAGCAACGGGGGGATGGAGAGAAGAGAAGGAGAGAAGAGAAGAGAGAAATAACAGGACCATGTGTCTATTTTCAGTATTCCTACACAATGGAAGAATCAGCTCTCAATAAGAACTTTAATAAACTCTCAGATCAACAAAACTATCAGTAACATTCAAACAAGCTGCTGTCCATACCAACAGAACATTGAATATGAGTTACAACTGCATTCTCATATATACAAACACGAGATCAATCCACATGGAGGACGATAAGCAGGATTCCTGCTTGTGAGCCAAACCCACTGTTCAGATCGCACTACCACACTGTCCCACCCCATGCACACTCCGGATCCACACCCACTTCAACATCATCAGCGAAAGTTCCAGATGTATTCGGGCTTAGATGCATCAACAATGTGTTAAAAATTCACAGAGACAAGGCCAAATAAATAATCAATAACATCTCAAACTCATTAGGGACACGCAACACAGAAAATTCCTTCTGTGAGTAGAGAAAGTGAAGGTAGATCAATCACCACAACTACCACTTTAATGCTATAATATAGCCCTTGGATTTGAGGCTTGCTGAACAAACTGTACCTGTTCTTTTTAATCTGCAGGCCATTACTCTGTGCACTAGCTTAGGACTGTGGAGAATTATGCAGGTCCCATGACTAAGATATTGCACCGTCTGTTTTTTATTTTTTTATTTTTTCTCCTTTCCTGTTCTCTCCTTCTGTTTCTTTTGGCCTCGGTCGCTGCAGCCACATGTGATAAAAGTGAAAAAGAGATGACAGGACACGAGGATGCTTACAGAGCCAGAGAAAAAAGTGAGGGCAGGTAGGGGCTTACCTTTCTCTCCTCAGAGTGTTAAGGGGCAGAGGGGTGGGGTGGGGGGTGCTCTGGGAAGGGGCAGCGGTAGGTGTGAGCGTCAGGTGGGTCTCTCTTCTACCTCCCTCCTTGCTTCAGCCACGCGTGTCTCCCATGGGATGCGATGGCATCGGATACTCAATGAACATGCAGCCAAAATAGAGGAGTGGCACCCCGAAACCGGTCCACTGCTGCTCAGAAGTGCAGGAAAAAACACAACCAAAGTTTAAAAAAAAAATGATATATTCAACTGCAGGTAAAGCAAATTGTCTTTTAAATGTTAAATTTTCTGCCTCCAGCCAAAATAAAAAAAAAAACAAAAAAAGTCAATCCACGTGCTTTTTGGCAGAGATGGCAAAAGTGAGAAAGAGGATGAAAGAGCAAGTGAAAGAGGAGTGAAAAATCCTCTGTGTGCCGTCTTCAAGCTGTCCAGACGCAGGTCTGAGAAGCACCTTCCCAATCTGTGCGCTCTCGCTCTCCAGGGTGGAAAGTAGGAGGGAAGGAGCGAGGGAGCAGGACAGAGAGGGAGAGAGAGTGAGTAACAGTGGAGTGAGACTCAGTCAGTCAGTCAAGTCAGTCAGGCAGGCAGCAAGGCAGTGTACATTGAGTTAAAGGCTGTGGGTCCAAGCAGGCTGAGCTCCCACTCCCAGGACTTATAACCAGGGGCTATGCACCTCGCTGCTCCAATCTCCCTGGCTCACTCGGCGATCCCTCTCCCACTAACTTATTTTGGGAAAGACAGACAGGATTGTTCACTGGGTTAAACCCCTTCATACAAAAAGCAAGTGTCTGTGGCTGGCTGCACTGAGGAAGGAGGGGAGTGAGCAGGATGGGGTGGGGTAGCAGGCTTGCAGAGAGAGAGAGAGGGGTGGGGTAGGATGAAGAGGAGGGAAAGCAACGAAAAAGAGACGAGAAGAGGGGGAACTCGGAGGCGTCTCTCGCTCTCATGTTCTGCCTCCCTCCGTTCTCCTCTCCTTTCCAAGCTTACCTTCCAAGAAACCACTCTGCCCTTTATCCTTTTTTGCTATTCAAACATGCTCACAAACACACAAATCAAATCAGGCTCAACTTGTAGATATTGGCATGAGTTATCCCAGAGATTTTAATCCTAAAGTCTCACACAAAAACTCCTCTCTTTACTTGCTGTACTGTAGTTCCAATGGCCAATTAATAACCTCTCTGCATGGCATAACACTGGATGAGTGTAATGTATATAAAGGGGCATTGTGTTGTTGCCTAAACCTGCTGCTATTTGTGTGTAAGTCCTACATGATAGCACTCTCTTGGGGTTAATCAGCAAAGTGCAGCAGTATATGGCATCACTTCACATTTCCCTACTACAGCTCCTTAATTTAGTACTGCAAGATGTATTACAAGCATCACAAAGTCCATTTAATACTTGCCAAGCATTACCTGGGAGCATGCATCATTTCTCATCAACATGGGTATCTGGAAGTCATGTTTTATGTGTTACGACCTGCAGCTGCTCCTTATCATGCACCAGGTAACTTCCAACAGAACCGTGTCCTGAGACCAGCACAGGCTTAGCACTGAGTGATTCAGTGGCACTGTGTTAGCCGGCCCTGTTCTGAGACAGTGGAGCTTGATGAGAAAGCTGCTCCGTGCTCTGTGATTGGATGAGCCAGAGGGAAGCTGGCCTGGCCTTTTTCTGAAAGACCCACTGGGACAAAGCCACCGGCTGAGTCAGACATCAGATAGAGACAGTGATTCCAGAGTGGATCTTGAAATACTACAGAGAAAGAGAAGAGAAAGAGAAGAAGAATTTAGAAAAAGCTGTGCTGATTTTATTTCAAAGTTTTAAGAGTTTTATATATCAGCGTTTTGTGCCAGTTAGGTTTGAATCTTTGAAATCCTTGTCGTCTAAGCGGCTTCATTATTTCACTCACTTTTAAAATCCAGCTGATTGTCCAAAGCTGGCAGTCCGGCAGTAAGTCTCTCATTCATGTTTTGCTCATAAAGAGTAATAAACGTCCTCAGACTGTGTAATCTACCTACCATTAGGAGCAAGGTCAGTCTGAACTCAGCCTTTTCCTGCATGAGAACTACAGCCAACATCGTAACAAGGACATTTTTGTATAATGTTTATTATATAAAATAGAACCTGTTGTTCAAATAGTGTCAATGCACATAATGTGTTATGTGTTCCTCCAGCTCTATTTTGGCAAATTCCATCAATATCAAGATAGCAATGTGATTTAAATTCTTTCTACTTAAAGAGTATGTACTGTACTGATGGAGGGTCATAAAGTGGCCAATTGTTGATTGTGCCATCAGAGTCACAAGAAAAGTATTTTGTTCATGACCGGAGCCGGCTAAATTGAATAATCGCTAAAAAATAAGCAATAGGCGTCATGTCTGTGAATGAGCCATGGTGCGGTTGAAGCTGTGACTGAATGGCTCTCTGAAACATAAAAAGGGTGGAGTGACCAGATGCCCAGCAATGATGTCATCAATAGCAGCCCTGTGTGGTTGTCAGGCCTGCCATTCATTCATTCATTCATTCATCCCCCCTTAGGTGTGTGATTTCGCATATGCATGCATGTGTGTGTTGTGTGATCACACCCTACCACAAATGCAATGGCTTTCCTTAGCTCAACGAGGCAAAAAATTGGTCGGTGGAGGCTCTCACACGAACAGGAGAAGGACCCCCACCTCATCCAGTCATGGCTATGCTACAGTTCCACTGAAGAATTCTGCCTCTGGCTCCCCAGAAATCTCAGCTCTCCCTCTAATACTCCCAATACAACACACATTCATTCTCACTCATACACTTTGGTCAGCACACACGCCTTGAAAAATCCCCAAACCATTAAGTTGTTCAGAACGGTACACAAGTCCCCTCCCAATCGCTTGCTTTTACAAGGTGAAACATTCCCGAGAAGAGGGAAAAAACACCTGGTCGTCATAAGTTTTTCTTTTTTTTTTTTTTTTTAACTCCACTTTTCCCCTTCGCTCCATTCCATTAGTAAGAGAAAAAACAAACAGTGGCCGTTAACTCACTGGAAAACCAACGCATTGCATCACACAGACCCGCTTTGCCCTTGAAATTCGTCAAAAGTCCAAAAATAATCCGTGAAGGGCAGGTTGGCGTCACTGATACACTCCACCCTGCACCACACCCAGCGCCGCCAAACATAGACCCACTATGTGTGAACGTATGGAGGTCTGTTCCACTCAGAGGTGGTGTGTTTAGGGTGGGGTGAGTTTGTTTGGGAGCATGTATGTTCGTTGAGTGGGTTGTGTGAATGGTTGGAGTGTCTCAGTGGGTGGAGTTGTTTGTGTTTGTGAGCTTGATTGCGATTAACTTTTGGGTCGCAATATGACCTTGTTTATTCGACTCTGTGGGCACTCTGAGTTAACTATTGTATGGCCATAATTGAGTCGATAGCAGGAGCTAATATGGTTTTGACAGTGTTTAATCTCATTACTCAGATGCACATAAACCCTCTTTTCATTACTGGATTAAACGTTTGCACCTACACCTAATGCACTTTCTTTCAGTTAAGCCCCTTTCATTCAAACAAGGCACTGATATCAAGTATCACAGGTCAAAGTTGAAGGTTCATGCGAGGACACCAGAGGACAGGTGTCCCTCTCTTCCATCTCACGCTTTCTCCGCTGCTTTTATACTCCCTCTTTTCTTCCCTATCAGCCTTCCTTTCCCTCGGGCGACGATTCAAGAAGGCCGTTTTCTTTCAGGTGATGTGGTCCACCTTTGTCTGGTTTAACCTTACAAAGGAATGCCTGGCATTCACCAGGCCGTGCCTGCACAGTGCTGTTAAGGAGAGCAAGAAAAGGTGGTGAAGAAAGAAGGTAGAGGAGAGCAAAAAAGGCAAAGGTAAAGTAAATTAAGAGAGACAAATAGTTAAGAAGCAAGACAGGAGTAAAGTGTAAAAAGGGGGAGGATGAAGGGAGGAGAGTTGGAGAAAAGGATATAAAGAGATATTCAAAGAAAAGGAAGGAAGGAATGGAAAGCGAATGCTGTAAAGGGACAGGGGAGTTTCAGTCTTTTCACACGCTGTGGATAAAACTTGAGGCCTCTGAAATTGATATAAATTTCAACAGGGAAATTCCTCTGAGATGGGCTTGGGGCTCTGCCACAGCCCTCAGCTGGCACAGGGGCGGATAATGTGGGCGGGAGGTGATGGGAGGGCATTAAAGGGGAGGAGAGTTAGATAGATGGATGGACGGATGGATAGATGGATGGATGGAGCAGGTAGAGGAGGAGATGTTTTTGGCTGGACTCCCCCTGGCTAACCTAACGCACATTGTTGCTAGGCTCAGTTTCCTCTCAGGTAATCATTTGACACTGATAAAAGAGAGGAAGGGGGGACAGTGGAGAGAAAAAGGATGGCAGTGTTTCCACCCTGGGAAAAAGCTCTCCGGATAGATTAGAGGACAGCCGGGGTAATTCTTCCGTCTGTTGGACCGGGTAAGAGAAAATTGGGGAAAAAGAGAAATGAAGGAAGGTAGAAAATGAAGAAGAGTTGCAGGAAAGAATGAAAGGAGAGTAATTCGCTCCATTTCCTTTTCACACACACACACACACACACACACACCACATGCACAAATGTTACTCATGTCCCACATTTTTAAGTGTTTCCACAGTAACTCGTGCACCTTTGTTGCACCAGCACACACACACACACACACACAAGATGCTGCAGCATGTGTAAATAGAAAAGTGGCGACTGAATGGT
>JAPZDY010000008.1:14130968-14152670 GCA_029783645.1 Ctenochaetus hawaiiensis | reverse complement strand
CTGATCTCAGTTAAGTTTTGAAATTAAATATGTGGGAGGGTCAGTTCTGTCAGTCTGATGGATAGTCTTTAATTGGGAAATAAAGACCTTGATTATTATGAATATTTCAAACTAAGGGGTAAAATGAGACAGACATTAAACCATAATAACAAGAAAACATTGTTAATATCTTCCAGGTTGCATTATTATTAATGTTTTCTCTCCAATTAACATATTTGCTATCTCTAGTTAATGAGATAATGAGCTGCTGCCTTGTCTAATAAGATGTTGAGATAAGCTGTGATTTTAGGATAACGGGCCAAACAAACATGCCTGGCCTCCAAAGGCACATCAACAACCTGGGTTGTGACCTTTTGATTGGCAGCAATCCTTTGCGTGACCTTTACCCCCTGCGTTCACACTAAGTAGCTCCTGTGTTCCCACTGCAAATGCCTCGGGAGGTCACTGCGGTCCTCGTGCTGTTTTAAGTTCAGTCCCATTATAACAAACTCATTTACTCACTCGACCACTTGCTGACCCCTGGAGATCTTTCTAGTTCTGTTTGTTTTGTGTTACAGCCAAATATCCCCGCTGTGAAGCTTGTCTTTGTGAGGCTGTCAGTAGCGCTGTCTGTGAAAAAGGCACGTGCATATACACACATGCATCCTGCTAAATGCACACACACATGCTCACATTTATATACAGTATATTGGTGCCCTGTCCCACCTGGCTTCCTGTCTAGCTTTGTGAATGTGTCCTGACCTTAATGCTCTCAGGAACCTCCTCCCTAAACAGCTGTTTCCACATGTCCCACCATCTTCCAAACAGAAGGAAGCAGAGAAAAGTGCACTGTAGTCACCGTCTCGCAGAATTCTGCTCACACACAATTCGTGGATATCACATCATGAATTTCAAAATTCTGAATGGGTAATAAATGCATCTGGGAAAATAGTTTGAATAACACAAAATTGGCTCTCAGTGAGACATTTAGAAATATTAACTGTCGGAAGGGATCATTTTTCGCCTTTGATCATTCCGGGATATAAATAGGGAACAATATGACCTTGTTCAGAGTGCGGGGAATTAGCCGTAAAGCGCTGGTGACTGAGTGACTGTTTGATCCGTAACACACCCTTTGGGGAAACACTGTTTTTTCATGCAAAATTCATTAAGTTGACTTATTCCAGTGAAATGCAGAAGACAGGGCGGCGCGGGGATGGAAATACGTGTGTGTATATTACACAAAACAAGCTGTCAAAATGGAGTATAAATAAAGAGGCTGTCAACATGTGTGGCAGGTCTTTGCCAACAAACCGCAGTTTGTGTCAGGGGAGCAGGGCTAACACTAACTCTCACACACTGCACACCTACAGGCAAAGAGTGGCAACTCAGATTTGAAAGCAGAGTGTTCGTGTTTCTCTTCTTCCCTGCCCTCCTTCTGTTTTTCTGCTTTTTGCCCAGTTCCTCCTCGAAAGCCTGCAGATGTGTAGCTATGCAAAAGAAAACAGGCAGCAGTCCTCCAGCTTTGGTTAGCATGTAGAGACATGCCAGAAAAACAAAGACCTCTGAACTGTACAAACAGCACCGCAGAAAAACTGCAGTAAGGACCACCCATGGAGGTGGCAAGTGAACAACTAAGACCAAAACCAGCTTCTTGGATCGGGGTGCTACCAGATAAAGAGCATGACATGCATGCATGGATGGAGAGTTGGAGACAGATGTGCCACATATAGTGTTATATGAGCAATGAGAAGGACAGAGAGGGGAGTAAACGGAGATGTGGCCATGTCTCATTGCAGCTCAGTATTCCTTACATACACTATGGATGATTTTTTATTTCACATCATACATCCAGTAAGGAAAATGCAGTAGAATTGAATTCACAGCAGGTATGCAGCTACTAGTTGTCGATATATCATAGGTGTCTGACTGTAACACTGTGCAGTGTGGGGCACTAAAGCAGCAGACATGCTCAACGACAATCAACTGTGTTAAAATAGATTTATTTGAACAATAATTTTCTACATGTAAAATGTTAAGTAAACAGTATGTAAGGTATTTAAAAAAAAGCAAGACTCTTGTTATACTTGGAAAGAAATCTGCAAACAAACAGCACCTCCAGCTCAGATAATCTTGCTGGAGGTTTGGTCGAAGCAGATCACAGCTAATGTGTAAAAAACTTCTGAGAGACAGTCATTGTATCTATATTTTTTCCACCCACCTCAAGGTTGTTCCAGCCTACAGTAGCTAACCTTTCTTCAGTTCTTTTAAGACTTTTTTGAAGAGAATGGATCACTATTATTTTGTGAAATATAGTAAACATATCCCTTGAAGAATAACCGTGATTAGTTGCTTATATTTTACTCAATGAGTACTTAATGAAGTTGTCATGGTGAAAGACTGGAGTTTGCAGAGACCTGTAACTGTTACCATGATCTTTGTCTGACCTTAACTGTGAAGCTATCATAGAAAAAAACTACAATTAAAAGTGGGCAGTGAATTTTAAAATACTTAACCAGTAGCTAATGGATCTTTAAAGTAAATCAGAGTTTTATGAATAATACAGTACAAATAATTTTGCTTAGTGATAGGGTTGCATACTGAACCTAAGAGGTGGAAAAGGTTTTTAACTTCTGCAGTCTTTTTCAGTACCATGGACCGTATTACAGAAGTTTCCTGTCTTAAGTCTGAAGTTAAGATAGGAAGAGTTTCTAATAGGATTTTTTCTAATTTGGTATAACAGAAGTAAATCCCAACTAATTTTAGAGATCCTATCTTATCCCATCCTATCCTATCTTGAGTTAGGACATCCCAAATACTCAATCCAACAACAGCTATCAATTTTTATGTCTCTTACCTAGCAACTGATGATGCTGCGCTGTAGGACATCATTGAAACAGAGACAATGAGCTTACATTGAGAGCTAAAACACTGACGGCAGCTAAACCACAAGTCAGATTAATTGAAAAAGCATGATCTTAAAAAATCTCAAGATGTGCTTATTGGAAAGTTCTCTCTAAGGCTGGCTGTAGCTTCTCAGCTAACTGCAGTATCACAGGCCGGGGTGGCCTGCACCTACTAATTAGCATTATGTCATCAAACCGCAACACATCATTAGGGTCTGCCAAAAGCCTCTCCATAAATAATTTCTGCCTTTTGTTTGGTTGGTTTTGTAAAATAAGTAAAAGAGCAGCTACTGGAGTTAGTTAACTAACACTACTGTGACAGCTTAGCAGTTATCCTAAAGTTAAAAGA
The DNA here is from genome assembly GCA_029783645.1 of Ctenochaetus hawaiiensis. Lineage (NCBI taxonomy): Eukaryota > Metazoa > Chordata > Actinopteri > Acanthuriformes > Acanthuridae > Ctenochaetus > Ctenochaetus hawaiiensis. The sequence continues at coordinate 14,149,436 of JAPZDY010000008.1, read as the reverse complement.
GATTATCTAGGATTTTTGGGAGCTAGGATGCTTCTGTAATACACTTTTCCTATTTAAATTAGGATAGAAATATTGACTTAGCAACCGTTCTTCTGTAATGGCTTTTTTCCTAAATCAGGTCCTAACTCTAATTACAATGGTTACCAACAGTTAAGACAGGATTTGCGAGTTAGGAAGTTTCTGTAATGCACTCCCATGTCTCCAAATCCTGAACAGGCCCAGCAGCTCACCAACACTTAACCAATTAGCACCTTCCTCAATTACAGCTGCTGCCTGCTTGCTGCAGGCCTTGGGCGGGGCGATACCCCGTATCTCTGCATATCTGTGTTTGTCTGTTTGCACACCTATGGGTGTTTATGTGTAAGAGACGTAAGCTTGGACATGTGCAGGACATCTATATTTTCTCTCATAGATTTCCTGCTTTGACTAGCTGCTAGCGGAAGGCGTGTCTTTTCTTTCCTGAGACAGACGAATAAACATTATTGTTGGAGCCAAGGCCAGTAGCTTGTATAGGACAAGGTCGTGACTTCTGTCAGTTGTGCATGTGTGTGTGTCTTTGTGTGTGTTCATTGAGGAAAAGACACAAAGAAAGTGGGCTGTATAAATGCATGGAATAACACAAAGGAGAAAATAAGTGTGAGGGGAATACAAGAGACACATAATTGGACACAAGGTTAGACATTACAAACATTATTAGCAGCGCCTGTAAAATCGCGTCTGAGGTTGTACATTTGGTTTTTATAGCACATAATTGTCCATTTAAGTTGCCAAATAAGTGTTTTTTTTACAACAGTTGCACTCAGCAAGGCTTTTTCCTGCAGCTAACTCCTTGCACAGCATGCTCAGAGACTGCAGCCGGTCCCAGCAAATCCACTGTTATCATTCTGTAACACGTGGCCAAAATCACCAGGAGAGTAATCCAACACAGTAAAAATTCCAGGACAAACAAACGTTTACACTTTGCATCCAACATCGTGCTACTCTTGGGCTGTAAATTGCAGATAACTTGCAGAGGGACAGAGCCGTGCTTGTGTTTTCTCCAGGCCAATTTCTCGTGGGAAGAGAAATCAGGATGAGAATTGCAGAGCGAGAACATTTTGATAAACATACTAATGCTTTGTTAGTGTTACAATTACAGTTCAACTCTGTAAATTATCACAAATTCAGACGGCGGAATTTATGAAATCTAACATTTAAAAAACAGAGAGCATGCTGGGCTTCTCTAATGTCTATTGTCTGACTATGTTTGAGTATCTAGATGTCGTGATAGAAGGATACAATTATGTGAACACAAGCAAAATGTCTGTATTTGTAGTGCATGACCTTTGGATCTGATTTATTTAGATGCCAGAAAAGCTGATGATTTCATCTATAAAAAGCCAACAATTTTTACATAAATATGCTTTCTTTTCTTTGCTTGGGGCTAATCTCCCTTTCTCCTCCGCTTTTCGCCTTATAAAGCTGAAATCATGCGTTCCTGGAAAATATATTAGGCTGTGTTTTGTATGAAACCTAAAGCCACATCACTAACTTTATTCGAATCCCCACTACCACTTAATATCGTGTAACTCTGCATTCCATGTTAATTTATGTCCAGAGCAGCTGGAGTGGATATTAGCTTGGAAAAAAAAGACATAGACAAGTACATATGTACATGTGGTATACAGCAACTCAGATCCATGTACACTTCCTGACCTTTTGTTTATCATCTTTGTCCCTCTATTCTCTTGTTCTCCTTCCTCTCCAGTCTCTTGCTCTCCATCTTCTACATATTTCTCCCTTGGTGTGTGTTTTAAAGGCTGAGCCCTCAACCCAACCAGTGGGCTGTGGTTCCCTCCTAAACCATTCACATGGAACTGGTTAGAAAGACATTCCTTCCATGGAGGGAATGTCTGGCACCAAGCGCCTGTAATACAGAAATCATAAACGGGAGGTCCAGCCTAATCACATCCCGTGGCACTCTCACCCTCTCTGAGCTCCCTCTTCCTCCTTCCTCTTCCTCTTGTCCTCTCTGAGGAGTTATTAAGAAGGAGATGGGAAGAGAAAGAGCATTAGCTGATCCTATCTTTTCCTTTCCTGTGTAAAATAAGGGTGTAAATCACTTGTGGAAATCGAGCGGATCAGATTCTGGTGGTTGGCAAATATTCTCGCTTATCTGATCCTCTGCCTCCAACCCCCTGAGAAGAGGTGTTTTATATTTCCATAAATAAATAGATAAAACATTATGGATGCAGTGCACAGAGAGGCTGCTATGTTGTTTTGTTTTGCAGTTGCTATAACACTCACCCAAAATTTCTGTCAACAACAGGGATTTAATGAGACATTCAAGAATGGTTAAAGTTTGATTAATCAAGGCTGGCTGGCTCTCTGCAACTCATTACATGTGGGAGAGAAATCTGTTCCTGCACTATAACTGCACCGAGAAGAAAAAATCCACAAGTATTTCATGAAACAGAGCGCATAAAACAAGTGCATATGTGCACCAGTCAGGTGTTGGAAATCTCACTTTTGTCTCCATGGGTCAGGGAAAGTATTCAAATATCAGCTTTTTTATGACATTTTGAAGCTCCTGCACTTCGCAGGCAGGAGTTCTGTGCATCACACAGAGAGCTGCAATAAAGTTCAAGTTATAGTAAATTCATATAGATTAGTTAAATTTAAAGCTGCACTGTTAAATAATTTTACATCAATAATGAAACAAATTACTGAGTGTATATGAGAGGCCCCTTGATGAACTTATGGGCAGTATTTTGCCCAACTTTGCAGTTCCCCTCAGCTTTACAATGCGGTTGAGCTTCTTTCAGTAAATTGCCTTTTCAGTCTTGGTTGGTTGGTAAAGTCTCTGCTCTCATCCACAGCAGGCGGCTATTTTCCAGCACAACAGTTCTGACAAACCGTCACAATCTGCCCAACAGAAAGCTGAATACAGACTAATTTAACAACTCTAGCAGCCAAAGAGCCAAATGCTTCCCTCAGAGGTTGGTAGAGACCAAAACAAGAGTCCCTGTGGCTACACACAGAGACAGCAGGGCAATTCTGGACAGCGAGGCAGCTCAGACATACAAATAAGTTCTCTAGACAGCAATTACTTTTTTTCTGCCATAAAATAAAATAACATTAAATGCTAGTAGTAGACTAACAAGCCCTTGTGAGCGGTCCCTGAACACAGCACAAAAGTAGCGTCATTAAGACATCCATCATGACGACTGTCAAGGAAAGTAAAGTAGATGTAGAGTCATGCTTTCCAAGAGAAACAAACGGTTGACAAACCGCATAACTATAAAAGGCAAACCATTGTGCCAGAGTTGGTTTGTTGGGACGCACTCGCAGGACAGCAAAGGGCCAATCGAGTGTTGTAACAACTCAAAACATGGTAACCTGGACGAGTTGCAGGGACAAATGCACTTGGATAAAGGCAATGCTCCTCAGCAGAGTCAGGGCGCCCAACAATCTGCTTTCATAAGACCGCATTCTGTTGTCCAGGCAAGATGCTGAAACTGTATTCAGGAGGAGAATTTGTGTAGGAGAGCCTTGTCACTGCTGCAAAGCTGCTTACACCAGACACAGTAAAGTGCCCTAAAGTGTCAGTTTATCTCAAGAACCTCATGGAGATGAAAGGTAAGCCCGTGTTGGAGCTCAGTGATAGCAAGTGGCTGTGTGATTTGGCCTTCATGCCGGAGCTTGAGGTTCAGCTCTGAACCTCAAGCCCCCAAGACCCAACCAGCTTCTCAGCTCTCAAATGTAAAATCATTTGAAGTGGATTTAAAGCCATTGGCAAGTGCAACTGGAAAGAGAAAAAAAAAAAAACCTTTGCATTTTCCTTCTCTATAAAAACAAAAGCCCTCTATGACATCCGAATGTGCTGGTGAGTGTGCAAAACCCTTTCAGGCATCTGAGGAGCGGTTTCAAGACACGAAAAATAAACAAACCTGAACACTTTTTGCTACAGTGTTTGATGTGGAACCAGCTGATGAGCCTGACAACCTACGACTTACAGACTGACCCCAAACCAGCTGTGAGCAACATCAGCATCACTACCATCTGACATAAAAGACCCTCCGCCAAAAAGAGAAGCAGTTCCAACAAATGCATTAGAGGTTAGTATGATTTACTGTTTGTGTTCAATTATTAAGTATGGCCCGCGAAGGATGTTATAAAAATTGAAATGGCCCTTGATAGGAAAAAGGTTCACCACCCATTTTAAATCAGTGGTTAAAGTAATAATTAACTGATTTCCTTCCAAAGGGGTGAATGGGTTGTTGGTACTGGCACAAGCTGGAGAACCCACAGATGTCCCTGCCTCTGTTTCCTCCTGTTTCTCCACTGCTGCTGCACTTGGACCCGATTCTTCCTCTTGGATAGAGGGGATGAGAAACAGGGCGGCAGAGGATTGCCTCTGTCCCAATGCTTCATCCATGGGGACAAACCGGTGCCAAGTAGAAGCAGTGGGTTTTCCACTTCACGTTCCTCTCCTGACCCCTGGTTGCTGAAATTCAAGAACAGATAAAACAGAACCCAGGCTCCTTCTTAGCTGTTATTTGCTGCATGAAATGACACATTGAATGGAATTACAAAGCTGCAGGTGATTAACATTAAAAATGTGCACTTATGTGTTGTATTTGAGAGTTGTGCAAATGCATTTGAGATACCATTATACTTAATTAATCATTCCCTGTATAGACTTCAAGTAGTTCTTGGCTTTTTTTAGCATTGACTTACTTGTCATGCAGACTTGGTTAACTTTTCTGTCACACTGAACACACACACAGATGCTGTCACCACCACCTTAATGAAAGAGCTATGTGCGAGAAATCTGATAATTGTTTTAATTCCAAGTGCTCACCCAATCTGTCTCGCTCTCACCCTCCTGTCTGTCTGATTCTAGGTCTCTCTATTTTGCACTGTAAGTGGCACCTCCACATCTCTCCTGGTTTGGGTTTCTAAAGGAAACACTCCATCATAAGAGCTCTGAAAAACTGGCCGAGGGAAACAATGGTGCCCTTGAATATATCCCGCTCATTTTGCATGTAATGATATCTAGATTAAACACAATATTATTGTTGGCCCATGCAAGCCAATCACAATTTTTCTCTCACCCATGCATCAGAGTATGGTGCATGTGGAAATAGTTCTTATTTCAAAACACCAGCTTTACTTACAGCTTCCTGATGGTAGTTTTTGGGGGGAAGGGTAATCACAGCGAAGGGAGAGAAGGAAAACTGACGGAGCGAGGGAACAAAAAGTAATGTCGAAAAATCAACTGTTGCACTGCAGAGGGAAATAATAAGCCAAGGGTTCATGTTGTTTCACCCTAACATCAATGTCTACAGTTCAAGGTTCAGAATCAACAGTGGCTTCGATGTCAAGGGCACAGCTTGTGGTTAATTGAATAGCTCAGCATTTATGGAAATGCAGTTATTAGCTTTCTTGCATGAAGTTAGATGAGAGGATCAATGCCAAATTCAAGTCTGTGGGTTTAGTATGGAGCTAGAGCAAAGAGGGGGTTAGCTTAGTTTAGAATAAAGACTGGAAGTAGTGGGAAACAGTATATATGGAGGAGCAGCAGCTAGCCTGACAGTCCAGAGTTAAACATTCTGCTTTCCTGCATCTCTAATCCTGATAAGTGAAGATGTTGTAACCTGTTTTTTTGTACACAAAAAGAAATGACAAAAAATAAGAATTTGTGTTATTGAAAAGAGTAGGTTAAGAAATACCTACACTGTTGGTCTCTGACCCCAACTAAAAACCCTAACCCTTCTAAAACCATGATAACCATAAACTATGATAACACAGAGAGGATTAGTATCAAACCTTGCAAAAAGCAAAGAAACTTGTTAAACAAATAAAGTCAAACTATTTTTCAAGGGGTAATTTCAGTATTTTTTCAACCTGAAGCATATTTTTCCATGTTTTTGTGTGACCTAAGGGGACAACAATCTTTCAAATTTGTCCAGTATTGAGCAACATCGCTGCAGCTGGCAGCAGCAAATCAGTCTGCAATGTCATCTCTCTGGGAAATTGTGAATCGTCCTGAAACACACCCGCAGCATGCTCTCATGTGCACCCTCAATGACAGGCTCACACAGAGGGCCAGTAAAGAGACTCACTGGACCAGTTAGGTGGTAAAAACTTTATGGACTTTGTGACCCGCCGCAGGACCATTGTTGCAGCAGCCCACTAGGATTTGTCCCGGTATGCTAGATTGTCAGTACACCACTGTGGTCAGACCAGAAATCAGCTCAATAGTACAAGAGGAATTTCTGAATCCGGCAGAATCCCCTTCATTTCTGAGAAAGGAGCCTGGCAACATCTCAAGACAATTGATTTTAATACAACAAGCATCTGAACTTTTACTCTGCTTCATAACAAATATTTTCTCTCTACCACCACCATCAAGCTCCCAGCATTCTTGCCTTAATTTCTCCCCTCTCATCTATCTCTTCACCTGGGTCACCTGAATAACAGGAGCACACAGGAACGTAGGGTAATCTTTCTGGGCCAATGTGCTGGGCTATGCATGGGCTCATGTTGAGGCCAGCCTAATCACCTTTCGGATCAGCTTGGAGAACAGAGGAGGCTGTACCTTTTATCCCAAACCAAAGTCAACAAGGCAAGATTCCTGGGAAGCATTGCAGACATTCTTGAAAGCAGAAAAGAGGGGTAAAAAAACAGCCATTGACCCCTGTCTCTCCCAAATTTAAGAGGAGCAGAGAGTAAAGAAGGAGAGAAGAGGGCATGTGAAAAAACTTTGCAGGGTGTGTAGGGTGCTAGAAATGGCCCATTTAAGTTTCCAACTTTCCTAATATTACGAGTAAATGACCTCAAGGAGCTTGACTAATTCAACTTATTGCACCTCTTAAAAGTCAAACTACTGCAGCTCTATTTTAGGTTGAGAATGGTTCCTAACATCATCAAAGACCTCACTATCCTCACCCCTGCTTCCCCTGCTGCTGTCTTAGATGATCTTTTTGTTATTTAACGTCACCTCTGTGCCCCTCTGCGCTCCTGCTCCTGTGCTGGGCCTTGGCCGATGACCCGAGGTAATTAATAACTCCCCTAACTAGGTGCTGTTTGCACAGATGGACCTCCTCCTACAGAACTGGCCTTCCTTTTCGTCGATGCTATTTCCTCCCTCCCGTCAGCCTGAGCTATCACATGCTGTGTAAACACTGACACTTGCTGAACATGCCAAGCACAGCAGCGCTCCTGTAAGAGTACGAATGTGTGAGTCAGTTTGCCTCAGGGTTGCCCATGTAGGATTTGCGCCTGTACATTTGATTTTTGTGCACCTCATACCCTTGTTAGTAGAAGAATATGTGTTCAAACAGCAACCTCAACCACAGGTAAGAAGAGAAAATAAAGGGAAAATAAAAGAAAAAGAGCAGAAAGAGAAAGATGAGGTAAGTGGAAGAGAGAAAGTCAAGAGTGGTGGCAGCAGGCGTATGGGATTGGAGACATTTTGGCCAGGGATGTCAGAAAGGAATCAGTGAATAACTTGGCTTGTTTCTTTGTGGTGAGAACAGCATGGGCTGGAGGCTGAAGCCAGAGCCCACAATGTCTAGCCTGGAAGGTTCTCTCATTAGAGAGATTGGAGCACACAACCTCCTGGGAACCGCAGCGCCAGAGTGCAGCACTCATCAGAGCCCTGGGAACACTCTCTCCCAAGGCCATCACAGGTATGAAGTTATGGAGATCACAGATTTTAGTGTTTTTCCAATGATGTCTTGTCACTCTCGTCCCCGGCCTCCGTGCACCATGTGTCTTAAGTTTGTGGCGATGATTGGGCTTGCCATTTGAATATCCCACCCCACTGTGTTTGTCAATTGAGAAAGTGTCTGAGAATATCCAATGAGACATGAGAGGAGTTGCTACGCTGTGTCCAATGCCAGAAAACTCTGCTTTGAAGGAGCGCAAAGGCATGCCAGTGTTTTTTGTTAAAACACTCGTTTTATGGCTTTCAGGGAGCAGGGTTTTGCTGGTTGGCAGGAGAAATGACAAAATATAGAAAAGGAGAAACAGAGGCAAGGGGAGAAAACAGGCAAAGGGCACAAACATTACAGTGTGGGGTCCTCTGTGTACAAATCATTGGACCATCTGCAGCAAGGTCTCAGAGGCGGTCTTTAATGTTCCCCCTTTAAATCTGGAGTAAAAACATTTGAACCTGTGTACTCAGCCGGAAACCATAAACGGTCAGGAGCCCTAACAAGATCCATGCACATGTAATTAAAACAATCAAAAAGTCATAGGGATACACATGTAGAAGTGCGCTCTCTCCTAAATTACCCTTGGCATGTGGATCCAATAGCAGGCCGTAAAATACATGTATATTTATACTTTATAGAATCTCACTGAACCTTTTTTGCAGGGATGCCCGTTTGCTTTAGGGATAATGAGAATACTTTTTAAAGGTCATTATTGAGTTAGCTTGTGAGTTTGACTGTTATAATACTGTGTGTGTGTGAGTGCATGTGTGTGTCTATGTGTTTTTCCTGAATGACTGACTGCCTGACTGCATGATTTCTGTTAGACCCTCTGTCTGGGTTTTTCTTGAGCTTAAGTGCGTGTGGCTTGTCAGTGGCTATATTCAAAACTTTGTTCAAGTTTCATTCATATGAACAGTGTATGACTATGACCTCAACCAAAGAGCTGATTTGCTGTGCATTCATGTATCACATGTGGCTATAAAAGGTCCTCAAATGAAGCTGACAAAGGCTTGGAACAGGTCAAAAGAAATATTTCAGATTAACAGAGTTAAGACTGTTCTATCTACCTATAGTAACCAAAGTAGCATAGAAGCTCTGATTGTTCTTTGTTTGAATTTAACAAACTCTACAATCACTAATTTACAAACTATAGCTATGATTCTTTCAGGAACCTTGTATCATTACATTTGTTTTTTGGCAATTATAGCAACAATTAGTCCATTTAATATTCTTGTTTAGCCTGTGCAGGGTTGCACTGGGCTGCAGCCTGACCAGCACACTAATTTTGAAATTATTTCCGTTATTTTTCAATTTTGCAGGATTCCCCACATTAGCTTCATATAAAGAGACCATATGAGAGTGGGTGATGTTTGGGACTTAAGTGGGTGTTGTCACATGACCAGAGTAGGTGTGGCCTCCAGGAGTTTTTTTTACAGGTCAGAAATTTATAACAGTTTCATCAGCTTTAATTCCAACAGTCTCAGCTGCTGTGTTGCTGCTTTTCAGCGCGATTCAAAAAATGTTTCTCTACGCTTTGTTTGGATTTCATAAGGTAGCAAGGATCCATGAGTATTATCTTCCCCACTCTTCCAGACACCTGGATTCATCAGGTAACTGGACAACTTGACACAAGTTTTTTGTCAGTCATAGTTTAATTCAAATAATATAACATAACATAACATAACATAACATAACATAGCATAACATAACATAACATAATATAATATAATGTAGTATAAAGAATCAAAGCTATGTGCTATTAACTTTCCATGCATTTCAACACTTTGCAGCACTCCTGTACAGTACATGGCATAAAAAAAACTACAACAACCATAATTCACGTAAGCTAATGGCTTTAAAAGGCTGAACCCCTGCTGTCTGCAGCCCATGCTTGTTTCTGGGCAACGCCAAGGCAGTGTTTCACAACTACTATTATTTAATTTTTATTGACTGTGACTAATTAAAACTCTGGTTTCGTCTTATTTCCAGGACAAACAGTATTTGCAGTTTTTGGACCACTGCTTGTAATATAGAATGATGTCAAGTATTTTGGGTATGTCTGGTCACATTTGCACTGTAGAGTAAAGGAAAATATAACTATGGCAAAGTAACGAAAGTGCCAAGACAAGTAAATCTAAAAAAGAACCCCTTGCAGTCCTTTTCTTTAGGAATCAAAGTGTGAAAGTGATGCTAAAAGTGATTATAAAACAATATGAAATATTAATATTAAATATAATATCCAAAGATTGTTTGGATTTCCATCTGAACAGGTTGATAAGTTGGTGATAATTATTTCGAAATGTTCCGCTTTAAAGTGGTTAAGCTACTGTTAAACACAGCTTCAGCACACATCACATTTTCAGTGCTGCCTCAACCCTCATTACTGCAATTCACAGAACATACTGGCTGTAAAATGGCAACGGTCTTGTTTTAATGTATTCAGTTATGGGGAATTAAAAAAAATGTGCATGACAATGTGTTGATTTCTCTCTGGAAATATTTTCATGGCACCAGACTTTATGATATACAACACAAGCTAACCCAAGCTAAACTGTTGTTCACCAGCTGAAAGCAGTGTTGTTAGCCTTGTTAACTTTATCTGCATGAGTTGAAAATGAAAAGATGAATTTGTGGACTCACACAAATGAACACCTCATCACAAGAACTTTATATGTTTGTAAATTTGAAACCTAAATGATAAGGTCAGAGGGAGTACTTTAATTTTGTTTTACAGCCACTGAATGTGCAAAAAGCGCCCTCTAAGTGCCAAGTACAGGGCCTCAGAGGAGCAACTCTCTCCTGAAACCTGCAGGTGTTTCAGGAGTGGTTTCAGTCCTCAGCAAAAACAGCAGGCAGCTATACATCTGGAGCTTTTAAAGCAGGTTCACTCTTTATTTTAACAAACTTTTGTGGCTTAGCGTGTGCTTTCAGACATATGGACAGCTGGTTGTGATTGAGTAAAAGTGCTGGGTATGGGACGTGGGCACCACAGGTGAATAAGTTTCAGCCGCCTCAAAGCCATGACTCAGCACTCCTACGCCTCCATGGCTTTCACTCTGACGGCAGAAAAACAGCACTAATCATGATGAAAGTGTTGAATAGGGCATGTGTTCAACAGCCAAAAACTGTCACTGACTTTAAGGGCAAACACAAGCAAATTTTTTGCACAACACCACTTATGACTCTCAGCTCAAGTCACATCTAACCTTAAATGTTCCTGTTTTTCACAATAACAGCTCTGCAAAGTACACAGTTGCTACCCTCATCATTTTCGTCTACGTCAATCCTCAAAGGTTAAGAGCTCTTTTTTTTGTCCCAAAATAGCCAGCCAGAAGCTTTTCAGCGTTTACCTCATGACTTATGTGACTGAAAAGGCTTCCTGTATGGAAAACTTGGTGATTAATTTTGCCCCCAGCATCATAACTGTGTTGACTGAATTTGCCATGCAGGGACACAAATCCAAGTTGGCCCAGTCTAAATGAAAGGCTGAACATTCCCACTGCAAAGGGAAGCTGCTGAAAGCTGACATGCCCTCCTCTGCAAATACTGAAAGCATGTCTTCGATTAAATTATTATGACACAGGAGAGGGTGGGTGCTGTATTCAGGCCATGTGCTAAATTAGGAAAATTGTATCCTTTGGTTGCTTGCATTGCTTTAACTGTTTTTAAAATGAAACAAAGTGCCACAGCTTAAATCGCTGATTCACAACCTCTTAATTCTAAGTTTTGGACATCTGTCTATGTCAAAGCTAAATTTTTTTGAACACTTTTTAATGTTTTGAAAAGATAAGTACTTGGATATAAAACAATGTAACATGTGTGACAGCATGTAAACTAATTTTCACAAGGTCAGTCTGTCAGTTTGAAACTAACCACACTCATATATGTGAGCGGCATCATTAGTTGGGCAATCTTGGCACAAAATGCACCACTATTACCTAATGGCGGATCAAGCATTTGAGCATATTTCTCAAAGCGAGCATGCTTCTGGAAGCACTTAACTCAAATTCACTGCATCTGGCAGAACTAATCTAAAGAAATAATCAGCTAAAATCACATATCATCGATCTATAGTGCAGAGTTGCATGGCCAGTCAAAAGCCTGAAGGTATGATTATTTTTATCTGTATTTTCTGACATATTTTGTAATTCGCCCTTGTGCGTATTATGTACGCTAACCACAGTCTAATGGGCTGTATTTTGGGGTGGACCAGTTTTTAGGCCTGAACAATTTCCTACTGTAAATCCATATCAATGCAAAGTTGTCATGGGACAAGGTATTAAAACTTTCATGACCAGTTGCTTTAATATGAGAACAGAAGAAAATATTCATTTAATCATCACTCATGGCAGACTTTGTTTGCCCAAGAGCCCTGGTTCTTTATCCTGTGTGTGTTTTGTATGTTTTTCATGTTCTTGGCTGGATGAAATTGAGTTGCCATCATGCTAACCAGTGACGACCGGACAATCTGTCCAGATGTGTTGCATCAATGCCTTCGCCAATCATTGCTTGCTCCTTTTCTTTGCATTGTCTTATTTTGCTTTAGACTGAAATAATGCACTTAACATTAATCATTAAAATCATGCAATTTCACTCACCACTCCCTCTGACTTTAATACAGAGTGGTAGAAATTGTTGTTCCTCACCTTAACTGATTTTAGTTTGTAACTGTCAAGTTTAGTGTGCATTTCCTATCATTGTTGCTGCCTGTGAGCCTGTTATAATAACAGCAACCTGAATAAAATACAACAATACATCTGTGTGCGCATTACTGACAGATCAAGGTCTATCACCTTGTATAATATCACTGAAGCATAAGAAAACAATCCAAAAAGTCTGGATAATACCTGATGATGCATTGTGTTGTTGCAAGAGTCTGCAGCTCTCTGAACATGGCCTTATCAAGTGTGATGCCAGTAAGCAAGTGCACCTCATACAGTGCATGAAATCACAGATGTAAATCTCTCAATTCATGTGGATGTGTTAGTTGTTGTTGAGGGTTGAGTTTTGTTTGTTTTTTTCTCCCCTGCAGCTGTTTGATATTTCACTGACTTGGGAGGAGAATGTGAAGTGTTACTTAAAGTCCAGCAGCAATGTCAAGATCAAGTATGTTCCCAAAACATTTTCTTAACATTAGAGAAGAGGGAAGAGAAAGGACAGAAAATTAGGCTAAGAGATGGTCAACATGTTAACCCTGAAGCCTTGAGGGTGCTCTCTATCTATTGCCATCTTGTTTAGCGCAGAAAAGTCTCTCCTCTATATATCTATCTCTGGACCTTCAGTTCCCACCAGTCCTCGATCAGTCATGTGAAATAAATATCTTGCAAAATGCGTTCCAGAAAGTATCCACACTGATGCCAGATAATCCTGGTTCACATCCTGAAGCAGTGACAGAGGCTTTGCTCTGGTTCACAGTTGTTTTAAAAACTGCACTTAGCAGTGTGTTTAGGTGTGCGTGCACTGTTATCCGAGTTTCCCTTACCATGCACACACCTTACAGAGAGTACAACCTGATAAATCAAGGCCTCTGATCTCCCGGCCAAGAATTCCAGACTGCCTAGGCTGCACCATTGAGATCCGTGAAATACGGAAACAGCGGCTCCGCACACCAAAAATTCAAAGAATGCCATTAGACTTCATTTGTTTTCTGCTGAATTGACAAGGGGACGGAGGGGAGGGAGATGAAGACATTTTCTGATTTCTGAACAATTGAAATAATCCACTTCTAACCACAGCCACATGTTGTGCTTTAGGTGGACCACACACGAATACCAAGACACGCATGAATTAATGCTAAGTCACATGCAAAGGCACACAAAAAGAAAAATTGCAGAACGAAAAGGGCATGAATGGATCCCACAAAGACATACAGCCAGAACAGCATGTACATCATGCTATGTATAAGATGGATCGAAATATGGGAAGCTTTATGCTGCATCAGAACTGATTTTTACCAAGCAGCTTCGATCCCATCATGCTGTAGTCAGCCAGTTAATGAACAGGATTGGTGTATGGTTACATGAAGGAAGACAAGGTGGGTGGAACACAAGGAACTCCACAGTATTTTAGCAGGAGAAACATCCTGCAGCTGCAGCCTCAACTGTTGCCTTCATACCTTCTTCATGTCTTCTGTGTATACATAGTTTCTGAGGAATGTTCCAGGTGTTTCATGGGTTCCTATGAGGTGAAATCAAAAAGAAGATGTCAAGTGTTCGTGATGAAGATGTTGTTTTCTTGGATTTGGCCACCAAAAGCTGCACAAGCTGCAGGAGTGAAGCAGCAAAAGTGGCAGGATTTTCCTTTTTTGGGTGATTTATACATCAGCTCTGATTAGTAGAGAAACGAACAAAAGAAACAGCGAACTGATGAAAATTCAAAGCCAAATGTGTCCAAATATCTGCGGATTTTTCTTTAATTGGCTAAATGTGTTTGAGAGAGAGTGTGTGTGGGCATGTATGTGTGGAAGTATTAAAGGAGACACTGTGGGCCGAGTCACACAACTGGAATTTGCACAAAGGGGAGCTGAAAGTGTAAGCTAATGCCCCTGATCAAAAGCCACAAAGAGGACATTTGACAACACAATTTGAGCTAGAAGCCCACAGTTTGGGCTTAGGTCTTTGTTGTGGTTTAGGCTCTCTGTTTCCATCTTTTCATGTCCTTTCACAAATATAAACACCATACACACATAACAAACTGCAAAGATTCTCCCACCCCAAGGCTCTGCAAGGTGAGAAAAAGCCTCAACACTGATATTAAAAGTAACGGGAAACAGTCTAAGGGCCAAAAAAGCATTAGTTTACGTGTTATCCTACATGTGGGATAAGTTCCCTTTCTCAAAAGAAAATAAAAGTCATATGTGTGACTTTTAACGCTGACAGTTGAGCTTGTCCTGATCAGCCAGCAACCGACTATAACTGGACGCAATGCAAAAGCAGCTTTGTTGATCCTATAAAGGCCAAGTCCCATTAAAGGAAAATGGGATCACACATCCTCCTTACTCTTTCCATACAGGTCCTTCATAAAACAATATCTTCAAATAACATTTACAATTTCAGAGTCCAAAGTAAAACTTCAAATCCTATCCTTAGTTTCATGCTTGTCAGGTTGCTGCACAAAAGGCAAATTCTGAATGAAAACACTCACCATTTTAGTGTATCACTGCCGCAGAGCATGAAAAAGGAGCTGGATGCTCATCAAACTGCAGTTTTTGTGGAGAACAAGAGAAAACATCTCCAAGCATGTCAGATTTTACGGCCACATATCACCACGTCAATCTCAGAAACAGGTCATCTCTGCAGAGAATAGGAAAGCATTTGGACGGACCCGATAACCCTGGATGTCAAAAGGCAGTAGGTCATTTCAAGTGCTATTTCCTCAAATAAAGTGAACTACTGGCAACCCTTATTCATGCACTTCCTTGGAAATTGTAAGCTCCTCTTAAAGATGTACAATTGGTTCATCTATACTTCCAGAGTCAATCATCATTATTAAGAGGATTATTTATTATATATAACAATGTCTAACTGAAAAAATACTGTTAAGATTTTTTCCCATTTTATAAGACAAAAAGTATACAAGGGGTTAAATTCATAGAGATAGAGTTCAAAGATGGAAAAGTGGTTTAACAGGCAATGCCTCATGCTAAGGAGAGTGAGATGGCACGAAATGGCACGAAAATGATGCACTGATGTTTCTCTTTATGTTTTCAGAATGTACTTTAGACCAAACCTTTGATAATACAAAGAATGATATTGGAGTTGAGCTTGCAGATGTATTTACGAGCGTGGAAATGTCAAAGTCATCTATCAGGAGTTAGAGTTTGGCTGGAGGAGATCTTATCCAACCCCAAAGACCACATTTAAACAGACAGACATAAAATCTCTCACCATGTACATTGATTGTATATGGTAGTTTGGTATCTTGTAATTATAAAGTTCTTGTAGTTAGATCTAGTTACTGTTGGTCACGTGGTGAGAACTGAACCATTTTCTTGACAATTGAAACAAACTTTGATAAAAGCTGTGAGATGTTAGAACTTAGTATGACTTCCAACTTAGAGTAGCTTGGTTACGGCCCCTTGGCATCTCTTTTAAATACAAGGGGTACCCATTTAGCATCTGTAAGCTAACTCAAGGTAAACTTGTATAAGGTAAAAATGGACGCTCACTGCAACCTCACGAAGTAAAACTGACCAAACTGTGACTATTTCACAAGGTTAGCCACATGTCAAAAACCCTAAAAGGGTATCCAGAGCTTAAAAAAGTGACACCAAGTGGAGGGGGGGTGACCAAGCGTCTATACTGTATGTGAAAATTTTAAAGTGGGAATGTGTCTAGATCTCATGCTACTTTTGTGTTTGGGAATGCTGAAGAAATATATTTTCTTTCTTAATGACTTTATGGGAATGAGGAACTGGAATAAGTCATTCTAGGCCCAATCATGTCACTTGATTTGTAATTTTCACCCGAAAGGGTGAGGTTTTAGGTGAGATGTTTAGAAAAGATCTGACATTGTATCTTTTTGAAGTTCTTAGCCGTGCTCCGTTGAAAAAATTGGGTTGTAACTACATTTTCCTGTAAACTTCAATGGAGTTTTGACTAGCTATTGCTTTAATGCCCTTTTAATGAAGTGTGGCCAGGAGCCTGGGCTCAGTAAGAGGTAATTAGTTTTAATGTCAAAATGTCCAAACTGAGACTAAACTGACTCCGCGTCCTGAGTTAGCAATATAACTAACAGCTCGCACAATCAAAACAAAGAAATTCAAAAGCACATTAACTGTACTGTACACACACATGCTGCCATACACACATGCAAATGCCTCGCCAGGTGTATCCACTCAGGAGGTATAATACACCTCAGGCCACATTTTATAGGCCCTTATAGCTAATAAAAGCCGTGAACCTTTCTATGGCAAATACCTGCCTGCTCAGAGGCAGAAAATTACATGCTAGCATTAGATCATTTTGAAACAATGTCCATATTTTTATGTTTTTTATTTGAGCCTTGTGGCTTATACGTCTGAGCCTGTACATCAGGGGGCTCGTATAACCTGCGTTTTAACACGCCATTATGTTGTAACATTGAGATGGCCTGCTTCTGTTGGATATTCTGCTTGTCTTTACCAGCTTTGGGTGACCACTCTCTGGCTTTTTCCCCTCGCTGTCCGTGTCAAAGGGACAAGTTTCATGAGGTATGCCAGTGTGGGCAAAGAATGCTGAAAATGTGGAGGAATTGCTAAGATCGGATCGCAGTGTGCAGGGGGTGAGACTGGAATTTGGTGCCATTGATAGCATTTTGCTTGAAGCACAGCGGAGGAGGATTGCACTTAATGTAACTCAGATAGGAAGGGCATCTACAGCACATACAGAGTATCATTACAAGGGCGACCACTGCATCTTTATTTTACAATTGTAGAGCAGGATATGATTATTTTACAATTGTAGAGCAGGATATGATTATTCAGTTGTGGAAACTACATTTTATAGTTACACACTCTGACTGATCCTCCCCGTATCCCCCCTCCTCTCTTTGTCTGCGTGTCCTCTGGACTCCCTATGAGAGGCCGTGATTGATGGTAACAGGTCAAACATTTTGGCAGAGGATCCAGCTCCAGGCTGCTCCACCTCAGTGGGAGCAGCCTGAGGCTACTAAAATACACCTGACCCTTGCTCTGTGTTTGACCTGGCAGATAAAATAAATACACACATTGCTCCATGGAAAGCTCCCCTCTCTCCCTCGCTGTCTCCTTGCCTGGGCTAAATAAATGAACAGATAGCACAAATAAGAATCTTTTTCTTTTTTTTGTCTTCTCCCAGACTTTCTTTTTTCCTCGAACCTTCTGCATTGCAAAATTTTATTTAGTCTTTTAGCAGTTTAGGTAACTGTTTTTCGGACTGATGAGAAAGAGGAAAACAAAGAAATTCATTACACACCATTGCTTAACCAGTCATGTCATGGGGGGATGCAGCTTGAATGACGACATTATTTGCCTGAGAAAAAGAAAACAGATGAACGGAGGCTGGGGGAATTATTTAACGTCCCAGGATCCCCTGACGTCTGGTCATGCTCTCGACATGCCAGCAATCCAGCTGCCTCACTGCCCGTTTAGTCAATCAGAGCTATACCTTCCCACTTTGTCCAGTCCAGCAGCTCTCCCCCGGATTTATTTTAACTACTGTATCTACAAAGAAGTCTAGACATGCAACTGATGATTCTTTTGTAAGTGAAAGGAGGTGGAAAAAAAGAGGAGAGAGAGAGAGAGACTGACGGGAGCATTCCTTCCAGTTCCTAAAAAGGGAACACAAAGACACATATTTGCCATAGTTTAGAATGGAGGAAGAAAAGCAGAAAGACTATGATGGGTGATATTTGTAAAAAGATAGGATTATGAGGCAAATATAGAAAAGTGTAGAGACAAAAGAATGCAGCGTCTGTCTGAAACACACATCAGATTAGAAGAGAAAAGATTTTGCTTCATCATTGCTCAGTTTCAAGTCCTCAGAGTTTTCTTGTTCATGAGTATGGACATGCAGTAGATCTCAGTTAACTCAACTGGTTTTCAAGCTAATTTATTTGAGAATATAGAGTTCCTGCTCTACCACAACCCAGGTATTATATGCAAACTTGATAGAGAAGATTCCTAATTATATACTAGTTAAAGGCTTATGTACAGAAGCGTATTGCATTCACTTGGAAAAAAAAAAAAAAGGTCTGTTTTTCGTGCTAATTTTTTCAGCCCTGTTTTTCGTGCTAATTTTTTCAGCCC
>JAPZDY010000008.1:14090433-14119028 GCA_029783645.1 Ctenochaetus hawaiiensis | reverse complement strand
AAACCCCCCCCCCCCCCCCCCCCCCCCACACACACACACACACACACTCAGACATCCAAGTTACTATGTTTGTTATTTCAAAAGGGATTTTTAATTATGTATGTACACATTTAAGAAACTTAAAGAAAAAAATCATACTAACAGAAAGAGTATGAATTGAAACCTGCACAAGATGAAACTGTCAGCTTAGACAAGGAAATCAGCATCGGCCATACTCTGCATCTGATTGGCTTATTCTAATACTCTTCTTATCCTCAGCCTAACCAATCCTGGTAATGTGTCAGTGTTTTCCTAAAGTGGTTGTTTATGGCCATTCAGGCTACAAAGTAACCCCTAAGCTTTCAAACTACAACAGGGCTACCAGGGTTTCCAAAAGTCTCAGAAGAAAAGGTTTGAAGAGTAGTGCGGACATGTTGACGTTGGCTTGGCCTCAGTGTTGTGTCCATCTCACAAATACGAAGGAGAGGGTCTAACTAGCCTTAACTGTCTCTTCTTTAAGGTACAGGGTAAATTTTTATTACTGGACAGCAAAGAGTTGTGTAACATAAAGCTAGTTGTAGTCCCGTTGAGCTACTCACAAAACAAACATTATAGTGGATGAATGGAACAAGTGAATTCATTAATATCAGGTAAAGTCGTCCAAGTAAACTATTTTTTATCAGGAATGCAGAGAGGGAATTGAGGTGTCTCTTAGCCAGAAGAAATGGGCTGCTCTGGAGTCCAGTTGTACGGCAACAGGTGGAACAGGAAGTGGAAGGATAGGGTACTGTCATTAAGTCTCTCCAGTTGTGATGATGGGAAATTACAGGCAAACTCACAGAGTAATCCTGTTACCGTAGTACTCTGTGGACTATTAAGTAATCTGAATCACTACATGGCAAACTGATCAGACCCCAGCTGGTAAACTCTGAAATGACATTAATTTAGCAAACTGTCTGTGGTGCCCGACCATGCTGTTGCTAACACTGGTACATTGTCTATCACTCAAGAAAAATTTAGGAAATTCAAATTGAATGTTTTTGGTGTTTATAGTTTTGACCAAATCGTACCACAAAAATGAAATTTACTTTCATTTTGTTTTGCACTTGTTGATTAAACTTAGATACAAAAACAACCAGACCAGTGAACCACATGGGATTTACACTGAGAAGTGTTGGCATATTTTGGATGATGGCAAAGTTTCCCAACATACCCACAGTTGAAAACAATGACACACTCAAATGTGTATATCTTCTACAGCTTTGTTTTGTTTGCCAGCTTGTACTGTAAGCAGCAAAATGAAGCCAGGAAACTGAGACATTTGCTAACAAAGGCAACACAAAAGTGTGAAAATTGAGATAAATCACATGAAATCACGCATTGGTGGTTGATGTGCAAAACATTTCACAAGTTCTGTCAGGAAGTCTCAACATCCCACGACGACCAGCAAGCGAGGCACTCGTGTGTTTGTACGACCGAGCCAAATTTTAGAAACTAAATCTGAAATCTACCCAAGAGTTAATATAGTTTTCAGATTTTCATAGGGGATAAACACAAAGCAAAGCCTCTTGTTTTGCATTGCTATGATTTTAAAGTTATTTTAATAAATCCGAATTATTGAGTAAAATCCATAACACATGATTAAAGCCAATCATCTGGGGGCAGAGCTAGTGAACACAAACAGCCTCTTCTGTTCTGTTTCTCCATATGATAAATATTTATACCTGAGTACAGAGAAAATACACATGCAAAAAGACAATCACCTGGCTTGGCTCACACAGGACTTGGCGCCTGCCAAAGACTTAGAGCTTGCATGAGAGTCCTAAGGCTGCAGCGTGTATGAGTCGTTCTCAAAAAGCCATCACCGCTGTCTATGGACCTTGTTTAAATCCTGGAGCTAAAAATAATAGAGACTGAGATGTACAGCTCCCCCATATTGGCTGCGTTTGGTTACCTAATAAAATATTAGCTCTGGAGGGCTCTGGAACGCTATAGAAGCTGTATGGGTATGTAAGTGAGGTTGACTGGGTTCATAAAGGAGTGACACTTCCACCTGTATCCTATGTATATGCATGCATGATTTACATGCATACACACACACACACACACTGTAGCTATGTTTGTATGAACTTGAAAAAAGCATGCAGAGACATAAAAGACAACCATCCATCCATTGTCTAAATCACTTATGCTGCTCAGGGTTGTGTTATCTTATAGAGCACACAGAAACACACACACATCCCTACACACACATACACACACATACATACATACAAGATGTTGAAAACCAAACAGCACAGACGTTGCCCGAAGGAGTGTTCAGCTGCGGCGCAGATGTTCTGAATAGAGTAGATGGACCTAGTACACATCATACACACATGCACATATTGACATACACACCTTTGCTTGCCAGTGTGAGGGAGGCTCTTAGACAAGGTAAAGGTTCAGGAGGTGAGAAGAAAGCATTGCATGCCCTCTTCAACCAGGTAATATATTAAGACAATCTGATCAAATGGAGAATAAAAGAATCAAAGGAAAATTCCCCAAAACAGCTGCAGGGTCAGGAAGAGAGAGTAAGAGGAAGTTGGAATGAAAGCGAAAAGGAATGAGGATGGTAGCAAATGGAACCAAGACTCCGACATGCGGTTCAGATTATGACTCGATGCCATGAACATCATAATGGGAGAATCTGTGTGTTGGACCAAAAAACGCTGGCAATGTGTGGCTGGAAGTGTTTGTGGGGGGAAAGGCGTTCTGCACCCATGGAATTGTGATGCAACAGTGGGCAAACAGCGCAAAGGTTAATTTATTGAGCACGTCATCACGCTGCCTCAATCCGGCAGTCTACTGAAAGGGGACGTTCGTTTCCTGTGGGGAAGGATCTTGCACAAACAACATTTACACGCTCAAACAAAACCTGTTTACTCCCCCGTCGGCCATTCCTTCCCCCATTGTGTTGCACAACGTCAGCATGCATCTGACTTTAAATAAACTGTTTAGAAAAGCCAGCTGTCATCTGAAAAGAGTATGCACAAAACAACATGGAATGATTCATTGTTTCAACGTCTAATCATGTGTAATCAAGTCATGTCAATTACTGTGGGCAACGGAAAAGGTTGCCTTCATGGTGTTTGTAACTTGAAAAAGAATAGTGGCTCGGGCGCACCTCTTCCTGGACAAATGCTTCATGTTTTCGTGTCTGCGGTTTTAATGCACCGCTGATTAACAGGTAACAGAGATTAGAGAGAGATTTTCATCTTGAAGTAATCAAACCAAAGCAGTCTCTGAATTTGTTCCTAATAGGGACCAGGGTGCATGTGGACCATTATGGGGGCCTGTTTCTGATCTACAAGATAACAAAACAAAAAAATCCACAGAACACACAGAACAAAAAGAAGGCACCGGCATCACACGGGCAAAAACACAGGAACTCACTACAAGTTTGTGTCAGAATGAAGGACATGCCCAGAAACCCACACTCTCAGTCACACAGTTGTAACAATGAACACACATGTTTATTATCATATCCCTAGTCACAATACATATCATTTCTCTTCTCATATTTTACTAAGATAACCTCCATTCTTAAGTTCTGATTTTGTGGTTTCTGTTGGAATTGCCTCTTGGTATTTTATCTGTTTTCCTTGGCACAGTTAAATATAAATAATATGTTCTTATAAATATTAGGTCTGATTATGGATATGCCAGATTGCAAAAAGCTTCCATCCTAAGAAAAATGAAAATGTCACGGAGGACAGTCGTGGCTGAACATCGACAGACACAGGTTTGAAGCAGGACCCTTCGGCCTCAAGCTGCCCTGCACCCCTGAGGGGCATCAGGGAGCCAGGCAGAGACAAAGACGCCACACACATTTGGATGGACCCTACTATCCCACAGATATAATCACTCCTGGAAGAGTCTCTGCTAGTCTGTTTCCCATTTCAAACCTCAATGAATCCCATCCTCATCCTTTAAAAGTGCACTGACACACATACACACACATCATGGCCTGGAGAGATGGTTACACTCCATGTCGACTCAGTGGAAAATTTCTGAACCACAGAAACAAAGGCATTTGGTAGAATCCGGGAATAGAACTCATGTATCAAGTGATCGGCCCTTGAACAATCATTATTGATGTGGAGGTTTCATAAACTCCAATTAATACCAGCTAGAGACTCATGTAGGAACCATGTACTTGACATTTTTAATGATAATTAATAATGTTGATCAGGGAAACATAAACCAGCCTGTCAATGTGCTCATCATTAAGTGCAATGAGCTTCACACTTTGAGGAAAATCTTTGAAAAACTGACATCTGACACCAAAAACTGTTAACAACTGACTGTTTTTCTGCCTCAGTAATAAGTGTTAATAGTTGTCCATTAAAACATACATGCTAAGGAAAGAAGCAAAATGTCCTCATTCATGTTTTTATGTTGATATAAAGGAACTCCAGATGGGATTTAAAATAAAAAAAACACCATAAGGAGAAAATGTTGCAGTAGTCTGTCAGCCAATATTTTTTTTTTCGAGACAATAAAGCCTGAACCTCCCATGAGTCGATCTATTTAAAGACAGTCATGGATTGTAAGTCTTAAAGCGTTCTGCTCCTTCCTTTCCCATTCTGTATGTTTCAAAGAGGAAAACGTGTTTGTAAGTTGTAACATTGACTCATATGTGCTTGTTTCAAAAATGGTCTTGGCTGCAGCCTTGTGTTTCCAGTGTGGATTCTGAGGATCAAAATGGAAACACACTGAAACCATGGTACACATCCAGCTCCCTTTTAGTTGTGTACATTCTTCATCGGCAGCGAGCGCTGCTGAATGTGAAAGAGTTATATAACAAAAGTTGCGAAACCAAAAGGGCTCAGGGCAACAAAATGCCCAAGGTCATCCCAGATGGCCTTGCTTCGAGTTCATATGAAAAAGCACAGATATTCTATTCCTTTCAGCTGTGAGAAAGCTTGAACATTTTTTTTTCTAAAAGCTTGAAGTACCATTATTTGCCTTAATATTCTGCTCTTATTAGAGAGTTTGAAGTGTATAATCAAGGTCTGGAATAGGCCTCATGCCGCCAGTTTGGCTCTGTGGACCCACAGCCACAGTTGGACAATCACCACTATTTATTGCCTTCCCATGGTAATGGTGGGAATGAGCAAATCATTAATGTCTTCTGTATTCACAATTCAGTTCAAAAGGAGACGGAGCCAAATTGACCACAAATTATGCAATCCAAAAATGGCACAGCATACAAGCATATTCTGCTTGCCTCTGATTACAATCAAACCGTGTAGTCAGAGCAGAAATGACTTTACCATATAGCCTGCTAACAATGACACTAAACATGCCCCATTTTATAGTATTATGAGAGTCCAAATCACATTTAAATGGAAATCAATGGAAAATCGGGGAATGTGTTTAACCAAAACACACTTGATGGTTCTGATGAGGATTACGGTTTTTCTTGTACTCACTGCGGTCTTTATTGTTTCAGTTTAGCTATACTACTGATGTGCCTCTAGGAATGGCAATGTCATCCATCACTAGAGCTTTTTCATTGGCACTTATGGCCATGCTGAGTCAAACCCTGCTATGCATACTTGGGTTTCCTTAGCTGTTTCAGGTCTAAGTTCTGAGCTACATCCAAGAGCGACCCTCTTCAGACAGTAAAAAAAAGAAACCCTAAAGTTAAACACAGACAAGGTAAAAGAACCAAAGAACAAGCTTTATTAAGTAAAAGCTAACACAGGTAACAAAAAAACTGAGGAAGCAATGAAAGATAATCCAAAAACTAAGGAGAGAACAAAAAACTGTTATAAACCACAAACCAGAATAAAACAAAGAAAACAGGCAGGACTGGAACATGGAAGCAGAAACAGACAAACTGATAAGTAAAAGAGGGAAAAACAAAGACTTGTATACACTGGGGAGAGAAAATAAACGAGGAACAGGTGAAACTAATGACCATATTAAGAAGGGAGGGAAAGCACGCACAGACTGAATGGGAAACAAAATATGACACAACAGGAGAGAAACTTCTTTGGTTTATTTGGTTTAACCGAATACATGCAAAGCTAATGACATTTCCATCATTTTTTTAGCTGTACTTTTTTTTAGAGCTTAATAGCTAATGTTAGCGTGCTTTAATGATTGGTAAAATGGCAAGCCTAACAAACATTATGCCAGCTAAACATGAGCATGTTAGCATTATCATTGTGATCATACTGCCATTAACATTTAGGTCAAAGCCCACTGTGTCAGTATATAGCAAAGTCTTACAGAGCCAATACTATGGCCACAGGCTAACAAACTTGTTGACTTAGCAGGCCTCTTTTTGCACCTAATTGCTGCTGTACAACAACAATTTCACTTTATCGTGAGCACAAAATGATGTTGCAATAAATGTGTTTTGCAATAAATCATAAAAGCATTCACAGATTTCTCTTCTGAATGTGACTGAAGTGTTTGTGACAGTGTTTTGAGTCTGAACTTTTCTGTTAGTGTTGTGTTTTTTTCTGATCACTTCAGTCTTCCTATGTGTGGAATCTATCAAAGCAAAACCATTTGGACGTGTAGACATGATGTCAAGAACACAAAATGGGAATATGGGGCTAATTTTGCCCGGCTAAATGTTTTCATCCAGCGCTCTCAGGACTAGCTTGACTAATAACACTGAAACTGCCTGTTATTATTCCAGTGTTATAATAAAGACACATCGCAGTATGTGATGCTGACTGGTGAGGAACTATCAAAACAAACATCAGCCATTAGGGAGAAAAAAGATGTCAATAGTGTAGATGTAGAATCTTTCTAATGAAGGAGTAAAAAGTGTATCAGAGAAGGTTGAAAACATGTAATCTGTACATAAAAAAAAGGTTAAGAGACTTTGAGAATGAAAGCACACAACTACTTTGCCACACTTTTCCAAAGAAGTTGAAAATTCATGTGTCTTTTCACTCAACACAAAAAACACACTCTTTCGATATTATGCTCAGTAGCAGCTCAGCATCTCTGTGGAGTTCAGCAGGTAGGGCAAATACTCTTTTAGGACCCGCCAGTGAAATCTCTGGGGCTTTGGAGCGCGTCATTGGCCCGACGCTTCAAAACACTCCCCAAATCCTGGAGATCACACTGAGAGGGAACATCTGTGGGCTGGGACTGCCTGCAGATGAGAACCGACTGTGTGTGTGTGTGTGTGTGTGTGTATGTGTAAAGGGCTGAGGTGTGTGTGTGCGTGTGCATGTATGTGAAAAAGAGATTGTGGTCGTGTGTGGTTAAATGAGTAGGTGGGTAAGTCATGATTTATGTCAAACAGTGTTTGAGTTCATGTATATGTGACATGTATAGGTCCTTCTGTAGACACCTAATTACTAGTATAACTGTGTATTAGTGTGTGTGTGTGTGTGTGTGCTTGTGTGCATGTGTGCGCATGTGCGTGTGCATGTGTGTGTTTTAGCCATCAACAGACACTGTTTTGACTCCCTAAAATCCCACAGTCATCAGTCACTGGGAAAAGAAAGGCTGTTCGCCTTCGGGTTCGGGTGCGTTGCTCTGTAATTGGGATCATATGTGTTAATAGAAACAAATATATCCAGGATTTTAATAAAGTAAAACAAAATCAAATAGGACTCAGAGCCACAGTTTCATGACTGGTTGTTTTTTTTTCTGGCACTGTAATGCATTATTTTTTATTGCACATGTTTAAAAGAGACATTTCCAACCTTTTCTTGCACCTTTAAACATAGATTTTAAAAAATCCCACCACTGTGTTTAAACACGATACATGGTGACATCCCATCGAGTAATAATATGCACGCACAAGCTACTGAAACATGCAGCAGCACACACTACACACAGAAAATGTGCACAAGGGCAGAGGGTGTTGACTTGTCATGCAAGTCACTTGAGATGTATCATATTTGTTTTTACCAAATAACAATGATCAATTAATTTCACAGAGGTCTCAGCTTAACCTGTAACGGGTTAAATAATGTAGGTCAGAACAACCTGAGGAATCATTAAGTAGCAAAGTCCACGATTGGCTCTAAGAGGCTGTTTAACAAATGAGCTGAGATCTGATTGGACTAAATCCCCTGCAAGCTTGTTTGAGCTAAAGATGCTGTTTGACTGCACTAACAACGTGACTGCTTTCATGAAGGGATAGGGGAAGTCTCTCCTTCTCTAAATACCTTAACCTCTGTTTATTTAACATGTTCTAATGTAGAAAATGATTGTTTAAACAAATCTGTGTCTGCTCTGGCAAAGTATTTCCACTCTGTTTATTGCAGTCCAGAATTAGGACATAAAGCTGTGTTTCCTTCTATCGTTTGCTGTTATCGCATATTTACTACTTGACACCTCACACTGCACTGTTAAAGTCATGCACAAAAATTCTAACTAGTCATCAACAACATTGCCTTGCTTTATTACTACAACATGCTAAAACCATAAATAAATGATTAATCTCCAACAATGCACAGAGTCCATAAGTGGTTTTGATATTCGATTAGCAGACTCGACAATTATATAAAACTCTACTCTGCACACCACGTACATTTAAACCTGCTAAAAAAACAAGACTTTAATTTAATGTGATGTCTTGTAGTCATGCAAAAAACCACTGTCCTCTCCAATTAGCAAATGCAGAGGTAGCATGAAATTATACAGCAACATATCCTCAGAGAGGAGGCTGGGTGTATGGTTTGGTGCACAGAGTGTATTACTCTGACCTAGACCGCAATTTGCATCCCATCTCATACCAGGAGTCAATATTAGTTTTATGCTAACCATAGAGAAAACCAAAGGTTTTTACAATGACCGCCCCTGTCCCAACCTCACCAAGTTACCTACAGTTTAACCACATTTAACCACAGAGGTAACCACATTCAACCACAGAGGTCGCTTATAGGAAAACATGTCAAATGCAACACATATCGACAGCATTACATATTGGCACATTATTTGATCTACTTCACCTGACAGATATAAGAAGAAGTAAAGGTGCAGTAGCTGGAAAATGCCATCAAGAATTAAAATATGATAAACCTGCTCCAGAGTTGACGCTCACTGATGCAGGGAAACAGGACAGTGGCTTGTAGTGAGGCAGGTCAAGGAGTCAACCATGTGTGGGCTTAAAAAGAAAACAGAGTGGGCGTCTTAACACATGTCAAATGCTTCCAGTGTATGTTGCCTTTCCGTCAACACTGTACACCTAATTTAAACACTATAAAGAAGCATGTTTTTTGTACGGTGCAAACTGCAAGGACGTCAAGCAGCCGACACACAGAATCCACCAACAGTGCACCTACATCACACTCTACAAAAACACAGTACATGCAGCTGACCCACACAATCCCTGCATACATTCTGTACCCAAAAACCATAAGCACAATACAAACACACGCAGACTCACTGTAGATCCATTGTACACACACACACCACTCACACATGCTGCACTCGCAGCCAAGAGAAACTCTGACTGACAGCTTAAGCAGATTCAGCCTATCTGTTCCCATCAGGTGAGATGACTGGCGGACTGAGGGGTTAAATCCAAAACTCCACTCTAAACAGAGAAACGGGTGTATGTTTAAACAGGTCGTTGCCAACTAGCCAAGGAAAGCAGGACTTTGTGGCCACCTCAGCAAACAGCTCGATTAAAAGGATTTACCATTGATTTCTTGGTTAAAGTTACAGTGGAAATATTTGGACAAAAGGCTGCTATCAACATGAATTACCACTGACATGTTTGCACGTTTGAAAAAGGAAGAAGGAAAGAAAGAAAGAAAGAATGCTTGACTTTCGTGAAACATAAGAAAAGCGAGAGACAAAGAATGGAAGAAAGGCACAAAGAAAGACACGATGGAGATGAAAGTGGGGTGCAGATTTTATGAGGGGGCCATGGACGTCCCTGATGTGCATTTCTCTGTGGGAAGCATGTCGGAGGCTGGGTACACTCCAGTATGTGGTTTTCCCAAGGCCAAGCAGATCCAGCTTGACCCACCTCTCTTTCATAGACACACCACTACTCAGAGGGAGGGAGAGCCAAGGTTTTCCTGTTCATGTGGAAAAAAGCAGGGAAGAGGGGAGGGAAGAATGAGCGGAGGTAATCCTAGCCACCGAGGTGGCCCTTTGGTAAGGCCCAAATCCTACTATTCTCCTTCCTGAGTGTCTCAGCCTCTCTCACTTTCACAGGCACACATGAGCGAGCTGAACACGAGGGGCGAGGCACCATGCATGGGCATTCGCTGGTGGGGTGGTATCTAGACAGTGCTAAAGCCTCACCCTCTTTTTGACTACAGTTACTTTACATGTACTAGTGGGTGTCTGGTTAAGAAAATAAAGCATGCATGGGCCCAGACTGAGCTTGTGTAAAAAGCATATGTCTCCAAACACAGGAATCCAAATTCCAAGGGGGAGGAATTTATCAGAGCTCTTTAGTTCTATTTCACTGCAGCATGGAGCTCTTTCATCTCCTTTACAAATTGATTGAAAATAGCTAGAGTTCAGGGTTTGATTTGCAGCATTGCAGGCTATTGGATTTAACTGTGACTGTCAGAAGCAGGGGTATTTGTCTCTGCCCATTTCTAGTATTCACTTTGTTTCCGCCCTCTCCATCATTGTGTCCTGCTGTTTCCTCTTCACTCTATCTTGCCCTGTCTCTCTAGAGGACATTGCGCAGGCAGTGCCTCCGCATTACTGCTCCGATCCCAAAGAGGGCCCCACTGAGGAGGGAAACGGGTTCCATAGAGCACTTAAAACATCTCCCAGTCCACATTCAGCACCTGGTTAAATATTATCCCAGCAATGCTTTAGAGACATCCCCAGAAAACACAACTGTATTGGTGACAAATTCTCTGCTGTGATTAATGATGTGCTCAATGTGCTTCTTGAAAAAGCACATCTACAGGTTATGACAATACTTGCAATTTTTCTTCAAACAACAATTCCTAGATCGTGTAGTTCTAACTCAGCTTCTCACAGGTAGCTAGCTTGAAAATTAAGCTAACACTAATTTGATGAGTTGGTAAAAGACATAGTCTCCTGCTGACTTTCTTAATGTGGCCATGCTGACTTATTTTGAAATGTCACCACTATTGAGGCAATGTACTTACGTTAGAGAGAAAATAAGAAACCTGAAAGGCCTGATGTGCCTAGTTATGGTTGCTTAACTATGATTGGACAGTCCCAACTTGGGGAGGGGGTTTGGGAAACAGTCAACTGTGAGCTTGTAGGAGTACAACAGCAAAAAAACAACATCAAGTGCTTAAAACTGAGTAGTTAAACTAAATATTTTTACGTTTTTTTAGGGAGACTTAGACAATGAATACTTTGACTGATAGAGCCTGAATAATAGATGTTAAATGAACAACCCCAGGGCTCTGGTGGATTCATTCAATATGGGAAACTAGTGCTGACTTACACCGTCACATCAACTACACTGTGTCCAGAAATGACCTCAAAGAAAGTTCACAAGTTAGACAAGAGGGCGCGTTATCCCAGGATTACCTTGAGTAACATTTCAACTTCCTGTCAGAGTACCAAATGAGAGCATTTGTGAACACTAATGTCTGTATGACCTCTGATCCACTTATCACAGTACATCTGGATCACCTGGGAACGAGACTAAACAATCAACTACACTGGCTGGATGGACCGAGTTGTCTGTGTTTGATGTCCTGAGAGTCAGACTCAACAATCGACTATCTTTCTCCAGAATCACTCACCCCACCTTTAACACAGAGCCATTGTGCACTGATAAATAACAACCTCAGGCTTACTTAAAGACAGTAAAAGGCCAGTTGGTTGAAAAAAACAAAGAGAAAAAGAAGGGGATCAAAGTTTTTTTTTTTTTCTATTTGCATTGATTGTTAAAGAACCTATTTTTTTAGTGCATGACATATATTGATAACATTTGACTGGCTTGCAAAGGAAAGTCCTGTTAGCAGATTGTGTTGCTGCCATGTTACCTAACAGTCAATCCAAGCCTGCTAGAAATCTCTCATGAAGTCACAGATTTCTATCTAGATTCAATTTGATAAATAAGATTGTGCCTTTAGTTCAATCGCAAAACCAGGCTCAGATGTCAAATATTCTCATTTTTAATGGGCTTTGGCAGCTCAGAACTACAACAGAAAGCTATCTGGTTACCACAGCTGCACTCTGCACAGTTCAAAATTTGGGAAACCGATTTGGAGGGATGGATCCAAGATAGAGAAGCGATCCAGTGGACTTGAGGCGACCTGGACTACCTCAACCAGTGCACACTGACAGTGATGGAGAAGAAAAACAAAAGGCTGGAGGGAGAGAGATGAATCGCAAAGGAAATGAATATCTAACAGTAACACATGGTGTGAAAGAAAGAAATGTCTCTCTCACTGACCTCCTTGTGTTTTTCATTCCTCCTCTCTCCCCTCTCCCTCTCACTCCTTCCTCCTCCACCCTTTACTTGTGCTCCATGCCGATTGAAATATGCAAGCATAATAGTCTGGGAAATAGGATTGAGAGGTTTATGAAAGAAAGTGCATTTGGGCTGTGCCTGCTATGCAGTGTTAAGTCCATGTTGAAGAGGAGTCAAAGAGATTTATGCTGTGCGCCAAAAAACATGAAGGTAAATTGGAAATATCAATTTGAAACCATAATACCATGATGAGAAAATTATGCAGAGGAGAAGCTGAGTAAGTAGGAGAAGAGGATGAAAAGAGGAGAAATAATCAGAAGTTTATGCCAAAAACAGCTCAGGAATGATGTAATGGATATATGGTTTGCTGTGGTTTCTGTATATACACAGTGGCCAGACCTAATCCAATTTAACTCTTTCATCCACCCTTTGTCTGGCATGTGACGTCTCTATCAAACAATTTTTCCAAGTTATTTCTCCTGTAATCTCCCCTCTTAAATCTGATCCCCTCAGCTAACCAGAAATAGTTCACAGTATGTGACGTCCTCTCCAGTTTCACCTCAGAAGTAGTTTGGGTAATATGTGCAATGGAATGACTTTCCCTTCATGTGCAGGACAGCTTTGTTTGCCCTCACTCACCCAGACATAGATAATAGAGGCCAATTATCTTGCGCCACTGATCTCGTAATTACTTTGGAGGGGTCTTTGTGACAGATCCGTTCCCACCAAAGCTTGTCAAGAGGAACCAATCAGTATCCTCAGTTAGATTAGACTGATAAACGTGTCAACAGACTGTGCATTGAAATCACATTTTCACCTCTGCAGAAGACAACAGATTTGCTATGAACACAATCAGAAGGGATATTCCATTGCTGAGTTTGGGCTCAATGAAGTTTGAAACACCCTGTGAGGGCAAAACAATAAAGGTGTCAGTTTTAGTTCAGTCATGTTTAAAATCTCACTCCAGTCATGTTTTGAAGATGTAAAAATACTTTGGTAAGATACATGTTTTAAAATTGTTTTTCTTACATAAAAAGTAAAGAAGAGGTCTGAAAAGTGGCTGACAGCACATCAACTCTTTCTTCCTCAATGAGAAATTCCAAATATATGAATCACAGTCTTTGAGCTTCAAGTTGGAAGAACTGTGTATTTTAGAGAAAATATTGAAGAAACACAATCGTAGGCTCCTTGTTTGACACTCAGACTGAAGCTAAAAAAATGTGAGTGACTCAAATGAGGAGTCTGTTGTGCATCAAAATGGGTGTGACTAATAGATGCATCAGTGCAGTAAATGTAGGTAGCATCTTTTACATATGTTGTTTTTTTAGCTTTTAACCAGCAGTTGCTGACAGTGTTAGTGGTTCATGCAAACTGTCACTTTCTGTACTGAATCCACTGTCTGCTAAATGTTTCGATTTTTTTGCTTGTGATTTGCTTTCCAATTTGTGGCATACAAAATCTAGCTTATCCTGGAAATGACACAAGCCTTCTTTAGGAAAAAATTATTTGACGTATACTTTGATTTATTTACTTTTGCTCATGTCTTATTCCCAAAAATTAAGGGGATTATGGGTTTATGGCCATTCTGCAGTAAGCTACCACGGTATGATCAAGATGTTTTGGCTTCACTTTTGTGGAGCTTTCATGCTGTCCATCTTAATATACAGTAAGTGGTACTAACGTGCAACAGTATGAATATCCTCAAGGATGTTCTCACTCTGACCTGGACTGACTTTGCCGCAGATGGTGGTTTTCATTTCCTACGCCCAGTTCATAGGTCAAATGAGTGCATCCCTAACTCTTTTCCCAGAGTGACCTTGTCTGTCAGCTGTGGCAGGAATCGACACTCCTACCACCTCAATCAATCTCTGGTTGCCCTGAAACATCAGACAGGAAACAATGTTACCATCCCACAGTCCCTCTGACATGGTCACTTCCCTGTTGGCTTACAGGAAATCCACTGAAGTTTGCTTGTTACAGTATACATCCAAAGATAGAGAAATGAGATATTTCACATTAAATGATTCTATATTACTTACAAATAGAGACACACTGTCCTTACAAGTACCAGTACTCAACATGTTGAGGTATATGTATTCAAGAAGACTCAGAAAATGGAAATAATTATGCATAGGAGGAGCTGGTTGGTGTTTAAGACCTACTTGACCTTCAGAACACCAGTAGCAAAGGCGGGTCTACAGGTGGTGTGATGTGTCTTTGACAACATCACACCACCATCATTTTGGTCTTAACCCCGTCAGACACTTTCCGTAAGTACCCCGAACTGTGAAAATGGAAATATCAGATGCACTTTTCCAAGTGTGTTATTTATGCTTCTATTTTTAGGTACAGTACACCTCTTTTTAAATGAAGTACACAACTGTATGAGGAGGTGCTGATGAATGACTCATATTTGGTGGCACCCTCCACTACCTCTGTCACTCTTTCCTTGTTGATTCAAGTGTACACACCTTGCATTGCTGACCACAGTCATTCTGTTATTTTCATGGCACCCATAAATATCAGTGACCACACTCACTCTCCCAGTTTCTAAATAGTTTTTATTGTGCAGAGCAGTGATTTGTATTTGGTGGCTGAGACAGATTACTGGGTTACACTTTGACATCTCATTCAAAAATTCATCCTTTAATTTATCACTCTATCCTTTAATTACCCCATTCCACTTTGTCTATGATTTCTGTTGGATGAAACCAAAGTTCGGGGTGTTTTAGCCCACTAGCAACAAATCATATTAAATCCCTTAATTTTTTCTAGGCAGCCTCTGGTTTCTATTCATTATTGTGCTATGAACTCTTCTCGCTGAGACTAAACTTGTTTAATATGTTCCATTACAAAATTTTTTGGTCTGTGAATTCTGCCCATGAGTTTGCAGAGGCATACTTTCAATGTAGCAGTTTCAGAGGTGGAAGTAACAAATTGCATTAAGTCACATTACTGTAACAAGTCCTTTTATTTTTGTGTAAAATAGCAAGTTTACTTTTGTGCTCTATTCATGTAAGATGCTTTATAATGATGCAGTATAAGTGATTGTTTCAGTAGTGTTTTTAAAATGATGCAAAAAATGCCAAACCACTGGAATAACCTTTTAAGGCAAATGAGCTTAAATGCGTACAGGTGTGTATTTGGCTCTACAGTGATATGGTTGTTACCATTATGTTGAATATGAAGGTGTAGAAGTGCCTTGTGAGTCACAACGAGCACAGTGTCGGTGTTGCAGTGTGAGTGTGAGGTGGGCTCATGGGTCACTGAGATGTGAGGGGAAAGAGGGAGCCGAAACTATGATTGACAGCACCTTGTTATAATTACACATTTTTATGTGCAAACCTGGATTTCTTCCGAATGCATACACCCTCTGGGTTATTATTTTATGTTTTTTTTTCCTCACCTCACCGTTGTGCAACAATCTCTTATCTTATATCCTCCAATGACATGTTTTCCCAGTGCTGGTGTTATTGCTAATAGAGCCAGTGCTGGAAAACCAAACAAATCGTGACACAGCACTCCATCACCTGGACTGATGATGTCATGATATCATTAAAGACCCCTGCTAAAACTGCGGCCCCACCTTCCTCTGTGCGTGTTTGGTGAGCCAGAGGCAGGTGTGGTTGTGTATGTGCAAATTAGTGACATTTTTTGGAGGTTGAGTAGTGACAGAGCATGTTTTTAAGACCCCCCTTCATATTGTAAAGTTGAACCAGACCATGCAGCACCGGAGCTGGGTGTGAATGAGGGGGTTGTACCTCTGAACAGGCCACTCTTTGAGCTCCTACAACCAGGTCCACCCTAGTGGATCGAGCATTCATGTTAGAGGTGTCACCATCAGGATGGTTGGTGCCTCTGGCCTCAGGTGTTAGAGTAAATTTAGTGTTTCAACTGAAATGGGGTTGCATCACATCCCATGACTATGAACTATTACAACACTAGTGAGATCATTTATGATTCTGCCTTAACCTTTAGTTAGTTAAGAACATGCTGTTCACATTGTAATTTTTTTGGAACAATATAATAAACAACAGTTAAACAAGACTAAGACTCTGCAGTCTTGCTAGTGTACTAAAGCGCAGCAGTGTTCTGAGTTAAAAAGCATTTGCTAACTAGCACTTAAAATACATAAACGCTGATGTCAAGATGATGCTGATGTGAACTAAAGCATTGCAAGAAACTAACTTGAATAAAACATTATATTTATTCTTAACAACATGCATTTCTCATATCATTTCTTTTTTATTGTACTTCTAATCTGACACTTGAGTCAGTAACCTACTTTTTTCTTCACCAAAATTGCAAAATAATTTTGTCACAATTTGTCTGCACTTAGCGCTGGGATTGAGTGTAGAGAGCAAAGCTCGTGAGAAGCATCTTTACTGCAGATGCCAAGTTGGCAGCTGCGTGAAAGAAACAGAAGGACCACCTGTCTTTTGTCCACCATGCAATGATGACGGATCAAAATCCAGAACAAGAGGCAGCTTCCAGCAGCCTTTCCACATGTGGCCACATTTTTTATACTAAAATCTACAAAAGACAACAGTTAAATGATCAAGTGTTCTCTTTGCCTCATTTAAAAACACTGGAATCAAGCTTTTAAGTAAGTTGAACACGTTGAATATACATGCACATACTGTATTGTAGGTGAAATGAAGTTAGCTAAAATTGGCCAGCTAAATTGGCTTTATTTATTTTTCATTTCTCTATTTTCTCTATTGCTTTGTTGTATTACAACAATCAGTTACCTTGTAACTAGACTGGTCTGCTGGGCTTTAACATTTCAAATTACAAGACAATAATTATTTGTTTAATGTGTTAACTAGGTACTTTTACTAAGTAGGTTCCTCAAATGGTAATTTTCAGTTTTACTTAAGTCGATTTTAAGAAGGTAACTGTTCTTCACTAGTGTAAAATTTTAGTTCTCTATCAAACACTGGTGAATATTTGCCAGAGTTAATGCACATAGGTGACCATCTTCACATAGATTATTAAAGTGACTACACTTCATCCAGAGGAACATGAGGGTTTGTCAAAATTTTAGGGCATTTGTTTAAATTTTCATTCTTAACAACAAAAGCGAACCCGATGGTCGGAGTAAAAAGTAAAGGGATTGCCAAGGTTGGTAGAATACACTCTCTGGACATCATGAACATCTGTACTAAAATTTTGTGGCAATCCATCCAACAGCACTTAAGATGTTTCAGTCTGGATCAGACTGGAGGAAGTTACAGACTTATCAATATTGCCATCCCTATTAAAATAGTGCATCTTTTATAATCGATTTTATTTTATTTATTTATTTTTTACTATTGTGTTTACTGCATTTACATAAATACTGACTGATTTTCAGCTTTTAAGTAGAATAAATAATAAAATGTCTTTACAGACATACTTTTAAACCAAGTAATCGTGTGTTTAATGGTCTGATTTGTGGTAAGAATATCATGTGGTGAAGAAAAATTTTGCAGTGACTGCCATATGGAGAACGACATGAAGTGATTACCAGATAAATGCATTGCTCAAAAGAAAGTGTCATCACTTTCATCATGGCTAAGGCATGTCCTCATCTTTCTCACAGCATCATCTATTTGCACTCATTCACACCTGCCAAGAAGTAGAAAAAAACAGAGGAGAGAAGGAGAGATAAAAGTGAGGAGAAAAAAAGTGATTTTTGGATGCTCCCGTGCAGTTTGAGTCATGCCTTTGTCTTCCAAAGCACATTTCCGAGGACATCCAGGTCTCTTTCACTCAGCTCCACTGGCTTTTATGTTCACTGAAAATGTCTCCATGATGTGTGCTGCATACCGAGTGCAAAAGAAACCAAATGTGGTATTACAAAAACAGATTGTTTTCAGTGATTATGTTTCACTTTCCTTTGTTTCCTATATATACAACTTTGGTTGAACTGATTATGGTTAAATTTCTGAATCAAAGAAACACTTTCATAGAATTAAAGAAGGGGAAATGAGAAATAATTACGTGATCACACAACAAGTAACAACAAAGTTGTTTCATAGTTACTGTGAAACATAAACCAAATGCTCAGATGACGGAGGCCTGAAAGACTAACTACACAAAGAGAGTGCTTCAGTTAACAGCTGGACGCTGACTGTCACCAAGTTAGACGACTTGGTGACAATAGGCTTCCCATTGTTTACCCAAACCGTTTAGCTGATCATGAGACATGTCTCTGGTCTACTGAGTCCAGGGAGAGTTTAGAGAGAAAAGATTTGATATTTGCGTGTGTGGCTGTTTGTGGCTGCATGCCTACATGTGTGTGGTTGTAATATCGCCACAGAGATCAGAGTCTGTCTGGCTTTTTAATTATCCTTGCATGAAACCATATGACTACCCTTTAACTGGCTAACTGACGTGGATGCTGACAGTCAGAGGGCCAGACACTAACCTGCAGCATGAGAGGCCCGGAAACCATCCAACAAAATTGTACATAGCTTTTGACAGCTTCTTCCCTCTTCCTCTCTCTCCATCTGTCCCTTTGGAGCAGGACCCAGTGGGTGTTTTGTCTGGGTCAGATTTACAGTAGATCTAAGCACCACTGAGCCCAACTTGGCCGGCTAATTGGAAAAAGATTTGTGCGTTATGAGGCCCGCAGAGTGTGCTTTCAGCACCTTAACATCGAATGAGTAACGAAATCACGCAGGGAGGCACATAGGTGAAGCAGATGCACGCATGTACACGTGTGTAGGAAGAAAACCTCTACAATATGTACGCATGCAGACACAAACATCCCGTTTTCAAGGCCATAATGTAAGAAGAACTTTTGGCAGAGTGCTCACATTACTGAATGACATGAGTGAGGAGATGGGAAAGGCAAAAGTTGAACATTCAGCTACATGTTTGGCACGAACATAGCCATTTGAGAATACACTCCCATTATGCATCCCAAATATATGTATGC
Organism: Ctenochaetus hawaiiensis; assembly: GCA_029783645.1. Classification (NCBI taxonomy): domain Eukaryota; kingdom Metazoa; phylum Chordata; class Actinopteri; order Acanthuriformes; family Acanthuridae; genus Ctenochaetus; species Ctenochaetus hawaiiensis. The sequence goes on along the minus strand of JAPZDY010000008.1, from coordinate 14,099,724 downwards.
ATGTGCTGTATTTGAAGGACAATAAATACACCCAGGTATAGCCCACAGGTCCCCTTGCACTCTCTGACACATACGGAGTGAAGCAAAACTCCTTTCCCATATTGAAAATATCCTCTCGTGTTAATGGGCTGCTCAAAAATCCATACTGTTAGCATAAATCATACTAATGTTACATCTTGTTACAGCTGCATATTTCCCCAAACCATTCATTTTGTAACGTCATACACCTGGAGGCACAGGACTTTAATAGCAGGCAATAAAATGGCAGAGAAAACCACTTCTTCAGTACTAGATGTGAGATCTTTCACAGGCAATTTCAAATCTACTGTGTCTAATCTCGTTTGACCTCTTATTGCAATCATGGATCAGGAAAGATGCAAGCTCTGTACACATTGGCCGGTCCGATGAATACGGCCCATTACATAAATCTCTCATCACCCTGAGGCCTTTGTATTTCTCTCCAGCAAGTGAACAAGAGGTCTTGAACTTGGCAATAATCAAAAGACTTTGAAGGCTTTACAGTTGGGCAGACACACCACCACAGTCTCCAGCAATATTTAGATGGAGAAACATTATATCTGTGAAAAAAAATACCCCATGTGACAATGTACAGAACGGCCCTGTTAAACCCAAAGGTTAAAAATGCAAGCTAGCAAGCAGACAAGTGAGTTCAGATTCATCAGTGATGTTACATTTGGTCTAGTCCACATGTAACTATTTTTTTGTAAAAACTTGTTTTCCTTGTTCATTCTTAAAAATCCTATCCTCACAAGCACTGTTTTAAATAAATCTCTGTCCAAATATAAACACAAAAACACAATCAAAGTGATGTCATGAGCATGACAAACCAGCAGGCAGCGATACAACCCTAAAATCAAAGGCAAATTTTGCAACTGAATACATGTAATTGCCATTATACAGCTTTGGGTATTGGCTTTACGGAAACACATTATGAGTATTATTTTTGGAACCATGTCAAAAAATTTAGATATTTACACAAGAGTTGAGATTTGAATGAAAAATACACAACTAAAAATGCTTCATCACGCATCTCCCACATTGGGAATTTTTCATAAACCTCAGTCCACTCGTCAGATTCCAGTCAGTCCTTTTTTTCCAGTGTGACAGCTTGGGGTGTTTTATGTGGAAAGTCAAACTCACAGACCTGAAATGTCTAGCCTGCATAATAGGACATCCAGACCCCTTACAATCACATTGACTGGTGTGAAAGGTGCTCGAAGTGGGCGGATAATAAATGACTTGCTGAAGACATAAAACCTTTGAGCTGGTGTCTGGATTTATGCTGTGATATTAGCTCGGATATCACGCTTTAAAAGTTAGATAGATGGCCTACTGAGAGACATGCGTCATAAAAAGAACTTTGCTCTATCCCATGTATGGTGTGTGTTTTGTCACTCCAAGATTTTGATGTGACACACACACACACACATACGGTCAGTTCATGCTTGGCAGTAGTGAGCAGCGATATCCCGTCCAGTGCAGCTGCTGTGCAGCCTCAAGGCAGCCCTGTGCTCTGAGAGGGAAGCCTGGTTTGGTTTTAGTCCTAGGGCAAACCAGGACTTTTGCATTCCTGCTTCTCAGTTGGAATAAATGTATTTGTTATTGCCTAAGAGACTGATATAAATATATGCTTACATATGTGCATTTGGAGGAAAAGGCCTTGGAATAATGAAGTCCAAGGTGAGGTGCTGTTTGCCCTTGGGGCTAGCTAGTGTAATATTACATGAACTTTTTTCTTCTCTCCCTCTCTCTCTCTCTCTCTCTCTCTCTCTCCCACTCATTCTCCTCGCTCCATCTTCAAGTGAGGCCGTTCCAAGCTGGAAAGTTGTGCCGCTGTTACATAAACTCCAGCTCAGAACGGCTGCGGGGTCAGGAAAAAGGGAAGAAAGGAGAGAGAAAAACAAGACAAAAAGTTGAGTGTATTGTGGGAAAATGAGGTGCAAAGATAAAGAGGATCTGGAACGGGTAAAACCTGTATCATCAGAAATGTCTAAAAACTCCTCTTCATCAGATCCCAGAGAAAAGAGGAAGAACAAAAGAGCAGGAGGAAATTGGAAGCAGAAAGAAGGCAGCTTAGCAGCTCCCATCCAAAAAGCCTGGAAGAAAGGGAAGGAGGAAAAACTGAAAACAAGGCATTAAATGGCTCGGCGGCGTCCAGGCTGAAGCCCTCGTGGAACCAGCCAGGTCGCTGCTGATACAGAGAAGAGACCCAGTTTGGACCTGGTTCAACGTGACATGTCTTCCTGCTCAAAAGATGTTTTCTTTGTTAACACAAATCCCTTGTGACACTGGTGATCTAGGATTTTATGGTGCGGGTTAGCTGGATCTGGTCCATGCTTTTATTTTTGAGCTTGGCGAGGCGTGTTTTACTACTTTTGTATCTCATTTTACCCATCCTGCCAACACTCCTGATGACCCTGACATAACTTAGGGAGGCCTAAAAACTTCTCACTTTCTATTGGATGTAGGGCCCATTCTAAATGTTTGAGCAAAGCATGAGTTATTAGATTTATAGGAAGTGCTCAACAGTGTGTCTGGAAGTGGGTGATGATTCATATTCCAAATGGGTTGCAGATGCTGGAGCAGATTTCAGTGGGTACATACTGTGACTGAATAACAAATCAACTCACAATTACCTCTCAAAACCACATCCACATTTAATTACTGAGGTGTTTATGCACATGAATCCCCTCAAACATCCCCTCAAACCTCCGAAATCATACTTTCACCAAGAACAACAGGATGTGTTTTAGTAGACAAGTGAAGAGCCGGTGAATTATGTAACAACAATTCTTGTGTTCATGTCAGCATCTTTTCAGGTGTGCACCAGAGACACGCTCATTAAATCAACCACTTCTTCCCACCGCTTCACTGCCCGGGAACATTATTCAGTCTGTCTGGGATTTTTACCATGAACACACTTGTTTGCTGACTCACTGCATTCTCGTCTCAAAGAGCGCCGTCCATCCTGCTGTCGTCTCAGCTCTTTCCACTGAACAGACACAGAAAACAAACTCCAGAAACCTCTTGAAATCCTGTGTGACCGCTTCTTGGGTCTGCCCTTACCTCACCTGAGACAGCAAGCTTCCCATCAGAGGCAGGACATTCCCAAAAGGTCGACTACGACGCATCCTTACTTTGATTTAGAGACTGCTGGCTTTCGTTGAGCACAGCAGCAAAACATTAACATGACTATGAAAGTGGAAAAAAAGGGATGAATGATTGAAACAATGAAAAAGGACTGAGAAAACAAAGTGGGAAAACTAAAAGGAACAGTGGATGGGAAATGGATGGAGTGGAGGTAGAAGAAAGGGATGCGTTATTCAATAAGCGCAGGTCAATATCAGGCTGTGTGCTGGGCTTTACTGTCACAGCGTGCCTTTCACCATTTGTTTCCTATAAAGGCCACATGGAAATGTTTAGCTGGCTTAAAGCAGATCGGCGCACAATGTCTCAGGCCTGTAACATTTGCTACTTGTTTTCCAGGTCTGTCCTAATAAAGTTTTCTGAATAATATAGTCAGCTGCAATAAATAACAAAAGTGACAATGACAAAACAAAATAAAATACAAAGACTAGGCACTTTCCAGTGAAAGCCTCCAAACAAACTACTTCTGGGAGATAAGCGATGGGAAATGTCCGTCTCCCAGAACACGTGTCCACAACAACTATGTGAGAGAGAGAGAGGAGAGGGGAGGAAAAACAATAGATAAAAATAACATCTTTCGAAGCAGTTCGTCATGGCTTCGGGAGAGTCTTGAGAGCCCCAACAACTTCTTTTTTTTTCTCCTTGTGTTTTCATTCTGCAACAACATCTGCAGCCTTGCAAAGGGAATAGAAATCAGAGACGCGCAAGTTATGAGGAGTGAAGTCATAACAGCATTGGTTTGTAGTCTTCATTCTTTTTTGTTTAATGGGTAAAACTGTGAAAACAATCAACACAAAACTCTCACTAGACATACTGGTTGAAATTTAAGTGGTGGGAGACAGAAAATGAGCCCTTTGTTTGGACAAGGTCCTTCCAGTGTGTATTAACACCTATTGGTTCGTACAGTGGCTGTAATAAATTCATCCTCACTTTGGCCTTCACGCACAGTATGTGTGCATATACAGTATATGTGTGTTTGTCAAGTCAAATTCCTGCGAGCATATGGCAGAGTAATACAGATTTTCACAAATACACAAACCCAGCTGTCCATCCATCCCCCAGGTACACCGCTTTAATTCTGCCAAGTCATTTACATCGAGCTCCCGCACAAAAACTATTTCCTGCCCGCTTTCTGTCCAACATCCACATGTCAGGCCTACTGGGTGCGTAGATATGTGCACGTAATGTGTTGAGAGGCTGCCTAATGGCCCGCCAGGCTTATTGCACGACGGTCGTCAAGGTGCTTCCCCCTTTCCACCCTTCATCCTTAAAAATGAGCGTTGCCCCTGACAGGAGTAGGCAGCAGCTTAAAACTAAACTAATGCATCTTTCCCAGGATTTTAAATGTACAAAGACCGCATGCTGTCATCTTCTGTCTCATCTCCAGCGAAATCAAAGCTAGAGTCAGCATATTGGCATCAGCCACTCAGCCCAACTACTGTGAATTGTCTGCTCTTCCCATATTCATAATCTGAAAATGAACCTTTTATTTATGTTGTCTGGAAGCTCTAGTCTTTACTCCCACAAATAAGGGAATGTATTTCTCCCACAATACCCATCTTTGGCCAAAAAATGCTAAATGTACATAACTTCAGCCTCATACTGAAAGCTGCAAACAGCTGAGGAAAGTAATGTACACAGCAACCTCTGGTGGCTTTTTGAAGAACTTAACCTCAAGTGCCTGAGCACTGAAACTGTAAAAGCAGCAATGGGTTCATGTAATAGCTGCTATAAAATAGGTTGTGAAGAGCTTGAAGGTTTCCAGCAGCTAATAGCTGACAGATTTCTCTAAAAGGAAATCCCTATCCTACAATCTCATCCTCTAAGTGCTTTCAGCAGACTCGTGAGTTTGGTACTAATGTTATTGTTCTGTTACACAATAAAACAAAAAAAGACAGAATAAGAAAAACATGGCTAATGTTCCAGCGGTATCCAGACCAGATTCTTGCTTCCAAAGCAAGACCACGGATGATTTGTGTGTGTGCGTGTGAATGACCGGCTGTGTTTTCAGTTATTGATGAGGTGTGCAGTGGGTCTAAATGAGAAGTTCTGTTCGTTACCTCTGGGTGATGTAAAGCCATTCACAGGTGTGACAACCAGAACCAAGCACTGGTGAGTTTTAGCAAAGCAGACTATCCTTTTCTGGTCTCACACACACACACATACATGCATGAACACAACCACAAGCCCACAGATTACTTCCATGTACCCTGAACAAACATAAGAGAAGCATTAGGTCTGTTATTGTTTGCCTTTGCAGATTGGCTGCGGTACTCCAAAGGAATAACGGTCCCACAGTACACTGAAGCAGAACAGACAAGGTGGTACAGAGGACACTGTGTGTGTGTGTGTGTGTGTGTGTGTGTGTGACTAGTTAAAACTGTTCCAGGTTGCCCAACAGGCATGTTATAAAGTGTCAAGTCTCTCCACTCTCACAAAACACATTAGAAAAACATCCTAATTAATATGCTGCCTTTATTTGACATATCCATCTGCATAAATTAACATGCCATATAATTGGCCGCGATATAGAGTGTGATTTCTTAAAAAAAAAAAAGCAAACAATACAAACATAAACATTATAATGTAAGGTCTTCCAGCCTTGCAACTCTAACAAAAACAAAAAGTCTTAACATGCCAAAATGAAAAGACATCACTCTTTCAAGAAACAGGACAGACAACAAAAGTGACTTTCCATGAGGGATGGCGACAGATAAATGATCAGAGGCTTCTCTTCTGCTCAACAGTAATGTTTGCCATTTAGGCACAGATTTAATAGGTAGACGACAGATCAGAGCCAAAGATTTATAGCTCTAAGATGTTAAAGGTAGCCGGACCATGTTATGATGTTGTGTTGTTAATCAGTTCTGTGCGGTGTTTTCTTTTCTTCTTCTTCTCGTTCATCTAAATGTCTTGAGTTCATTCAACCCTTCATTCAGTATATAAAGGTGTTCCTTGTGTGAATCAGTCCTTCCTGAATTAGACACAACAAGTTGAAGAAAGGATCTTTTTTTTCCCCATCATTCGTCTCCTGCTGGGAGATTTTCCTCGATCCTCTTGATGAACTTCATGCGGATTTCTGTCACATTGTCTCCTCTCAGAGTGTCCTGAGCAAATCTCACATCCACAGCCATCTGGACCTAAGTCACATACACAGGCATTTTCATTTGGATACACAGAACTGAAATTGTTGCACAAAATCGCACAGGGAATCTCTTGACAATTCGTTCTATAAAACCTACATGTTGAGTCTATTTTAGCAATAAGCTTCTTCTATATATTCAAAAACTGGCCCTTACGCTTCAGATGTGATGCTCTTTGATTTCATCCACAGATTTCCACCTTAAAATAAACGTTTAAATACCAAGAGTGTTAGCCTTACCATTTCCAGGGCTCCTCTGAGGACCCCACACAGCAGGTTGGAGTAGATCAGCGTGCTGTGGTTATCCGGCAGCTCCACAAAATCGACCAGAGGGTTGTTCTCAAGCATGAGGGAGAATTCATCTCCTGCTGGGCTCCAGTTGGTCACACTGGGGGTGATTCCCAGGTACATCTTAAATGCAACCTAACAGCAAACCACAACATGGTGAGGAGGGCATGGAAAAAGACAACAGCGCAGGATTACTCAAGAGAAAACAGTAAAGTTTGACAGAATGATAATTAAGCTGAAGAACAATTAGTAAAGTAGTATGTAAAATAAACCTTTACATCCTGATTTTTAGTGGCAGTAGATTTTTCAGTCACTCTGTTACAAGTTACGATAGCTCTAAGCCACCAGAAACATAAAATTAACTGTGTCACACAACTTAAATGTTGAACTCTAAACACTGAAGTTATATTCATCATTGCCAAAGTCCATTTATTTAGGGCATATTCAATTAACTAAATGATCATCTTCCTCTGAATTCAGTGTTATCTTGGGCTGGGTAGACCCAGGCTGAACAGATTTTACAGGTCTAATGTAGAGGGATGTTTTCTTAAATTTGCTCACAGTGTACAACACGCTCTGTATTTCCCGAACTGTAACATAAACATATGACTGTATTACACACCTTGGAAGACTCAAAACTTTTTGGTTGTTTTGGATAAACCTGTAACTCTGCTTCAGATCATCTGACTTGTGTATCACTGATCCACTAAACAGTTCAGTGACATCACAGTTCCTTCACCATAAAACTTCTCAAACTGCCTCAGTGAAAGGTTTTTCACTTCAAAGCACCTGCACAAAGTCTTAAATTTGCACTACAGGTATACTCACAGCAGTTTCTGCCCACACCTGATTTCTGTTAGCTGTTGCTTCCTTTCTTCTGCAGCAAACTGTCTCTGTGATTGCTGGCAGTGTCGGTGCATTTTGTCTTACATGCACGAATCAAAGTTCACTCAAGCAACTGAAATTGCAGAAGAAACCTTTTCCTGCTGCCGGGTGGATTTTATTTTTTGTATTTAAAATGTTCGACTGCAGCACAAGCCCATTAAAAACACTGGCAAAACAATGTAGTAGCATGACATTTAAAGTGATGTCATGAAGTCTTACCTCCCAAAGGAACAATTCATAACCTTTAAAATCTGTTTTTGAACAGACCTCCTTCGCATGTATTTAACTGACAAACGACTGATGTGGTTTCAGAAGTTAGCAAGAGGTCACATGATACCCTCGGACAAGGCTATCATTGCACCTTATGAACTGCTGTCCCACAGTGATCCTCTTATTACAGACCTGACCCTCCTCTCCACAACCAAGAGTCAGTTACATGAGTGAGTTGGGTTACATCCGTGTTATAACTCCCTTTACAAGCATCAGTTACACCTTGCAAACAGCTAAAGTGCTGGAAATACAGTCAGGCCTGAGAGCAGCTTTCATTTTCTGACTGGGTCTATCTATCTTTCGGTAATAAGGGGCTTTTGGCTTTATCAAAAAGGGACGGTGAATTGTTAAAAACCCATAGGCCAGGGATAAATACAGAGAGGAAGAATGAAGAAAAACATATCACAACAGTAAGATCACAACCAGTCTGAGGGAAGAGATTACATTTCATCCAACATGCAACTCACCCTCTTAATATTGAGGTAACTATCACGCAAAGAAAAGAAGAATTCAAACTTGGCCTTAAGTTTGGAAGGATAGAGACTAGAACTTTACTCACTCACCACTTATTCACAATCATTAGTTTTCCCTGCCCCTCCCAACATTTTTCTTCTCTTTCCCCTCATCAATTGTTAGGATGTTTCATCGAAATCACTCTCTAATCTTTCTTTTCCTGTCCTTCTCCTTCTCCCTCCCTCCCTCCCTCCATCTTGGGAGAACTCCACGGTCACGCTCTGATTGGCCTGGAACCTTCCAATTACCTTAGCAATGACATCCGCTGTTTCTCGGAAATCCTGACACCTGCCGATGTTGGAGCGTGCCAAGAAATCCTCGATCAGGCGTACTCCGATGTTATAACCCCTGTGAAAAAGAGAAAGACAGAGGGAAACAAGGGAGATAAAGTCATTAATCCTCTGCACAGTAGAGGAAAAGTACTGATAAAAATGACAGTCAGAGGACAGAGGTCAGTTTCAAATGCAACACATTTTAAGGTATTTGGCAAATGGTGATAATTCTGAACTGGGAAGTCAAGTCAGCTTATTCTTACTACAATATCTGAAGCCAACTGATGCATCCCAATCCTAACATGGTCTGCCTCTGACCGGTTGGCTTGAAAATAGCAGAGTGGGCAATGCAGACTCACTGCCTTCTAAGGCCAGGTAAGACATGCCTCATCATGACTTAGCTTTGAGAGAGCTTAGGGTTGCTGCACAACCAGAAAAGCAAAGTACATCCAGTCCAAAGTCCTGTCAGTGAGACAGGATGTTTTGAATTTTTGAGTTATAAACCCCCCTCGATTTTTCTTAATCTTATTTTGTGGGGGAACTGTATCCAGCGTGGCCTTCCTGAGATTCCTTTTCTCTTATAAAAACACATATCAGTGTTCTCTTTTTCAAAGACCCCATGGGTTCTAGGAATTACAAGAGTGAAGAGAAATCTCTGACACAGAAGTGTGAGAAATAAAACCTGATTATGTCATCTCTCCACTGAAGTTTGTGTCCAGGTATAATATAAACAGAGGGAGGCAGAATGTGTTA
>JAPZDY010000008.1:14076636-14090333 GCA_029783645.1 Ctenochaetus hawaiiensis | reverse complement strand
GCACAGTGTGAAAGTGGCCTCTTGGGGACTTCCAAAAGGTCAGAGAGCTTCACTTCCCTTCCCTCGGTTAAACAAGCTGGAGATAAACTTTAAAATGTTTAAGAAAAGCACCTCAGACTATGTATTTAATATTTGAAAGCATAGGATATACAATCTATCTGATGGGGAGACATCTTGTAATAGTTAGAGACCAAAGTACAAAATGTTCACTACTGCATGGTACATTGATAAAGCATGGTCAGGAATAGGGTATTTTGCTGGATTTCAGAGGTGTTGCATGATGTATTATGTGATGTATTATGTGAGGTTGAAAGGTAACTGTTACATACTGTACTGGCAACAAATTCCTGTCGCAAATCCTGTCGTCTGAAATAATCAGTATAGATGAAAACAAATATTTTGTGATTTACAAAAAAGTTTGGGACACTGTGTAAAAACATGCAATGGAAACAAAGAACATAATGTGATCCACTGCTCATCATTTATTTTAACATATATTCAATGGAAAATGGTAAAGGAAATTATACGTCATGTTTTACCTCATTGACTCAATTTAAGTTTTTTGTTAGTTAGGTTTTTATTCAGAATTTTATGCCTGCAACGTGTTCTAAACATGCTGGGATATGATCATGAAAAAAAACTGGAAGAGTTGTAGAATGCTTTTAATTCCACAGGGAAACAGGTTCACTGGTAGCAGGTGATAGTATTATGATTGAAACATGGTTGTATAAAGGATATCCGTACTTGGGTGTGGGAACACTTTGTAAAACTGCTATTGATAAACACAGTTAACTTGCATATGACTGCATTGTTTTTATTTATGTTCTTAACAGCACCTGATTTTTTTTTCCACATCCAGGTTCTATAAAGATCTTTGCAATTATTACAACAGGAAGAAAACAAAATGTTCTGTGTGGAATCTACTGATGAAAATGTATTTTTTTTTGTTTGCTTGTTTATTTGTTTTTCACCAGCAAGTCTAAGCACACTAACTTGGTGTCTACACTGTAGATCAAGATTTACTGTCACTGGATAACCATTATTTGGATGGTCCAACAATAAAATTGTTTGGTGTACTACAAGTGTTGCCGGAGCTTTGGCCTCCCTCTGCTTTTACCCCCTCTCTATGTACCTTGGAAGTATTTAAGGTTGTGCCAGAAATGGCTGCTCTGCTCATAGTTTCTGTACTTACATCTTGTCCAGTTGTTTATTGACTTCCTCATCATTCTCATAGTCCTTACAAAGCTGTGTGACCAAGGCCCCATAAGTCAAAGTGAACAGCTCAGAATTCTACAGGAGAGAAAAAAATATATTAATCATCTATTTATTTGAAATACCATAACCAAAATCTTACATAGACATCTAATCTCTAGTAAAGTGAGTTGAGGGTTTCAGATTTTGATACAAGCAGAGAATAATCAAATCAGGTTTCAAAATTCCTGACTAATTTAACTAATATATTTTTTCATTTCAAAATATCATGCTATTCTCAAGGATATGTCAGCAGAAGCCCTAAGTGGCTATGGGTTACAATTACAACAATAAATGTTGTTTGCCAAGACCATAGAAAATTTTGCAGGGTTTGAGACCTGGTTATAACTTTCAATAACTTTAATATGGACAGTGGCATGGAAACAGATACAGGGTTGCTTTCTGCTCCAGAAAGTCTAAAAGGTCATGCTTTGGACAGCTCCTGGTGCTGAAAACAAGTCTAACATTACTGGATCAAAATAAAGGTATCACATAATTAGAATAGCTTAATATTGCTACAGACACCTCGCATGTCCAAACTGGTCCCGACTCCTATTGAGTTATTCTGCAATTTACTATTTCGAAAAAATAGTTTTCCGCAAAATATGATATTACAGCTCAATAACTACGTGAGATTTTATTTTTTAATTGCGCCCCTAAAATGCATTTTGTTGTTATAAAGATATTTGTGTGGTGTTTCATTTAGAGAATTAACTAAAAGGCGAAGGGGCGAGGATGGGGGCATGTAAAAAGACTTGTTAGCTTGTGTGCAACACCAAGCAACAGTTTTCGTCAGAGCAAATACCGTCAAACAATTTGTGAAATACTCATTTAACTGGTTAAAATTCTTTTAAAATGTCTAAACAAGCATGTCAAACAAAGATGCATGACTGTCAAGTAGCTTATCTTGCAGACGTATCGTTACAAGAGAAGCAAGTTGTTAGGTTGGCTACTTGGCTACTGTTAGCATTTTGCTAGCTAGGCTACATAGGTTTGGCTGATGTTAATCCTGCGGGAGTCGCCTACCATCTTCTTGCTGTCTGTTGTTCGGTTGGATTGCCTGGACATTGTGAATAGTGTTACAGGCTTACACAGGTGGTGACTCGATATTAATCCTTTATTTATTTGATTCTGGGGAAGCGGTTATTTCCGTAATCGCTAGTTTAGTGGAACACTTCCGCTAACGTCAAGTTGCATCACATATATACTTCCGGTCGTACTGGAGACTAAGGAATATATCATGATAAATTGTCTCTAGTGTGAACAATATAATATAAAGTTAAATGGAGAGAATAAAACTTTGCACATAATGAGTGTTTAAAGGAAGTTTATAATATTTTGTTATTTTACATTTACATTTTCTTAACACAAGTATTTTAACAGTAATTTAAGCAAGTAGCAATAAGTTTAATAACCTGCTACCTTACATTGTAATGTGTAAAATCAAATTAAAAACAAAAGTAATTCCATCAAGTAATCTTGTCTTTTTTTCACCCCTTACCACGATGCAGGAACAAACAGAGAAAATAGTTAGGATACTTAAGATAAATTAATCAGCTTAGCCTAACCTTAGCTAAATCAGAATGGAAACAAAGATGACTTACCAGTCTAAGAGTCCTGAGGAGGTGATTTTCCGTGACGTGCAATCGTCAATATTCACTGCTGATGTTAGAGCTCTATAATAGCTTTGCCATTAAGAGCCTCTGGTTCCACTGCTGCTTTGCAAGCATATTGCGTATTATTTGTTTTTTTTAAACTAACTAATCTCAAAATAAAAATACTTTAATGCCAGAATTCGTATTTCTTTGTGACATTTTAAAGTAAATTTAAAATGCCAGTTTCAGATGGTCATTAGAGGTCGACAGGGCTCTAAACGGGGTAAAGTTAAGAGATAAAATGTTCTGCAATCTGCAATAAAAAGGCAAACTGAAATCTTATAGGTTGACTGTCAATGTAAGTCGTATGCAAGCCTATGTAAAATCTTTAATATGCAAAGCTCAGAAATGAAAGGAAACATTTCATATGAGGAAAACAATTGATTAAATAGTAACAATCTGCTACTTTTGTTGTTTACACGTACTATCATATAGAGCTCCCTTTTTCCAGGACAAACGCATTACACGCTTTATTTTGAAGACTAAATTCAGGAAATGATTCGGTGACTCTGTCGGAGCTTGGTCGATTTTCAGTCAGCTGCCTTGCCAGCCGTGCCGGCCATTTTTTTCCGGCAGGTTTTCGCCCTCTAGCGTCTTGGAGGGAACGGATGATCAAGGCGAGACTTCTTTTTAAAAAAAAACTTCTTATGACCGACCACAGGATGGCAGTATACGTAACATATTGAAAGCAAGATAAGTCAAACGACTCTGATAAAGTCTCTTTTAAGCCAGAACTACATGTATAAAATATTTTTCTAAATGTACTAGTTTATTTTTGTTCAGAAATGTAGTGTTGAGTGGTTTCCGCAGCTGTACTTTATAACAGCGTATCGCGATAAGTGTGTGTGCTTGTGTGTGAGTGTGTGTGTGTGATTGAGAGAGAGAGAGAGAGAGAGAGAGAGAGAGAGAGAGAAGTATCTTAAAGCTAGAGCACTGAGTACCATTCAGTGACAGGTTACAGATGCGTTTTAGAGTCTACATTGCATTACATCTTGAATCATAGTAATCACATGGTGTTTTCCTCCCCTGTTACGTCTTGATTAGGCTACTTGCATCTCGAACCACCCGCATGCTGGTTGGCTGAGAGGCAATCATCCCATCGTTGTGAAACAAACTCGCAACGCTTCAACATCGAGGAGGAAGAGGAAAGGAGCGCAGCGGCTCTGCACACACACACACACACTGCTTCAATTTGTTCCAACCGGAGGCATAGCCGGCACGGACTGCAAGGGCTGTGGAGGAGGTGGACCGGTGCAATGATGACGGGCAAATCTGTGAAAGACGTTGACAGATACCAGGCTGTCCTCAACTCTTTACTGGCGTTGGAGGAGAATAAATTCTGCGCCGACTGCGAATCAAAAGGTAGGTGTTTGACACTGTCTCGGTCCAGTTCATCCATGCCTGCCAATGGATGTACCGTCTTGCTCATTTACTACGCGAGAAAATGCGGCATTGTATTCATCAGATCTCGACCAATTACGTTGTACTATGGTGTAAGACACTGGGCAACATCCTCACAAGCCCGGAGCATGACATGCAGCTAATCATGCCCAAACCCTCCATGTGATAAGAGTATTTATAATTACCAGGTATCCTACAGATTTTAGAAGGAATATCTCACAGCTAAGAAGGTTTTTGTTCATAATGAGAACTGGACAACTCTAATACAGGATTACAGGACTAAATGTGATAAGGGGTGAATATTTACTCCAACTGTTGGGACCCTTGCAAGACACCTGAGGCTCCCTGAGCCCCAATATGGAAACCACTTGGGTCGCAGACACAGAGACGGACATGGAGACATTTGTACCGACTTTGAGTCACCTGAACAAACCGTTCCTGCAGGCATAGTGCAGATATGCCCAACTCTTAACATGAGGCCACTACAAAATTCTCAATAATGTCAATATAAGGATATTTTGTAATCCTGAGTGATTACTTCAGGGTTAATAATTACAGCGAACTGAGGAATAGGATGAAACCTTTGTTGTTGTTGTTTTTTTAAATAAGATTATTTACAAGATTTTATATATTCTGTATAAGACTCCCTATCGCCAGACACTCAGTTTTCTGTGTTTATGCATGTGCATTGACCCTTCACTCTGTTATAGCCTCAGAGAGGCCTTGGACTATGTCATCAGCTATTTGCTCAACCTGTTTTGCCATACTGGTGGGTAAACACTGTTGTTTTGGTTACAAATACACTGAGCTGAGAACTGAGTCAACAAACTGTGTCTCCAACATATTGCCTGGCAATAAGTTTATAAAAACTGTGACTGTAAAATACATAAAACATATATTTATCTACACATTATTGAATAAGCGTCATGCACACAGAACCCCTTCACCAGAGACAAACGTCAGCTGTCAGCGAACATCTCTCTTGTGTAGAGTGATAATAATATTATTTAATGGAAAGTTATCACAATGGTTTTTTTTTTTTTTAAAAAAACACTTGTTTTCTTGCAGGCTTTTTCAGGTTTTATAGTAAACCTCATAGAAAATCATGGTGCCACGATGCTGTTTCAGCATTGCCTGTTTGATAGTGATACATAACATGCTCTGTCTGCTAGAACTCAGATGGGATCTGATGTAACTCGGTGGCACAGCTGGTGTTGAAATTGATGAGATTGGCCTCTTCACACCTTGTCCGAGAAATGTCTCGACAGGGCAGCTGCAGGTCGCTGCTCTCAGCTTAGTCATAAATTTTCAAGTGAAGGCCCCGAATGTCCCTGCACGCCTCCATGCAGTGGGCACCAAGGATTCCACATGAAAACTTGATGAATGATATGAGTAAGCAGCCTCCCATATTTAACAGAGGGTGAGATGCATTCTGAAAGTTCAGATTTGTTTTTGCATCCTCAACAGATACAGAGTTTGAGAAACAGACAGTCAAATGGTCAGGCTTAAAGTATCAGAGAAATGCCATGCCATGCCATGGCCTAAAAATCCCCTTTTCAACCTGCTTCTGCACCTGCATGTACACTTCTGCTCTGTGGCAGGGATGCATGGAGGAGTTGAAATCATTGCATTATGGTGGCTTTTCTCTGGATTTATGCACCAGTGTGGAATATGTCTAAGGTTGGTGCAGACATGCATAGACAGGAACATTCAGTAATGTAATGCAGACAGACAGACAGGCTTTTGACCTCCAGTAAGTGAGCTACCCTCAGTCTCATGGCCCCCATCCAGGTTATGCTTGTTCATTGGGGACGTCATTATCCAGCAGTCTTTCTGTGTCTCTCCTCATATTTCTCTGTCTGCCTCCTTCTCTCTGCTCATTTAAAAGACTGAGTCTACGTCTCTGTATCTATTTCAGGTTCTATGCAGGTAAAAATGATCCGAGTCGCTGAGGCTGGCATCAAAAATATTTCATAACATTAATGGGAGTGTGGTTAATATGGATGTGGAATTGTTTTGTTTCAGTATCTGACAATTAACCTCAACAAAAAGATAAGCTAAAGACACAATGTGTGAGCCAAAAGGTTCAATTTAAACCCTGTTTAGGTCATCTGCTCAGTCTGTACTTCTTTATGCTTCCATAAATCTGTCCATACATGCTATTTTCATGAACATCTGGCACAACTGTCTGATTCAACTCAAGGATAAAGTGAGTAGAATTTGATGGCCAAAGGTCAAAGGTCACTGAGACCTCACAAAACACATTTTTGACACTGATCCTGGGTGCTTGAAACTGTGCTTACTGTTTAGATCTTCAGCACTTCCCTGTTTGTTTCATCTATAGGAAAATGATAGTAGGTGTAGTCAGACCTTTCTCCAGCGCTGATGGTGCTGTGGAGAGAGGACAGGCTTTACAGGACTGCAGGTTTCTACTTCATGCTCTGCTTAGTTGCTTAATTTCCCTGTTAGTACATAAAACTCCAACTTCCCTTTTAGAGGTGAGGTGAAGTTATTGTCAAATAGTGTCTTTCACACACAGAAAATAGACAATAAAAAGATTTGCACAGAACTTCTCTAAAATACCATGTGATGTCAAGGTCTTGATAGAGTTTAAACAGAAAATGTGACCAGGATGACTTGATTTTTTTAGTTTTTTTTTATTCACGGTTTTGCTCCATTTTAAGTCGCCTTTGGATGGTCTTTTTTAAATAGGTTATAAATAGAGCTGCAGATGCCGTTAGACACTCGTGACTGTGGAGAATTCAATTTAAAAAGGCAAACTTTGATCAGATGCTTTTAAATGACTAAAAGATGTGTCTGTTCAAGGACTGCAGTCGAGAAAAAGCACAAAAACTAAACAAGGCATAATTTTTGCTCTGTGAAGCGGTGGACTTTTATAATCTAAATTAAAGACAGGCAGAGAGAAAGTTCAATTAAGTCCTTTTTATTTTCTCACGTAAACATGTGGTCATCACACATGCCTGTGTGTGGCTTTGATTGGCGTGACTTCAGCATGCAACAGACTGATCTAATTAGACTGCAGAGAAGATTAGGTGCTAAGGGAGAAAAATAGCACTCTCCCACACACACACATACACTCAAACCAAGGATGCTGAAGCTCTAGCTTTAATCTATATAAAGTTGAAAATGATGTTCTGGCTTAACCATGTAATAATATTTAATAATATATACACATTACTGTCATTTCCCACCTCTTTAAATGCAACTGTGCCAAAGAATAAACTGACATGTTAATCTAGGTTAAGGCCTGAAGAGAGGTATTTTACCTCTCACCTGATTAGCACATTTTTTCTTGAATCTGTAAGTAGTAATCTCACATGTATTAGATGACAGGCACGTGCTCTCACAAAAACCGCACATGCACCTGAAAGACATTTACCCCCTCGGCTTCCTTCTGTCAAGTTTAGGCTTTTGGCCATATGGCAGCATGAGGACGTTTGGTCTAATCTTGTTTGCTTTGACAGAGATTACTCTGCGTTTATCACCTTCTTCCCTCCGGGTGATTAAAGAGGAAGTGGCATGTTGTATGGAGCTAAGTGCATGCTCACAACGGAACATGAAAACACACAAAAACACATTAACAGTGCTATCAGGCCTTCCTCATCTATTTTCACCGTACAAATGCTGCAGCAATGAAACAACAGCTCTGCTTTTTGACTGCGGTTTACTGCCTATGCTGCCTTACTTCCTGTCTCTCTTTTCCTCTGGACCGCATGAGGTCTGGTTTTATTTGTGTTTTTATCACTTCCTCTCAGAGTCACACTTCTGCTGTAAGTCCTCAATACTGCCAGGAAATAATGGAGAGATGGGGTAGAGAGGTGAGGCAGGTGCATAATGTAGTCAACACTTCTGCTTCTGGCTTCATTCTCAAGGGGCTGTGTGTGTATGCGTGTGTATGTGTGTGTGTGTGTGTGTTTGCATAAAAACCTTCCTCCTTTTATTGTCTCCATTGTACTTGTGTTTATGTTAACACTGGGCCCTGGTTGCTGTGGAGATATCACCTGGTGATACCATGCCTTATCCCTTAACCACCAAAAGCACCTAACTCCCCTCCCCTCACGCCCCTTAATCTCATCCAATCAGGAGCCAGCAGGGATTTCTATTGAAACAAGGAGGTGATTGGCTGTTTGTGTCCCATGGCAGGCATAGGGTGGCACCAGACTAGGGTTTACAATATATTAGTGTGTATATGCTTCTCTAATATCCTACCATGGCCAGATTAACCTGCTGGGGGCGCCTGGGAAAAATAACTAAGATGCCAACTCCTTATTAACACTCCAGATCTGCAAAGCATCGGCTGAGGGTCTTAAAACTAAAGCTGCAGTGTGTCAATTATAAGTTGATAAGGGGGAGAAATGGTTGTTAACTATTTTGACTATTTATTTACATCTTTTAGTCATTTTTCATGCAGCAATATTTAAATTTTAAAGAATCAAACTTTATAAATATAAGAATTTTCTTTTTTAATCCTCTCATTTATTTTTGAATAAGAAGTTTTGTTGTTTTGGACACTATAAGCGATTCAAAAATGTGTCTTTGGTTCTACAAACTTTTTTTTCAAATTTTTAACACTTTATAGATTAAACTGATGATCAATTATAATACTAAGTGGCAGGTTAACCGATAATGGAGTTGTTAGTTGCATCAGTACTTAGGACTAGAATTTAACACAGAACCTCTTGATTAGAAAGTGGCTGAAAATAGGGTGATAAAGTAGGGCGCCCTAAGATCCTAATAACAAACAAATTTGACATTAATCACAAATTAATTAAATTACCAAAGCATCAGCTGCTGCACTGGGAACCAGAGGGAGTGGACCCTGACAAGTCTGATTCTCTGGGTCCTTATCGCAGGTCTGTTAATAATAGAAAAACAAAAAATAAGTGAAAAGGTCAAACATCAATGTCTTACGACTCACTCTCCTGGAAAATGCCGCATCATTCTACCAGAAAAAAAGCAATACACTTGGAACACTTTACAATAAATTATGACAGCACAGGCTACAGCCTCAAAAACCAACTGAGTTCAAGCAATTCACATTCACAAAGGTCCTTCAGGGCTATTATATTGTTACTGTTATTTCCTCCACCCACTTTGTGTCAACAGCAGCTGCTTTCAAGTGACAGAGAATGAGTTTTTATACTGTGGCTTGAGTTTATGTCTTATGTGCAATAGATTTAACTCTCATGTTTATGGATTACACTGAATTATAATAAAGCATTTGTATTGTACTCATGAAAGATTACAGAATTCCCCTAAGCTCATGCAAATATACACACACCACGTGCACTAACATTGCAGGAATAATAATCATTTTAACTACAGAGAGCACAAACAATATCAGTAATAGGATGAAATGAAGCATCAAAGCAAGTCCAGATCTGTGTTTTGAGATGCATCTAAAGCTCACAGTGGTGGAGTATCTTACTCATCTTTTGATGTATAACCCATTCAACCTCAATGACTCACCTGCAGGATCACAGTCGTGACACTGTAGCACAGATGGTGGGTGTGCATTAGTAAATTATCAATAGGGGTCCATCTGTTTAGCTCAGACTGGGACTGGGTCACTTGGTGGCCTCAGGGATTCTGGATCGGTTTAGATGTTGAGAGGCCGGGGGACGGGACCAGTATACGTGTGCATGCATGAGTGTGTGTGTTTGTGTGGTGGTGTAGGAGGGCGTACGATCCACTCATGACTGAGGCTCTGTGGGATTAACTGGGTGCATGCAGGGAGCACCGTTTATCCTTGTGGGATATAGGCTAATGAGCCATATGCACCTGCTTATGTATGTGTGCATGTGGAAAAACCAGTGTGAGTGGACAAATGTGTTTGTGTGTGACATATTCACTTATGTGTGTCATCATGTGTTTTTTAGACAAGCATCCCCTTAGGAAGGGAGATGTTAATAATGTGTGTGTGTTAATGTGTGGTTCTGTTTTTTTTAGTTAAGTGTATTTGACATTGCAGGCCAAGGACATCACATAGTGATACAAAAAATTCAAGCTTTCTGGTCTGACCCAATCCAAGTGTTGCCTTTTACACACACTTTTTGTGTTTTAAATGTTATGCACCACACTGAGTTGAGCTGTTGCACCTGTAGGAATGGCTTGTTTTCCCAGCCTTTCAAAATCATATGCAAATCAAGCAGCAAAAGCAAATCAAAGCAGAAAAAATTGGCAAAGAGCCGTTGACTTCCTTCAACAATTAAATGAGCTTTTATTGCCAAAAACCTAGTTCTGTTATTCACCCTCCCACGAGTCTTTAATGCTATTCTCTCTCCACCCAGATTAAATATCTAAAAACATTCTGAGTAACTAACAGAAGGTTTGGCAGACAAAAAAAAATGATCTGACACTCAAAGGCAATACTGTTTTATGTGTGTGATTGTCAATGCTTCATAGTGGTGTGTATTGTTCTATTTTTTATATTGAAGAATTTTTATATCCTGAAATTAGATAAATGAGAGAAATTCTGTCCAGTTAAGGGCTACCAGGCAGCCATTGATTTCCATTATTACCCTGTGATATTAAAATGTATTAGCAGGCTGTTGCAACTTATTTAATTTGATATCATAAACATATTTATCAATAACTCTTGACTGATGCAACTATGTACTTTTTCCAAAATAACAAAGTATGATTTTTATTCATTTAAATATGTGCAAACTTGACATTTACTATGGTGAAATAAGTCAAGTCAACTTTAATGGGATTCAATGGCTACTTAGAATGTGGATTGGATGTAAAATCAGACTATATAGCATGTTTTATAAATTAATTCATAAAAATGTACATCACACATAGCAGTTACTTGGAAAAACAGTGCAGCCCTTTAAATTTCACATTGTATTTAAGGATAGAATTAAAGTAAGACATTAACTGGAGGAGAAACAAACATACAAAGACAGATTACAAAAAATAAATGAAGCCACTGAAGTGTTGCAATACAGATAAGTGTGTATGTGGGTGAGTGACAGAGAGATTCGTTATAGACCTCCGTTTGCGCTCACTTCTCGTCATACCCCCTGTACATCCCAGCAGGTCATCAAACAGCTCAAGTCCAACATTTAATGACTATAAAAATCCCCTCTTGTTTGTCTCTCTGTTATTTGGCTCTTGCCACAGCTCTGCCCTCTCCTCCCCTGATGAGTTTCAAGCTGCATGATTAACCAAAACGACACCCAGTTTTTGCCAGGATGATTCATCTGTCTCATATGCAAACCCTCTAACTTTTGGGTACTTCGCCCTAGAAAAAGTGCGGACATTTTATTAGTCAAACCTAATAAATAATTAATGAAACCTCTAAAGAGGGTGTTGGCATTTGTTTTTTGATTACAAGAAGAGAAGAGGAAGCTTGCTGCACTTAACAGTGAAAAAAAAATCTCTACACTGCAATGCAAACCCTGTAACACAGAGAATGATGTGCAGAGATTGTTTGTTCAATCTTTCCTTCCCTTTTTTAGACGTCTATTCCTCCTACTCTCTACCTACTATATCTGTTCAAAGTACCTGGAGGTGTGCATTGTTGTTGGACAGACGTACTCTATATGGATTCTTACTCAAGCACTACATTGATTGGAACTAAAGTGGCTACAGTGGTGCAGTGTGCAGGTGTGATACACTTTTAACAACAAACCCTCCATGTCTTACTTGCTCTCGCACCAGAAGACCCAAACACATATAAGCCTGGAAGGAAATATGTGGCAGTTAATGGAAACAAGCCAGGTTATTGTCATGCTAGCAGCTCTGTGATTACTATAGGCACTGAACTGCTTTAATCTAAATGCTAACGCCAACAAGCTCACAGTGAAAATGTTTACATCCTGATGTCTGGAGGGGAATAATTTTTACCACACTCATGTTCTTAGTTTAGAATTGTAAATGCAACATTTTCTTATTAGCACTAGGCACAATGTGCACCGAGATGTGATAGGAATATCTTGAGTTTTGGTCATAAACCAAAATGTAGTACACATTCAGTTTTGCTGAAACATCTCAAAGTTGTTGCAGCTCATCCTTGAGGGACCATAAGAGTCTGTACCAAATGTCATGGCAGTCAAAATGTATTTTATTTCACTAGATAAGAGAAAAGTGCGAGCTACTTGTGAGGCTACATTAAAAATTAAAGGTCATTTAAAGTCATCCTCTGGGCACCATAGACACGTACCAACTTTTAATGCAGCAGAACATGCAGTTGTTAAACTTGATAAACCTCTGACATTTTCTCTAGCACCTCATTTTAGTTTGACATTTTAGGCTTTTAATGAAATATCTCAACAGTATTCAGCCTTTTGGCATCATGAGTGTCTGTACCAAATTTCATGGCAATTCATCCGACAGCTGTTGAGATATTTTGTTGGAACAACAGACCTAAAATTTCATCCCTAGAGCCAAGCCACTAGCATGGCTAAGAGGAGACGGAAACCAGCACAATATGCAAAAAATGACAGGCAATGTTGCCAGCATTTGGGTGAAACCCCAGACAGTAAGGGTTAGCAGAGAATGTAATGAATGGGAGTGTTCGAACTGTGAGCCAGAGATATGGACGGACAGGGGAGAAGAGAAATTAGACAGCACTGGTGAATGAGAGAGATAAGAAATGTCTGTCAGGGCGCAGAGGGACATTAGTGAGGATGAGGGGGACAAAATAATTCCAGCATGTCGGGGAGTTCAAAACAATTGAATCTCTCTCTGTCAGTGCCAGTGTTTACAGCGGTTAAGTAGGCTTTGCAGAGTAATTCTACTATTATTAGCCAGCATGACAGCTAATGCTGCAGCCAGACGGTCAGGATGATGGACATGCTCTGCCTTGTGAGCCTCTGTTTGTGTTTACTGGTTTGTCCTCTGCGCTTTTGTTTGCATGATTGCCCATTGTGTCCCTTCTTTGCATAAATTGAAAATATAGCCAACAACATGGACAATCCAAAAATTCATGAAAATACAAGTCAATCTTATGATTACTAACTAAAGATACAAACACAAAACCCTTTCAGCAGGATGCAACCAAGACAAGAGGCTATTATTTGACTCTGAACCCAGACGCAGCATTTCCGCTGCTGCCATTAAGAGGAAGGTTTTGCATGTTTTTTCCTCTGAAACTCAACTTCCTTTTTTTTATTTGCATTGAATAGCCCTTCTTAAACACTGCACAATGACTCTAGCTGGCAGGAGCGTCCAGTGAGAATCCCATTTGAAAGCTGCTCTTCCACCTAGTGGTGCAAAGGCCGCAGTGCACCAGTCTGTAGCAAGGTTGCAAGCAAGGACTCACAGGGGAGACGAGTGGAGAGGTGGAGACGAGTGGAGAGGTGGAGTCAGAGGCAGAGAGTGCTTCAGTGGACTAGTGTGAGCGAAGGGAGGGGGGAGCAG
>JAPZDY010000008.1:14060594-14076536 GCA_029783645.1 Ctenochaetus hawaiiensis | reverse complement strand
TGCAAAGGCCGCAGTGCACCAGTCTGTAGCAAGGTTGCAAGCAAGGACTCACAGGGGAGACGAGTGGAGAGGTGGAGTCAGAGGCAGAGAGTGCTTCAGTGGACTAGTGTGAGCGAAGGGAGGGGGGAGCAGGAAGAGATGGAGGAGGAGGGGCAAGATGAGAGAGAAGATGTAGGGAGCAATGGGGAAAGAAACACCAGTATTCCCTTTGAAGCTGACTGTGTTCGCTGAAGAAGAAGGTTGCAAATTTCAGCAGCAAAATAGCCTGACAGCGTTGCCCCCACCCCCCTCATAGTTGTCTGATGAGGTAAAGACAGCTCTAGATAAAAGTAGGATACACAAAACAGCATATAAAGCTTAAACCTATAAAGCATGGGGTTGAATATGGGGCACACAACGTTTAAATGCTGCCATTAACACACATATGGCAGTAAGAGGGACAAAATGGACTCAGATAACCACGCACCCACACACACACAGGCTCATGACCAAATGAGTAATCATCCCTGCAGGTATTCAAGCTCTGAGTGTGTGTGATTGCTTCTGTGTATGTGTGTGTGGTTTTATGTCACTTTCTACTCCCCCTCTCTCCCCTCAGTCTTCAGCTATGTAGGCTAACTCTCCTATTGGATCCCATTATGTGTCAGGACGGCGCATGACTTACACAGGATTAGATGTGTTCCCAGCTGAATTCAAACTCATAATTGAATTTCAAGCTTGTCTCCCTATAATTGGACTAAAATTAATCATCATTTTTCAGTCTCTCACCTGGTTGCTCTGACTCTCTGTCATACTTCTACATTCACTCTAATCTCATCTCTTTTTTTAGTGTTTTTGTACTGTCGCCCAACGACTTCATTGGCAGTTTTTCAAAGATCCTGTGCTCTTAATATTCAATTCTACCTTCATGTCTCTGCCAGGTCCAAGATGGGCTTCCTGGAATTTGGGAATCTTCATCTGTATCCGCTGTGCAGGTATCCATCGAAACCTGGGGGTCCACATCTCCAAGGTCAAGTCTGTCAACCTGGACCAGTGGACGCAGGAGCAGGTCCAGGTCAGAGGTCGCACTACAGATGCAAATAACGAGATGGTGTTATTTTCTACAGGCAATGTGTGGCATACAGTGTACGGTTTTTCACAATCATAAATGTGATACAGTACAATAAGACTGGGTTCAAATACAGAAGATTCAGAATATCAGAATTTAATACAGCCCACCAAAGCTCTACCACATTATATTCTTCAAATTGTGACACTTCTCAGTCTCTTATTCAGTATTCATAGACAAACTCCAAAGTGTCACCTGACAACAGCAACTAAGGCCCAGATGCTCTAAATACTCTGATTTCCATTTAACAAGGTTAGATGTGTGCACTCACAGTCTAGTTTGGCATGATTGGGAATATGTTAATGGCTTTTCCTTGTGAGGTTAAGATTAGGAGATTGATGCAGTCGTCCTTTAGTTTAGTTTAGCATGAACACTGGAAACAGGAAACAATGAGCATGTCTCTGTCCTCCTTAAAACCACCTGACATTTTTTCCACAATTAAGTTATTATGCAGATTAAAAAAATTGGAAATTATGTGTTTATTGTTCAGCCCTGAAGTTGCTGGTAATTTCTGGTTGGACAGTGCCAAGATAGCTGTTGCCCCTTGTTTCAGTCTTAATGCTAAGCTGAGCTAAACAACTGCATGCTGACTGTAGCTTCCTCTGTAGTATCAATCCTCTCACCTGATACACAATATGAGAGCACATAGGTATAATTTACAAAATGTAAAGCTTTTCCTTTAACTTTACTCTATGCCAGTATAATTTTTCAGAAGTTCATTATTACCCAAATGAAAAACACAAGGCAGACAGGTTGAAAAAGCAAATTTTAACTTTAACTTTAATACACTTACTGAGGGCTGATAACAGATGCAGGCAGAGCAGTGAAAACTTTATAAAAGCCGCTGTAGTTTGCGGTAAAAAACAAACTTAGTCCAAGGAAAAAAGGTGAGAGGAAAGTGGTCCAACATCAAAGAAGTCTAAAAGATTGTAGGGGCAAAGCAGGGGCACAGGGAAAGCACAGGACTGGGTATCAGACTCAGACGAAATGACAGCTCAAAATGGGAACACACATGGCCTAAAAACACAGGAGGATAATCAGGGTCAGGTGAAAGTAATCCTTAATCATAAAGGCGGGAAAAGAAATGAATATAGGAAGGAGATCAAAGCATGAAACATACAGAGAAAACGTATACAAAATAAAACAGAGAGCAGACTAAACTAAAATGCAAACCATGACAGAGGTGTCTTAGTTGGAAACGTAAGGCCAAACTGAGTGGTTCTGGGTTGCATTATGTTGGAAATAATGGGTAGGTGGACAGGATCTGGATTTGTTTACAATGAGTCTGGCTGCTTTTAGAATACCAAAAAATATATAGTGTATTAAAAATATATTCATAAACTCCATCCTGAGTTATGCAAACGAATCCAGTCACTCAGGTGTGACATAATTTATATTCATTCTGCTGGAGGAAATAACTTACCATCATTACCACACACCTGCAACTTACCCTATAAACACATACAAGCAATTATGCAAATATGTTTTTCATTCGAACAGAAACCACAGTGCTTTCACATTACAACAACATTATCTTGTTTGGCTTTTTGAAAGCTTGCATGGGATTGCATGTATGTCTTCTTTTATTTCTCTCTCTTTCTCTCTCAATTTCATGTGTGTACACTAAAAGTTACAAGATGTTACTGTCAAGGATCACCAATACTGCAGTTCACCAAATTATTTAATTCTATTTTTTTTCTCACTTGAAATGTCCCATTGTTTTTTTTATGTGTTTTTATAGCAGTGAAAATAGCTTTATATTTGCATTGCATGATGTATCATCCTATCTGCATCCTAGTGGACTTATGAACATAGGACTGTTGTTTTCATCTTATGCCATAATTAGAAATTGTAATGATGATTATGTATTCATTTCTAATGTATATTATGAATAATATTACGTAGTACTTTAGGAGTATCAGCACATTTTCAGCAATTATTGAGATAAAATACATCAAATGAGTCTGGGAACAGCGGCTGCACATGCGGTAGATGAAGTAGATACTTTCTCATCAGTATGCAGTATAGCTTGTCTGGAACTGATAGGCTTGAAAGTCAGCATTATGCTTCAGACTGAGATCATATTCCTATAGTCAGCATATTTACTCATTTTTTTCTCTAAAACAAGAATTTACACTGTCTTATTGAGATAAATCCATCGCAAGCAATGTAAATTATGAAGATTTTATACAGATAAGGGATGTCTTATCTTTGCATTCTCAGATTGCTGAACATTGTGACAAGTTGTTGTGTTTCTGTGTCAACAGTGTGTTCAAGAGATGGGAAATGCCAAAGCCAAGCGTCTCTACGAGGCTTTCTTACCTGAGTGCTTTCAGAGGCCAGAAACAGACCAGTCTGCAGAGATCTTTATTAGGGACAAGTATGATAAGAAGAAATACATGGATAAGGTCATCGACATCCAGATGCTTAGGGTAAGTCCACAGTTTTTTGTGTTTTGAACAGGATCAAGGGGTAAAAAAAATGGAAAGGAGACTGATAAACACACTTTTGAGTCTTGTCTTGCTTGAGCAAGGTCATTCCACCTGGAGTGTCTGCAACAAATCAATTTGTTTTTTCTGTACAGAAAGAAAAAAGCTGTGACAACATACCCAAGGAACCGGTTGTGTTTGAGAAGATGAAATTGGTGAGTGTGTCATTCAGTGTTTAGGACTGGTGACCCAACCGGAGAGTCAAAGGTCAGGCCAAACCCGTAGAACATTCATGATAGGAAATTCTAACACTAGCAGCATTTAAAGCACAAACACTCCAACGTTTCTTTATAATGCTAGATGCAACAAAAATGCAAGTCAGGTTTGTTAAATGTTGCCATGAAAGCAAGTGAATTTTTAAGATTAAATAACAAGTGGAGTAGCCTGGATTAGCCATGCTGTTTCAATGTTCAAGAGAGGAATAACAGAAAACCTAAATGTACCAACTGTCTTTGCAGGGATGGTACATTTCATTTTGTGTTCAGGCAGGATTTTTTTCTACCTCTAGTTCCATTTTTATTCCAGATGTGTCATCGCATGAGTGGGATGGAACTAATCTTGTTTTAAAATGTCTAAATTAACATTTAGCTTACACGCTTATAAGCTAAAGGAACAGGAGGGAGGGTATTGGTCAGTGATGAGAAGGTGACAATAGGTACATATATCTTGAAGGGATTAGTTTTTTTTTTGCCAGCAGGGAAAATTGTGAACTAACTCTGCTGTTTGACAAGAATGGGAAGGTCATTCACCACCGGGGAGTCTAGACAAAAAAAAAAAACAGGATTCCGGCTCATTTGTCAGTGCAGACACGTTGCATGAATTGTATCGACTTTCTCTGTTGTGACAGAAAAAAGACATCAGCCCGAAGACAGATTCCCAGACCGTTACAGACCTGCTTGGATTAGGTATTGTACCTCACACATACTCACACTAACACCCATTTATAGTATAACGCATGATAAAGAATTAAAGGATGGTTAATGACTCAAACATTCATTTGCCTTTTGTTTAGCACAGCCATATTATATCTTATATGTCATAATGGTATGGAGTGGTTGCATTCATAGAGGGTGGAGCTTCTGCTTGTTGTGCTGAAACACATTTTAGCACACGGAGCAAAAATGCTCCCTTGCAGGTCTTCATGTCAGAGGAGCTCCATTTCTCACTGTTTATCAGTCTTTGCCTTTTTCTCTGTGAGACGGACGCATCGTCTCCATCCTTGGAATACTGATTTAGTTATCTTTCAAATCAGGCATCTGATTACTCGCCGTAACAGTCTGGCAAAGAGCAGAGTAGGAGAGGAAACAGCTCTCCATGTGCTGAGAGGAATGAGAGAGAAAACACAGTAAAGGCACCTTAAATAATCAGTCTGACAAAGCACTCAATACAGAACAAATGAGAATCAGATGAAAGAGCGGAGGGGTTAACAGATAATTGAAACAGCTGTGATTGGAATTAAAATATTTTTCTTATACCAAACAGTATAGAAGTTGAAAAATATCAATATCAATTAGGGCTGGGAGCACTACAGAAAATTGCAGATAAACATTAATTATCCAGGAAATCACATCATTATATACTACTGATTACTTAAGTAACAAAACGACCAATTTTGTAGATTGACCTATTTAAAGATGGATAGTAATTTATTTCAATCAATATCAAATGTAGGTCAAGTGTAAGGTTGATCATTAGATCCATTCTTCCATTTACTCCTTATTAGATGCCCCTGCTCCGAGTCCTGCGGTGTCTAATGGTGGAGGATGTGTTCCAGACAGTAATGAGAGCCCTGCAGTGTCTAATCCAGCTCTGGCACACTCTGCACTGGATCTCTTCAGCTCCCTGCCAGCACCCTCCTCTGCGTCCTCCACTAAAACCACAGTAGGAGATAACACACTGCACACATTGTACAGTGTCTACTTTGCACTGAACCATTAGGCTTTTATTCAAATAATGCTTTGGGACGGGAGTGTCAATCTTTTTGTCACAGTTGTGTCAAAATTTTAATTTGTTGTTTGTAGTTTATGGCCAAACATCTGCAAAACCATCAACCTTCGGCATATTATAGTGATAATTAGCAAAAGTAGTATGCAAACACACTGAACTAAGATGCTGAAAGTGGAAAAAACATATCTGCTAAACATCAGCATCTTAGCATTGTCACTGTGATAACGTTAGCGTGCATCTAGCTTGCAGCATCACTTTGTAGCTGTGCTTTCATTTGCTCTGTTTGCCATCCCTGCTTGCATCCTTGCATCATTGATGATAACCTTCTCCCACCTCCTCCCTGTCTCTTTCTTTTTATGCTTTATCCACGCCACCCTGTCGCCCTCCCTCTCCAGCCTGTTTCCACCTCCATGCCTCAGAGCAGAGTGACTGCCTCTGTACCTGAAAACCTCAGTCTGTTCCTAGATCCGGCACCCAAAGCAGAGGAGGGCACTGTCAAGAAACTGTCCAAGGACTCTATTCTCTCCTTGTATGCCTCTGCCCCCTCAGTACACGCCAGTAGTATGGCTACTCATGGTGAGAACTAAAAAGCCATCTCTTACATGTGTCTCTAAGTCTTGATAGTTGGTGAGTTAATATAATAAAGAAATGAGAGGATTATGTGGTATTAGTAATTTCTTACCTACGGATGCTTTTCTATTTGCTGTTTTCTGCAGGTTTGTACATGAACCAAATGGGATACCCAACACACCCGTACGGTTCATATCATTCCTTAGCCCAGGCAGGAGCAATGGGAGGCGCCATGATGACTTCACAGATGGCCATGATGGGACAGCAGCCGAGCGGCATGATTGGAGTTCAACAGAACGGCATGATGGGACAGCAGAATGGCTTAATGGGTGCCCAAGGTGTCATGTCGCAGCCTGGTGGCATTATAGCATCACCCTACATGACAGGGATGGGCCAGGGCATGATGGGACAGCAGCAAAGCGGAATGATGGTACAGCAGCAGAGTGGGATGATGGGACAGCAGCAGAGTGGGATGATGGGACAGCAGCAGAGCGGGATGATGGGACAGCAGCAGAGCGGGATTATGGGACAGCAGCAGAGCGGGATAATGGGACAGCAGCAGGTTGGAGGTTTACCTCATCAGCAGGTGTATGGAGTGCAACATGCCCAGCAGCTTCAGTGGAATATTACCCAGGTTTGTGTGTGCTATATTTGTTTTAAACCATATAATTTCTAAAAGCAGTAAAAACATTGTTAATGACAAAGTGTGTTTTGTGGCTTTCAGATGACTCAGCACGTGGCCGGCATGAATCTCTACAACACCAACGGCATGATGGGATACAGCAGTCAACACATGGGAGGCTCTGCAACTTCAGGCTCAGCGCACATGACAGCACATGTTTGGAAATGATCTTATCGGTCCAAAAAGTGATGCCACACCAGTAACCCACAACAGATAGGGAAACTGAGTTGTAGGAATCTGTGGATTAGACTCTAAATGAGGCATTTTCTTATGCAATGGAGGAGAAGGAGACAGGTGTGAAGAAGAGTAAGGTTTGGAAAACCATTACTACCTCTCTTTCTCTCTCCTCTCTGCACACACTTCCTCTGCTCGTCTCATACACGGCCATGTTTTGCATATCTCCTCGCTTGCCTTCAGAACATTTTTCGTACAATGACCAAGACAACAGGGTTCAGAGTTTCACTGGTTGGGACCACACATTTTTCTTCTTACCTAGCCTCTGTGTGTTTGTTTGTGTGCGTGCGTGTGCACGTATCAGCTGTCTGTGGGGGTCAATGCTTGCTTGACCTAAGAGAATTTTTTTTTGTTAATTTTTACAGTTTTTTTTTTAACTTGATCAGACTAAAGTAATCAGAGTTAGCTTAAGAGTTAGCTTAACTGACTCAACTGGGAAACAAATGCTTTTGCAGAGCCTGAGGGTTTTATATTTTTATTTTTGTGTTAAATAGTCATTGGGATGATTTGGATTTATATGCTTTTGGGGTCCTTTTTTTTAAAAGTTACATGAGAGGATTAATAGCTTATCTTGTGCCTGCATATCAAATATAAAGCTACTGCTGGCAGTCTGTTCGATTAGCTTCAGGAAAGTAAGAAAAAACACTTACCAGATCACCTAAAGTTTACAACCTATAACATCAACAACAAAATGCATTATGGTTTTATGAGGATATTTTTTTCTTTTAAGGATTTTTTTTTTTTTTATTTTGTTATTACCAATACTTTAAATGGACAAAACAATAAGACATGAAAATATTGGTTAGCTTTGGATGTGCTGGTAGGTGGATTTTCTTACCTTTGGACAATGTTGAGTTAGCTATTTCCCTATTTTCAGTTTTTGCTAAGCTAACTTGCTGCTAGCAGTGACCTCATGTCTACTCTACAGACAATAGAGTGGTATCAATCTTCTCATCTAAGTCTTAGCAAAAAAAGTAACGTTATGTGTTCAACTAATGTCAGAACAAAATGTTGAACTGTTCTTTAACCCATAACTAAACAATGTTTCTTAACAAATTTACAACAGTAATGCAACTATTAGCTTAATTTTAGACGCATCATTTTTTTTTAAGGGGCATCTACAAATGCTATTTAAGCCAGCTTTTGAGTGCACATGTGTTAAACTTTTTATAGGGTATCTTAAAGGTCTATCATTTAAAAAAAAAGATAAATTACATCACTATTATATCATGTGAGAGGGGAATCAAACTAGGCTAGAGTAGTTTTGCAAGTGGAGGAGAAAGGCACTGATGAATGTCTTTTTCTTTGTAAGTGCGAAAAACTGTAAAAATCCCACAAAAAACAATGTATCCCTTTTCAAAATACTCTATTTATCTTACCTATTCCATAATATAAGAATTAAAGAAATTGCTTTAATGGTTATTAATTTCCTCACTGTCTCACAAGTTAGAGCAGCTACATAACCTACCTTAACAGCCCTTTATTATGATGTCTTTTACTAAATTTACAGAGGGCTTCTTTGAAAACCAATAGTCTATCTAATATCATCTTTAAGTGTCAAAAAATGTCCTGAAGTGGATTTTGGGAGACCAAAGATCAATGCTAGCTTTATCAAGGTTGTACAGTATTCAAATGCTTTGTCATATCAGTAAAGCCACTTAACTAGTGATTAGTTGAAAATCCGTTTAAATCAGCGTTCCTTTAATAGTATGTTTGGTCAACCTGCTCTAACAAGATGAGTGTTTGGGCATATAAATTCACTGTGCTATTTTCTCAGCAAGGGTGGGTCACTTAAAAAATCACTTGCATGCAGTGTCATCATGTAAAAAGTGGACTTACCGCACACACACACACCTCCAGTTAATCTACTTTGTACAGTAAAGGTGACAAACCTATTGAATGTCCATAAACAGAGAGAGAGAGGTGGGACAGAGAAAACCTTAAGGTACAGATTCGTCATGTTTCAGATTCTTCCACTGAATTGCATGAGATTGTATCTAGTGTATGTTTACTAAGATATTCGAATGTGTCTCTGGAATGTTTTTGTTTCTCTCTACATGTCGATCAGTCTCTGACCAAGACAAACAAAAAATCTCAATGAATGTGTGTCCTGAATGTGTTTCATGACTGTACCTGACTAATTTCTAATGCACACACCTGAGTATTGCTGTGGTGTGTTTGTTTTCGATATGCTCTGACTCTGTCAAGCTGTACATGTGTTATCTTCTGAATGTTCTGTGGTCAACAGCGTCCTGTCTTTGGTGAGTCATTCAAATCAACCAAGTTTCGATGTTACTTACCGTCAAGTTAAGAGCAAACTGTGACCAAGTTGACTCGTTTTCAGGTCACTCGGGGGCGTTTACAATTTGGCCAAACCACATTGTGAAGCGACGAAGTGATTGTACAACTGCAATCTGTCACCTCTCAATGTTTTAGTCAACCCTTCTCCACCTCTTCTGCCCAGGCCTACATAAACCACCTCTGTGTACTGAGTTCTCCCAAAAGTATTTCTAAATATATCCATTCTTATAAATGCATGAAGCCATTATTGTTAGTAATTTTTCAGTTTTTTGCATAGAAGCTCATCTGTTATGTTGCCATTATGAATGTGAGAAGTAGGAATGTAAAAGGAGCAGCCAAAAGAGAAATAAATAACCACACTCTGGCATAATAAAATTCCTATTAACAGCTGCCGTTAAACGAGCAGTACAGCCTTCACAACTCAGAAAAAATGTCTTTTCTTTTAAGGTATTTCTTTTTCATTTTAGCTTATTTTGTGGCAGCTGAGGCAACAGTAGGACTGCAGCAGTCACCGTCTCTGCTGAGAGCAATATCACCATCAGACAACGTGTCGACTGCACTGTGACGGCAGATCTGTCAGCTCGCTAAGAGAAGTTTCTGGGATAGCAGTAACAATCCGTCTCTTTGGTGAGAAGGTTTTTCATTTGTGGTCATCTTTTAGCTTGAGGTTGCT
The DNA here is from genome assembly GCA_029783645.1 of Ctenochaetus hawaiiensis. Classification (NCBI taxonomy): domain Eukaryota; kingdom Metazoa; phylum Chordata; class Actinopteri; order Acanthuriformes; family Acanthuridae; genus Ctenochaetus; species Ctenochaetus hawaiiensis. The sequence goes on along the minus strand of JAPZDY010000008.1, from coordinate 14,066,532 downwards.
TGCAATCTGTTCCTTTTTTGTCTGGTATATTTTCTGTGAAATGAGAGCAAATGAAGGAATGTATCTTTTATGTACTTGTCAATCAAGATAATGTGTACTTTATTCTTTATCAGAATTTCTCTGTATGTTTCTTAAACAATATGGATGTACTGTATATTAGTTTCGGCTTTTTACACATGCTTTGCCCCTTTTGGATTATGTTCACACAAGTTTGTCACTTAAATTTGAGAATATGTGTGTAACATACAATTCTTGTCTCTGTGAAAACACAAATAAATATTGTTTTGATTAAAGTCAATATCTTGAGTTGATTTAAAAAATGTTTAGCTGTTCATCCGTCCGTCTGCTCTGTCTGCAGACCCACCCACGCTGACATTCTTTTGACTGTAAGTCACAGTAGTTATAATCCCATTATTTACAGGAAAAATAATCTTTTCTAAATTGTAACTGGAAATGGAAATCTATGCAGCATGGACACAAAATGTGTCGTGTCTGACTCTAAACAATATCACTTTCACCAAAGGTATTTTGGTTCTTCATTTTCATTTTTTCTTTGCTTTAGTTAATATATAAAGGCCGACTTTTTCTACAAAAGAAAATCAAAACAACATTCATATTTGCAGGAAATAAGACACCTCAAAGGTCTACTGTTTGGGAAATAGTGACATCTGGTGGTGAACTTGCAGATTGCACTGGGCCAAAAATACCTCCATTCACCCTCCCTTTCAAAGTGTGCAGGAGAGCCAATGGGATGGAACTTGTGAAAGGTCCTCTTAAACCTTTTAAAGCCAGTGTTTAATTTGTCAATAAGTAGATACTGTAGAAACACAACATGCTGAACTCATGCCATATAAAAGGCTCTTTCTAATGCAACAAAACAAAATGATTCTTATTTTCAAGTGATCATACATTGTTTAAAACATACTTATGAATATTATATTTAATTTCTGACATATTTTACAAACACATGTCCCATAATTCTCCACATGGGTTCATTCATTGGATTAAAGCCACTATTACCGATATTTGAACTGAAAAGGTTATCCACACCGGACAAATATCTGTGATTCAAATAAACTTTATTGACTTTGCGTCCAGATGTCAAAGGGCATGCAAATACAGGCTTCTGAGTCCGAAACTGTTCTTTTTTTTCTCCTCAGTTTGGTTCTATTTTCTTACAAAACTACGTGCACCTTAAGTAATCAATTCTGCAGCGTACAAACCACAAAAATACCAGTTTTACATTATCAAATACTGCACATAGAAAACATTTACAAAGCACAGGTATAAAATTACAGCTCTCTTTTTCTTCTTCGCCATAAACTGCATCCTTTCATCAGACTGTCTGCTATGCTTTGCCCTTTAAAACGTACTCCGTGAACACTCCTCGGTGGAAAGGTTAAGGCCATTTGAGACAAGACAGACGATCGTCTACCAACACCAGCAATCGAATTTAACTCGGCTTAATGTTTTGATGCTCCCATCAATCTTTATGCTTGATTTCAAGATGGAAATGTCATTGTGGTCCTTTAAATATTACCATTACCTTTCAAAGATTAATTTTACTGTGAGGCTCCACACTCAGCTGTTAGTTCAGGTTGTATTCATGAGGTTTGTGCTTTGCTGGGTTTGATAAAATGAAAGTTGTCTTGACAGTGATGAGGGGAGCTACAGTGGCCTTAATATAAACTGACAGACAGCTTAAATGACAAATACTCATAAAACTTGTGCTGTGATTACAGATATTTATAGATGTGGATGAAGACAAACTGGCATATTCAGCAGCAAAAAACTCCCAAATTGCCCAGCTCAGAGATAATGCCTGTTTTGTTCTCGGTGGCAGCTGCTACATTGGCAAACAGACATATGGAATGCATGCTTCATTCAAAAATGAGTTAAGTAAAAACTCTGAGAAAAAGAATTTGTTGCTCATGGGGGCTATCATAAAATAGCAGTTATTCCCAATGCATTTCATGCTCTGCTGATTCTTAATTGCTTTAAGTGCTCGAAACTGTGATTCGACTTTACATCTTATTTGTCATCATGGTCAGCTGAGACAGATTCAGCCTGAGGTTTCCACGACCCAACTCAAGTGACAAGTGAGAAAGAGGTTGAGGCAGGAAGTGAAGAACGGTATATGCTACAGCCAATGGTTATTGCCAAAAGAAGTACGTCAGAAAATGGAAGGCTAAGTCATGCTACTTTAAGATACAGCATTTTTGACAATTCACTTGCATCCCATTGAGTTTTCTTTGATGTTGCACTGGGTCTAATTAACTTCCTTACCGCTTGACACTGATCAGTATCACAGCATCATAGATATTATCGTCATAATCATTCCATCATAGAGGTTAAATATGAGAAAATCATCAGAGTAACCATGCTGCAAACATTTCCTAGTTCAAAGTACAAAAATCATAACAATTCCATCAGATTGATAGATAGATAACTCGATAGGTTAATCAGTGCGGGAGGGGGGTTTGCAATCCTTTCTGTTTGACACCCATCATGGCGATTTAAATAAATAAAAATGCATTTCGCCAGACAGACTTCATGCTAGTTTCAACCACAGAGCTGTTCTCTTAAATGAACAGACACAAAGAATAAGACATACAGTATACAGTACAGTTAAAGTAGGGGATACCTGAAAAAATCCAGGTGAGCTCCCCGGAAAAGTCTTCAAAGAGACGGTATAGCAAACAAGATGACAAAAAAATTACACTCAGTTCCGATGTAAGGATTAAGAAATACATTCATAAAACTATACATATACACATATATAACTTCAGTACAATATTTCAAGCAAAATACATTTGTCAAAACTTTCAGTTGTGTGCTACAATAGTGAAGCAATGTCTCCTACACAAAATAAGGCCATTGTAAACCGAACAAGCCCTCATGTTTGCGAAAATCTAAAGGCGGGTTTTGCCCAAACTGCCTCTTTCTCCTCCTTCCTCTCAGAATAATGCCTCTCCTTACAAAAATAAAATACATTTTCAATGTAGCACTCAAGAGACGAATCAGGTTGATTGAAGAATCATTATAAAAGTTTTGCACACAATTAGACTGAGTTGGAGAATGCTCAATATGGTTTTAATGGGGAAGTGAGCAAGTGTATGGGCTTACATCCACAGCCCTTATATTCAAACCTCTGCTGACTGATGTTGACATGCTGTCCAACACAAGCTAATACTAGCATTACCAATCTGAAACACAATCACCAAGCTCCATATCCTCCATGCCGTTTCCCAAAAACTGCTCACAAGTGTCTGTATTCAACACAAATTAATGCAAAGTTTAGCTGTTCTGCTTGCATACATTTATCTTCAGCATTACAAGAGTCTCTGACGACCTGCTGTAACTGCCCTGCAGCTTTACCTCCCTTTCAGCATCCTTTTTCAACTCACAATAAACACTAGAGTCTGTGTCCAAGTAAATAATGACCGTGTGATGAGACAATGCACATTAATCATGTGAAACTACAGCAACTACTTGCTAATCTATGGTTAATGCCACAACGAGAGAAAAGAGCATTAATGTTCATTTCTTTAAACCCTGATCCTTTTATTCTCTGCACTGTGGTTCACAACTTGACTTTACAAGTGGCTTTTAGACAAATATCTACACATTTAAATCTCTCATTCACACCTTGCTGCCCTGCCACTCATTTTGGTGCATCATGTAGTACAATAAATGCACCTCATTAAAAGACATACACCCTCACTACACGTCCAAGAAAGGCAATATTACAACTTTGCTTTTGGTTGCAGGAATCAAAATTTGGCAAACGCTTACTGCCCTCAATAAAAAACAAACTTTTTATAGGATAATTATATATCTGTTTGCATTGTCTCTTATTCTACCTTCCATTTCTTAAAACTGTTAATGTTTATAGCTACTAAAGATACAACAAAGGGCCGTGTACAGCCTCATTAGGATTCAAAATAATGAAGATTACATGAAAAAAAATCAGCGGTACCTTTAAAGAGTTTACCAAGGACTAAACATTCAACAGGGTATTAAACCAGTCTATAACTTTCCAGGTTTCTATTTGTGTTTTGTTTGTTTTATGCTCTTTCAATAATTTCCTCTTGCCAACCAAGCTTTTTTTTGTCTTTAAAAGAGGCGCGCAATGAAGAGAATGTGTGCAAATACCAAGATTAGTCCTTATTTTTACATCATGCCAGCTGTCCACAAAAAGATACAAATTAATAAGGTACATAAAATTACTTCATATACATTACCATTACAGTTACAGATTCAGCAAATAATAGCTCCAAAATGTACAAAGGAACTGGAACCAGAACCGTGATGGTTCTCCTAGAAAGGGTTCTATACATAAAGGGAGGGTCAAAAATGACCATCATCATCCTCCCCAAAAAATTCAAGAATGCCAGAGATCCCTTTATCCAAAGTTCAAAGAGCGTCGAAATGTGAATCCTGTTGGTCTGAGGTGCTAGGAGGACAAAATGTCTCAGAGTTTCCCTTTTTGCAGAAAAATGACACGAGGGACGAGACACACGGTAGCAGATGACAGAACATACGGTGGTGATAAAACTAAATGTGAGCTCATAAACAGGCGCAAGCTTTAAATAGTTGAGAGATAAAGACTATCATATCTCATAACACTACTGGAATGCAACAGACTTAAGTGTCCTCATCCATACACAAGGTTTGGTGTGAGTCTCAAGACAGACAGATTAAAAAGACACTAAACATAAGTAGCTCAGTCACCTGCTACTCCTCTGCTATCAGTGAAGATCCTTCCACTGCACATTTTACTTGAACAGCTGGCAGGTCAGTTTTTTACCTTTTCATGCATTTTTAAATGCAAAGACAATATTTCAAAGAAGAAAGTGTTATTGGTAAAAATAAAATAAAATAAAGAAAAACAAGAAATTAAAAGCATCTGATCTTGTTTCTTATAAATTGTCAGTTGACTCAGTTCTTTAAATTACAAAAATGCAAAAGCTGTTTTGCCTTTTGCTACTTTGAATTTTTGAGACACATTTTTCCTTATCTTTAAAGGAGCAACATGTAAGAATTTTAGTTTAAAATACTGAAAAACTAACTACAATGTTTAACCAAATGTTAAGAAATAACTGTGTGAATGTAATGTCAAGAGTGTGTTTGTGTTGTGTTGCAGACTTGTCTACTAAAGTTAGCATGCTAATCAGCTAGCCTCGGTTATCCGGTCGCAGTCCAACTGTGTTTACTAGGAGGCCAGTTTTGTTCCCCTTTTTCCTCGCTCTGGTTGTGATGCCTATTCAATTGCTGCACCAGCATTTTTCCAATGCTCCAAATCTGGGCAGAGTCAGCTGACAGGACAGTTAACAGCATGGCTAACCAAGCTAACAGCAGCTACAGTTAACAGCTTTTAGCAGTTATTTACCTGATATCACCCCCTGTTCGTCTGGAGTACAAATTTGACATTTGGCAAATTCTTACATATTGCACCTTTAAAGAAAAACATTTCTAAGTGCTAATTTGTTGTTTAGCAGCTAATGATTAAGATTTCTGCAAATAAATGATTTTGATAATTACTCCGATTTAAGATTAAAATCAGTGGCAGAGCTGACCTGCTTCAGCTGTCTGAGTGGCCCTTTATACATAAATTCTACATATACTTCCATACATTTTCATGCTGGCATTCAGAGATTCAGAGGTGCACACTGCAGTGGGACCTAATAAAATTCAAATAAATAAATAGCTGGTCAACCACCGCATGCAGTTCAAACATAATACATATTTTATAGTAAAGTGCCGTCTTCATTACAAACACACTGCCTGACAGGAAATATGAAGAGAGACATATTGCACCTGAAACAAGTAAAACTACCGTACATGGCAGGTTAACATTCACCCTGCTAGCAAAGTAATACTGGCGTTAAGTTGTCAGTTATCAAAAAAAACTTGTCTGGAGTAAAATACATGTTTA
>JAPZDY010000008.1:14039622-14060494 GCA_029783645.1 Ctenochaetus hawaiiensis | reverse complement strand
AGTTGTCAGTTATCAAAAAAAAAAACTTGTCTGGAGTTAAATACATGTTTACACATTTACAACAGGTTCAGTTACAGTTAACCCTCACTCAAAGAGAAAGAAGGAGGGTCAAAGGTTGTATTTTGTACCAGCTTTGTGTGCATGTTTGACTATGTTTGCGTGTCTGGCTGTGATCTGACCAGATGTACGAGACAGAGGTTCATCTCTGTACCTCCCTCATCAATTAGGAAGAGTATAAAAAAAAAAATCTGACATCACAACAGGCGAATTAACAGGAAGTTTCAAACAAGTCTAGGTGCTGGTATATATACGAAGGGAGGGAGAGTGAGACTGTGGCACCCCCTGGATGTGGAACATAAGAACCCTAGACAAGAGCTTGACATATTTCCCAGAATGCCTTTGTGATGAGTGCCTTGTGTGGTACAACAGTCCTTTATAAAGATGAAGGCAGGATCAGAGATGTGTGTGTCAGCGAATGGAAAGCTGGCTGGCTAATGTGTGTTCTTCTTCCGCAGACGGCGATGATAGCGCTCTCCCTGTCACCTTGATCCTTCTCCCCAACTCAGTGCAAAAGTCTTTTCTCAGGACGGATTGCAAAATAAAGTGGCACTATACTCCCATTACATTGGTCAAGCTAAATAAAAGATTTAAGCACTTTCAAATGTCTCTACAAGGGTTGCAAGCAAACATGCAGAATGCAGCCGATACATACATAAACACAAATAAGTATTTAACTATCTATTTATATATATATGTATATCTATATATAAACTCTGCCCTGTGAAAATTATAGAATAGCAGTGTTGCTACCTCACATAATAGCCATTATGTGAATATCCAAGCCTGTTGTCCAGGTATGTCTATGTGTTTGGCTTACCATACTCAGCTCATGTGTGTAGAATGTATCTTCTTTTTTTGCATTACATCTAAGTCATTGACTCTGCTACATATCCATACTTCATATTGTATACTAGTTCACCTACTACTTATAGTAATAATAACAACAATAACAATTGCTTTGGTTTTAAAAAATAAAGTATTTTTTTCTTAGTTTGGCATAGAGAGTTTAGAAACTGGCATCGGGATGGCCCTGGGATGAGTCGTGCCACGGATATCTGGTACCTTGGAATGCAGAATATGACACCCGATGGGTCGTCATGTCATGGTAGGAAATGTTAAAATGGGAGGGTGAAAAATGCTACATGTTCTGGTAAATTCTATCTACTTGGAGTTGAGTTTGCTAAACGTTTTCTCTGCTAAAAACACTGAGCAGTGGATGATAATATGGTTGATGAGTGTAATCTCCTGTAAAGGATATGGCAGCAGGTCAGTGTGTGTGTATTCATGTGAATGAGTTTAGGTATTTGCACCTATAAGTCAAATGTGTCTTCCTGCACAGATGCACATGGGTATCTGTGTTTCTGTGTATGTATGTATATATGTATGTGTGTGTTTGTGTGTTTGTCTACCTGCCTTACACTTCTATTACAGTCGCTGTGTATATACAGTACGTGTGTCCATGTCTGTATGACTCTGCCTGTGCCCATGCATGTGGGTGTCTACTGGGGGGGTTTAGGTGCATGAGGGGCTGGTGGCGCTCTCCAGGGAGGACTGGGAGAGGCGTCTGGTGAGGGGTCCGATGCTGGGATCTGCCAGAGAGGAGGTAGGGAACAGCTTGTACCAGCCGCTGACTGTGGCAGACAGGTCCAAGTCCTCCAGGAGGATCTGGGCCATTCCCATGAAGCACTTGTGGTCCATACGCCCGTAATCCCCCCACACTATTACCTAAAGGAGAGATGGGAATAAATTATACAAACAGCACTAAGATTGGGGTTTATACAAGTTGTGAGAGCCTAATTGAACAGGCCTGTTTGCCGAACTTAAAACAGTTTTTGTCATTTTACATGAGAGACTTAAGTATTTTTGAGATTTCTGCCTTCTAGATTTTTTATATGTTCTTGTCGCTGGTTTGAAGTCTGTGGGGTTTATTCAGAAAAAGATGTTGTCATATGCTGCAATGGACTATTTATAAGTATTCGGTATGTGCACTGGGTGTAAAAATGCAAAGAAAATCATAAAAAAAAGTGCTATGAAATGCAAAACAAGTCATGTACCTGTAGGACTTTGCCCTGAGGACTCTCATCAAACAACAGAGCCTGCTGGTAGGTGGGGTCCAGATTCTTCTTCACTACTTTGGTTTTCTTCTTGGCCAAGCACACTCCATTCTCCAGCACATACACCTTTACATACGTCGCTGCAGACAAAACAACAATATGCAACACAGTGAACTTCCTGCATGGGCAGACAGAGTGGACCAAAGAGCTAAATGACAAGACTTTGAATGCAGCAGGCAATGTTGGTTCAGAGCACCTGGTATGTTCTTGGAGCCTGGTTTGGGGATCAATCCCCTGGCCTGGTTGACTTCCACCTCCAACTGTCCTCCTCTGTCCACCATGCCTACATGGACATCCCCTGTAAAAGAAAACACATCATCTCTATCAATCAAGCAGATATCTTCATAACAGTACTAAAATCTTCACTCAGTGAGGAGATCTTAATTATGTTTTGCTCCAAGTTGCGGTTCACTGAAGTTGCAATGACCACTATCTAACTGCAGAGGGCAACACAGAGCTGTAAGTCTGTCTTTAGAAACAGGTACATGAGCACAGTCCTCTCTTCTGTTGTTTTTCACAAGCAATGACCTTTGCATGAAAGATTTATACCTCATGCAAGAATAACTTCACCCATGCTGAGTGAATACACTACTATTGTGCAGCATTTTTAGATGATGCTGTGCAGCTAACAGTTGGAAGGCTGGTATTTAACTATGAATGCTGTATATGACTTTCCATCACCCTTCAGTCCAACAGCATCTAGGTACTTTTGTAATACAGCTTTAATTACCTGGCTGTATTATTTATATGTGATTTGCTGTTTGTTATTGTTATACAGAGCCATTCCCATGGCACACAATATTACACAAGACTGAGATGAATTAAAGAGGATCCATCGGTGTTGCTAGTCCTCATTCTTTGCTTACCCATGGGGGGTGTAGCTAGTGTTTGCCGGCCTACAATCTGAGCAGGGCCTAGCCCATCCAGGAAGTCACTGAACTGGCTCTCAAGCCCCAGGCGAGGGGTAGGGAAGACAAACCTGAGAGAGGGGACACAGGACAATGATGAACGGACACTGTATATGGATGGATGGGTGGGTGGATGGATGGACTGCATGTTGGATGCTCACATTCCATCTGAGCTGTTCGAATTGGTGCTGCCGTCGGTTGAGTCCTTGCTGCCCTGCCGTGTCACTCGGTTCCTCATCTCCACGGCGATGCCAGTCTCCGTGCTCCGTCGGATGGTGCTGCGAAGCTTCTTTGTTCCACCGTCTGAAAAAAATAGAGGTCACAGCTCCTACTTTAAGTGCCTTTCTTTGAACAGGATAATCCACTAAGCACAATAAGTATAGGAAGTCTTAGAGATGTCTTTTGAGGAAGTTAGGTATTACACCTGCACAACCTCCACCTGCATGATAAGCCTTTCATGGTGAGCTGCTGACTGTACATGCGGATGCAAATACTGCAGGTGTCATGAAGAGATCTAAATCCCTACATATCTTATTTTGCAGATGTTTAGATAAAAGCAGACCTTTCCTCCCCTCAACAAAAGTTCTCTTAGTCAACAATAAAAAAACACCTGAAAAGATATGCTGTCAAACAAATTTTTCATGTCTTTCGGACGGGTTGTACAAGAAATGTCCGATGTTTGCTTTTTTTTTTAAACTTCTCTCTCTAAACATAGATAAATTCAGGTTGGCCTTTAGAACACACATCCCTCCACTACTTATTGTGAGGCAAGTTCACTCAGGCGAGAAGGCTTTCTCACCTAATTTCCACTGAGGCGTCCCTGCACTATTTGAAAATCTCTGCACTTTGCAGGTTTAACGACAGCCCATTTTGAACACACACTTTACAACGGCTTTTGTGTGTAGGGGGGCAATAAGCTTTTAGGGGGGGACTCCTGAGCCCTGACTTGTGAGGTAGAAGCATGCACAAATGGGCAGCTTGAGGAATGTTGTAAGTGGCGGGGTAGAAAGAAAGTCAGGGAGGCTGAGCTGAGATGGGGGAGGAGCAGAGGGGGAAGAAGGTATTTAGGCTTTGCTGCTCTGCTGACACTAGGAGAACGGCAGCGAGCTGCAGAGCTGCTAACCCCAGAAGAAGCTTTCAGGGCATCATCCCCTGTAATGACACACAGTATCTCAGTGTGACTTGACATGCTGAGTTCAAAGTAGTAGGGCGCAGTTGAAGTGATGCAGGATTTGACATGTGAGGTTCGTGCACTCGTGCTGCTTTAGCAGACAATCCTTCCCTTTCATCTAGCTACCTTCTCGCAACATTACCCAGAGCTCCCAGGGTCCAAAGAGGCAATGCAGGCTAGCATCTCACCAACTCAGGGCACTTCACACAGACACACAAACACGCACGCTCATGCAGTGTATGCATCCTACTTTTCTTTCTTATTTACAGCTTTGGAACATAATGTGTTCCAAAGTAACACATTGTTGTAATCACTGTTATGCAGTAATGTGGTATTTTAAGGCATTACTGTTCCTTTTCACTTAACAGTTCAAACCACAGTTCAAACTGATCAAACAATGAATTAATAATTTGCATTACATAAATTCTTCTTTATCTCTGGCTATATCACTATATCTGGCCTTTTCATGCAAGCTTGTGCAACACTTGCCTGACCTACAATAAAGACCAAATCTATGAAATGTGACACAGATTTGCCTTTCTGAAGTGTAACCACAGAATTAGTGATAAAAACAACAGATAAGCTGGACTCGTCTGCTATAAAGCCATGGGTTGGTTTGGTTGAGTGAGTTCTGCCCATTAAATGCAGTTCAAATGCCATTTAAAAGCTTTTTTTTCCTTTAAGTCTGTCATCATCTAATGTTGTTATCAAGGCCAGCCTCATTATTTTTATTGATATATTATCTGGAAGCAAATGATGTTTGTACAAGGCATTGCTAGGAAGGTCAACATCTTTTATATTGTTTTATATAGTGATATAGTTTTATTTTAAGGCAGTAACAGCCTTCTGCCAGAGCCACCTTGATTCTCCTAGATATGCAGCTGAGCCTTTTCTAGCCATATCATTTTTCTGTAAATTGTTCTTCAGGCTGGTATTCAGCAGCTCTGCTGTTGGTATTGTGGTTTTTATATACTGAAGAGAATAAAAGGAAGTTTTCCTGAGGAAAATGCTAGTTGTCATTTGGAGTTAATTTACAGCATTTCAGGTTGGAAGTAGAAGAGAGGATGGAGATGTAAAAGAGAAACATATAAAAGGAAACACTTTCAGTCTTCCTGAGGTAAACAACTATTATCAAAAACACAATTAGGAACAAAATAATCTATAGAAACAAGAGCACATAGTCACATTCAAACATCATGCTGGCACTAGACAGCATTAGAGTCTTTCAGATTCACTCCTCTGTGCAACATTTACACTCACACAGTGTCTGCACGTGAGCAGTGAGGGCGACAGTTCAGTCAGATGGGAGGATGAGAAAGCTGCTTTGACTTGTTGTTTCAGCAAAACTTGCTTTAGAAGACCTCTAAAAAGTCTCATTTCTGGGATTTTCCTTTGACAGAGGCTTTCTAGGCCGGTAGATATTTTTCTAATCCAGCGGCAGGGATTTAAATTCTTCAAAATGTCTGAAACCTTTTACAGACTCTCTAAGTTTTTCCCTTTAACTGGTTCATTTGAAGGTAAATCACTGGTTAACAAGAGTGCACTCAGTGGAATACAGATCTAGCCAGGTGGCTGAGACAGAGGAAGGTAACATGTTTGAGGCAACAGATGGTGAAGAACCAATTTCATTGCAACTTCAACTGCCAGACACAACAAACTGAGATTTGCAAAGTTCTTGATGAATTTTTTTTCTTATTGCATTGGTTCTACTGTGTGGGCATTGTTTTCTTTTACACAACTGAATATACTTTATAAGAAACAATGAAAAGTTCAAAGTTCTCAACTAAGACACTGATATTCATTTAGGAAATGTTTTTCTTACTGCCACCTGCTCACTTAACTAATCAGATCAAAAAACATAAGCCGAGCCAGTTGTTTAACTAATGCTGCTGTTCTGATATAACTGCATCTTAGTTAACCTCTCTAGGAGCCGCCAATGTTGTTTTCCAACAAACTCTTGCTGGTAGTCACATTAAGCCCTCCCAATTGTTCCTTGTGGATGGCAGATTTGTTGAAGTGCTTTGGTTCAAGGTATCGCTGAATACCTGATGTGATGGGTTTGCAGTCAATAAAATAAGTTCTGAAAAAACTGAATCATCCTGATCACAAGAGGTCATCTAGCATACATTCATAAGTGTGAAAAAAACATTAGGCTGCTGGGTTCAGTGCTCCGTGAGATAAAAAAAAAACACACGACTGAATGCATGGTCCCCTCTTATGCGTGGTGGGGGCAAATAACATCATCAAGAGGAACAAGGTGATTAGCTTCCGGTTTTGGTGCAGCTCCTTACGACTGTGGTTGCTGTAGAAACTGCTGTATGTCTCTCATCTATAGGAACCCAGATAGCAAAACGTTGTCGTGAAGTCACTCAAGACTTTTTAACGAGCGGCTGCTCATTGTTGCCACTTAAGCGCACATCTAGGCACAGCCGTCCCACTTCATTACCCTGAGCAACTCCAAGCTCATTAAGCATCCTCACCGTACTCTTCTCATCCCCATGACAACTGCAGACACCTTGCATCATCACCATCACCATGGATATAAACAGACAGCAAACAAAGCCACTTGATAAGGTTTAGGGGGGTTGAAAAGAGGATATTTAACAAGAGGGGAGAAGGCTTGGAAAGAGGGCCGAAAAGAGTGAAACAGACAGAGAAACAGTGAAAGTAAACGTTAGAAAAAGTGGGTGAGGAGGAAGATGAGAATGATGGGGTCCCATGGGTCTAGGAGATAAGGAGAGGGGTGCTGCCTTCTGCTGCCTTCTATTTATAAACCTGCAGTCAAGAATATTTCCAACAGACAGAGTGTGTAAGAGAGAGGAAGTGTGTGTGTGTGTGTGTGTGTGTGTGTGCATGTGTGTTTGCAGCATCACATCGAGACAAACTTCATGTACTCCTGCTGCCATGACAACCCCCGCCCTCGGATCTGGACCCAGACAATGCCACCTGAGACAACTGGCGCCATGGCGGCTGGCTCATCCCCCATCACTTTTTTTTTAATGAATCTATCGAGGCAACATTTCACCCAAACACCTGCACTTTAGACTGAGACAAAGGACCAACACGCCCCTCCAACAGTAACCTAAACTCTGACTCGCTCTTAAATGAGGCAAACAGGCCTGCTGGTCAATAATACGGAATTTAAAAATCTTATATAAAAATAACAAGGCTCTTTACGTGTATGCTCTAAGAACCAAGACATTCACGTGTCTGTAATGATGGTGAATCAGTCTGAATAAGAGTGAGTTCATATACACATGTGGGACATCGCCACTTATAGTCCATCTCTGGACCTTTAAGTAGCTATTCATTTAACTCCATAGACACACTTGTTACTCATTTGTCAGCGGCCCCTCCCCTCCCATCAAAACAGGCCCCCACCACCATAACCATCCCCCATGGTGCGAAGCAGTGATCTCTTCCTTCCTATTTAATCCCCTCCTCCTCGTCTGCGCTTTCCCTCCATTCGTTTCCATGGCAATGCCGTCTGCATTGCACCAAGAGCCCCGGCCGGCGTGTTCGCTCATAAGCCTTTCCCCTCTCTGTATGTGTGTCTTTCTTTGCTCATATTGTCCTCTCTATGAGTCTCACCCCTTAATCTGCCACCACTTCTTTTCCTCTTTCTGTGTTTAAATCTCCCAGCACTCCTTTTTCCTTTAACTGCTGCTCTCCATCTCCTAGTCTTTGTTTGCTTGCTGTCTTTTTTTCACATCCCTACTGCTGCACATACACTCCTTACACACTGATTTCTTTTTTGTATTTGTTTCATTTATTCCATTTCCAAATAACTCTCGCTTTTGCTCGCCCTTTCCTGAAAGTTTGCCAGTTCTTTTGGCCTCTGCGCATCTTTATCACACAACTCTTCTATCTTGTTCCAGTCCATCCTATCTAAATTATTTAGCAAATTTTCTCCTCTGGTTCTGCTGGACTAACTTTGTTATAGAGCATTAACATCAAATACACACACATCCTGGAGGAAGAAAAGAGAGGTCGTCTGACAAATACGCCGTTTGAGCGGCTAAAATTACAACATTACATAAGCTGTTGTGCTTTACCCGGTAGAGGAGAGGGTTTCTTGGTCTTTGTGTGTGTTACATGGCTGTTAAAAGTGTTTCCTATTGGCTCGACTATGATGAGTAATACCTCGTCCCTGAAGACAAACTCACAGAAATGTGCAGACCAGGGAGGAATGACACACTCAAAACTTTCTTTGTGTGTAAATACCAAGGTATTCATCAAAGTTACTTATGCAAGCCACGTTTGATAAGCACAATAAGGTAAGGCAAGTCACAGGAAGGAAGATTAGGATGGGGAAAAGACAGTGGAGGTGGGATGGAGAAAAATTAATAGCTTCAGTGGAGAGAATTAATAGCAGAGAGGGAAATAAAGAAAGGTGGGATTACTGAAAACGCCAACAATGCAGAAAAGAACCACACACTGAGAGCACACGCACGCTCACCCATGATATATAGCTTCTGTTTGTGTTTGTGTGTGTGAGTGTGCGTGCGTGCGTGTGTGTGTGTGTGCGTGTGTGCTCAGTTGATCATTAAAGCTGCTCTGACATTTGGAGAGAGCACTGATGAAGCCTTTCTCATTATATGCTGTAATATAGAATGCTGTTTTTAGACTCCCTGGCTGCGCCGACATGCCTATTGGATGCACCGATGACGGCAACGATCCACCATGCATAGCAACAGTAACCAAGCATGAGTGTTGGAGAAGAAAGATCTGTTGTGGTATCTTTACCACCAGTCTCCTGCTAAATTTGGACAAAAGGAAGATTCGAGGTAGGAGCTTAAATAAGAGAGGGAGATTATAAATATGAATGCATGATTCAGAGCCACATTTATGTATGTTACATAAGATCACATCCAGTGAGTCAGTGGTTTTAGATATAAATATATATAGCTTCTATATATATATATATATATATATATAAAAGTAGCTATAAAAAACTTTTATAAACTATTTGAAACCAATATAAAGCTTTAGTGTTTAGTGTTTTCTAGGAATTTACAAAATAAAGCTAAAAATGACAGTTAATTATATTCTGCAAATAAAACATATCTCTACATTAAGCTTAATGCTTTCACCTTTCAAGATATCACAAGTTAGAACACATTACAGCCCTATAAACACATTAATGAGAAAAATACTTAGCCTTATTGTCTCATTGCTCTGCTCAGGGAAACTTTAACAGAAGCCTAAGGAGACTCATTCATATTGTCGATACAGTGACGCCTTCAGTCTAGCTGGTAAAACACTGACAGGCATTGAAAACATTTTATCAGTCAGTGTGAGTCTTAACACACTATTTACTTTTAAAGTTAAGAAGTTTGGGTTGTTCTATAGATGACAGATCTCAGTTTTTTTCTGTGCTTATCTCACTAGTTTGATGTAGGCTGAAAAAAGTGACGTCATGCACTTAAACATCCAATATGTAAGATTTCGGCATTAAAATGTGTAAATTCAACTCAATTTTTGTTATATATTTTGTTGAGTTATTTTTACATGACCCCAAATGTTTCAACAATGTTCAAACTCAGAGAAATTTGTAGTTTTATTCAAGCTTTAGGGTGAGTTTTATTTTGTCACCTCTAACTTCTAGGGTAACACCAGTTTGAGAGTGAGGAAGCAAAAAAGTCTGCAAATGTGACTGGACGTAACAGGAATAATAAATAACTCCATTAATTTACCTGTGAACATTTCTGCCTGAGTCAATCATACAGATTTGCGTCAGCAGGGGTGGCGTTTAAAAATGAAATAAACAAATCACATGATCCCATTTTGAGTCATTTTGAGGCATTCACTTTATCAGTTTTGGTGACGCAGGAGTTTGGTAGATCTCTTACTTATAGCCTACACGTAGCTTTAACCTGCAAGTGGTTATCTTAGCTTAGCAAAAAGAATAGAAACATGGAAAAGACAGCTAGAATTTTTCAAGTTTGTGTGATCTGTGTTTTCTTCCCTGGCTGCTTGTGTGTGTTTGTATTTGTCCTCAAACCTTTTTCTCTTTAATGCTCTATATTTCTATGACTGTAATTCAACTCTACCAGTGCATGCAAGACAAAATAAACAGGGTGTAGTGTTAAATGTAGCCTTGTTTGCCAAATGTAACTCTATCTTCAATGATAGCGCGTGGTATTAAAACGAAACAAAACAAAACATCTCCTCTGTTGTTTATGTGTGTGTGAGTCACTTTAACAGCTCAGGCAGGGACATAAGCCAGGGAGTGGACAATGCGATGTGATTAGTCTTTCTCAGCACCATGTTGCATAGGAAACGATTTCTTCAAATCTAAAACCTTTATGTATGGCAGGATGTCTGTCAGTGAGTTAATATGCCACACGGGCTCCTGTCTAATGACAATTAATTACAACAAGGAAAGGAGTAATCTAATTCAGATGCAATTTCCTCTTGATTAGTCAACTCTGTTGATGTGCAAATGATGCAAAATGGACAAACAATTTATAGGAGAAGAGCAGATGAGAACAAACAGATGACATTGATAGCTGGAAACTAAAAAAAATTCAAATATTTTACAAAACCTTCCATTGCATGTTAAATACCGAAATTAATTTTCCTCTAACATACCCAGAGTTAAAACAAAGAACAGAATGGAATGAGTGCTGCAAAAAAAAAAAATCATCTCAATAAACTGTCTTGTAATTTATTTTTACTTACAATCTAAATTCTACCGGTGGAAGAGGAGATTTTTCCATTTCCTGATGATCTAATTAAACTGTTTTTCAAGAAACAGTGTCAGGATCTCCATTCAAAGCGGGATAATAAGGCCAATCTCACTTTGCTTAAAAAAAAAAGAAAAACCTACGGTCAAGAAAATTCTCCTGACAAATCAACTTACATTGAACAGAATGGAAATTGTCTCACCATCTTAACAGCTACGTAGTCCTGCAAGAACAAATAACGTTTTAAGTCTCACAACTAAACAACTAAATCTCTTTGTCGATGTTTCCTGCAGTGCAGCAGCAGCCTCCCTGTGCCATGACACAGATTTAGAAATCAAACATAAGTGTGTGTGCGTGTGTGTGTGCGTGTGTGTGTGTGCGTGTTGCTCCTATGCACCAAAAGCTGCTCTCTAGTCTATCTTCTTTTTTACAGCACCATTCAGCAGAAAGACGCGAGCTTGCTCTGGGTAAGTGTGTTTACAGCACTCTGTGCCAAGAGGAGTTGTAATGGCATCCTGATTATAGGTCTTTTATACACAGATATTCACACACACACTTAACATGGTGACTCACTTCACATACTTTTGAGCTTGGTGACACTTCACTGCCTGTTAAAACCTTGTTGGGTTGCCACTTAATGCTCCTGCTAATTTTTGACCCGAGTTGCTTAATCGGAGAGCCCTTACCTTATTACTTTGGATTACCAGATCAGCTAAAAGCACCATACATACAGCTGCTCTGCTGTGTAAAAACTCTGATGTGATGTATTATATAAGAGCAAACATTCTGTGATTTTCATTTACGGAGCACAAGCTTTAAGTAAAGAGCTGTTCATTTTGACTCCTTTTTATGTCTACTTTTGGGAAATAGATTCGATTTTTCTTGATGAGAATAAATTAAGAAAATCAATACTGCTCTCAAGTTCATACATAAATATGAAGCCACAGTCACAAGTAGGTTTTATTCAGCATAGCACTATGGCCAGAAACAAATGGAAAAGACTAGCTTGGCTCTGAGCAGAGGTAAAGAAGACAAAAACACAGCTCCCTTAAGCGCCTAATGCCTTACCTAATTAAGATTTTAACATAATAATGCACTTCATTATTTTCTTTCATGGAAGGTATTCAATTAATGTAAGAGCTTAACGCTGATACACACTATTAACTATTGAGATTGTAAGTAACTAAAGAAAGAACCTTTTTTAACTCCATGTCAATCATAAATCCTAGAAAATTCATTAACTCATTGAAATCTTTTGAAAAACATATTTTTTTTTTTTTATCAGGAAAAAAATGCAGCAACGCCTACTCGCTAGTATTTGGTTACAGGCCAGTCGTGACCTCTCAGACACGGCAGCAACATTGATGTATGATCCAGCAGCCAATAAGGTGTCCCCATTTCTGTATCTATGGTGCTGGTAGGCACTTTAGTTTCCTTTGGCCAGAGCCAAGCTAGCTGTTTTCACCGCGTTCCACTCCTTCTGCTAAGCAATGCTAAATATTGCTGGCAGTAGCTTTATGTTAGCAGAATCCTCTCAAGTTTAATTACTCCTCTAAACATGAAGACTGCAAATGTTTACAGCTGAGATTAGCTGATTAAGAAGCACTGTTTTACATGCAGAGGGTGGCTACAAACACACACAATCACTCACACACACACACATTAGCAGGTATACAGGTACAAAGGAAGATTCACAGCTGAACAGTTCACCAATCTGTCTGGCTAAGAATAGAGCATGGAGCATGGAGGAGTCGGTGGGCGAGATCGTGAAAACATGATAGACCCTCTGAGTGAAAGTGAGAGTAACAAAGATGGAGATGAAGGGAGGAGAGATAAAGGAGAGGGAAAATTAAGATGTCAGCGAGCTGGAGGAAACACAAAGAGGCCTACGAGGGAGTACAGCAAGCCAAGAGACAAGAGACAGAGAGGGGAGAGAAAGTGACTGCCGGTCAGCTTAGCTGGTGTTTGGTAGCCTTTAAAAGCAGCAGTGGGGGAAGAGAAAGCTTTTAGAGACACGTGTAAGGTTTCAGTTTGTGTGTGTCAGGGCTGCCAGTGACTCAATATGTTTCAAAAGAAAAATGAGGTGGGGTTAGAAAGACAGAGCAGCAGTCTTACCTGAAATAGCAGCTCAAAACACACAAGGAGGATTTTTCCATTAGTCATGGCAAATATGAATAGCTATCATGTGTAGTCATCCTATGAAGTAGCTATAATTATGAAGGGGTCAGATCAAGTGGTACCACAGCTGTAGATATAAAAAAAGGTTCCAATCTTACTACTCTGATAACAAATCACTTGTGGTCCACTATTGCTTATTTAGTCTGAACGCCTTTTCTGAGTTTTCTAGATATGTAAGAATTTCTCTCTAGGGGTGAAATTTTCCTCAAAGAATCAGATCACCTTGAGCTTTCCAAAATGCCTGCCAAAATTCCTGAAGTGTGTTTCCTAGCTGTGACTCAGAAACAAAGCTAGAAGTAGGGCATGTGTGAGTCACCCCAAAAAAACACCCTGAGTAAAAAAAAATGTCACGTCTATTCTCCGGTTCACAGACATATAGAGGCTAACTGTTTTTAAATAGACGACATAGTAGTCTGTGACCTTATTCTGTGTTATTGTTGGGACTGTTATCACATCACACACATCTTAGTTGTGGTTCACTTTGAAAGTTTACAAACCAAATACGAGCAGCATAAAGTTATATGGTCTGACAGATGACTTGTTGATTGGATTGCTTGAACTGATTGTCACTGTGCATCAGCGGTGCGTCATCAGGACCCGTGTGGAGAAATCAAAGTCCAGCGACTTATGTAAATTTTTGCAGCACATTTATGCTTCTTGTGTGAGTAGACATGTTCTAAGCTCACAAGGAAATATCCGATTAAAAATATTCGAGTATTATAAAACTTCAAACTGACATGTAGAGGCAGGACAAAAAGGCAGGGTCTTACACTGATGATTAAACGCTTATTACTGTGTGATCATTGTTATTCACTTTTTAATGAACTCACAAAATAACCTGGAGTAGAAAACAAGGACAAGCAGTTTAAACAGTGTTTGACCTATTAATCAGGCAAAATACTTGTTATCACGGTTACCAAATGAATTGCATAAATACATTCATGGCTTATACAGATATTGTGCATCATAAACAGATTTCACAATTGGTGGATGGATTTTTTTCATGGCTTAGCTTTTAAAAAAGTGGACCGCATCAGAGTTCCCTCAACAGCAGACCAGGACCCACTTTCTCAGGTGGTCTCAGTTTAATATTTTGGTCAGTAGGTTTTACTGACACCCTTCACATCAGCAAAAATGAGCTGTACAAACCTAATTTTGTTTTAACTAAACTGAATGGATTAGGTGTGACTGCATCATAAATATCATACACCCCCCCCCACCCCCCTCCAAACCACAACCACCAGAATAATTTTGACCTGTGTCCTAAACTGATACATCAACTGTATTTATTCATTTTGGAAGAGAAACAGACTCCTGCAAAATGTCAGCTATCTCCCATCTGTATCACATCAGCCTGTCCTGTGAAGCCATCTCAATTTGAAGTTGCACAATATTAACATTGCAAGTATTTAAAAAAAACACAGAGACTTTTTCATACACACAGTAGTTTGGGCAAAACTATTTAAAGCAGAGTTTTATCTAAACATTGTCCTGTTAACAGAGTTGCACATTATCAGCACTGCTCTTTGCTTATCAGTCATAACCAGAACTGTGGGCTAACATTAGCAATAGCTAAACACAGAAAAATTTTAAACCACAGCAATACCTTTTGACAGTAGCTTTGCTAAAATTTGCTTTAGCCAGGAACAGCACCAAAAAAAACAGAATATTCACACTGATCCACAGGCTATTATATTGTGAAGGCAGTTTAACAGCAGAAATGAGCTGGTCAAACATTCTCTTTGATACATTTATCTACAACTAGCATGTTAGTAGTTGGCACCACAACACTGCAAAATCGCTATGTAGGCCTGTGCCATGAAGATATAACATAGGCTACATTAGCTGCATTCTCTTGTTAGCTAAACATCTGTTAAATAATGTGAGACTGTCAAATTGAGCTTCCAAAGTCTATGTAATGTTCTCATTGTTAATATGTATTTATCTTTGCTCTGTCCTTCATTTTGTTCTTTCGAGAATAAAATTTGCTTGACTTTAAATAGCTTCAAACTATTCCACTACTCTGTGACAGAAGTGCTATTGGTAGACACACATACACACACACAGCTCATTAAATGAAACAGAAACAGATGTGTTATGTTATAGCAAAAAAAATGAAATGGAGTCTGAAGTAAAGGGAAGGGGTTTCTTAACATTACTGGCAATAGTGAAAGTCCTCTTTCATGCATTTACTTCTAGGTAGAAGCTAGAGCTACAGTCTGCAAACTCAAATTTTTTTTTGTTTGACAACAGTTCGCCCAGACGTGTGGCTGCTCTTGGTATCAGATCAAAGTAGGAATCAATTTAATAAGCAAACTAACAAGTATTCTTGTTCTGTGTCAGACATTTTTCCTTCCCTGTGTCTGGTTCTTTTCTCTGTTGTGTACTTCTAACAGTAGCTACAGCACTACAGAAATAAACACAGGAGGACAGACAGATTTAAACAAAGAATATCCGAATGAATTAAGATACAGGGTTGAGAAAAGAAGGGGTTGGGTGCTGAGTGGGTTTACAGAGAGCTGCATGCAGCAATAAAAAAGTAAGGAGAGGTGTGAATGTGCACCAGCCAAACTCACACACACACATATCCACATTTTATATACACACAAACTCGATGAAGAGAGGATGAAGCCTTTGACTGGGACGCTCACCAAAAACACACGCAAACAGCAGACACATTTCCGCGCCTGGTTTCCTTTAATCTAACTCTCCTGGTACACTGCATCTCATCAGCCGCACTTGTTTCTCTGTGAGCTGCGTCCCTCCGTGCAGACTGACAGTGTACTGGGAGCCGCTCTGCTGGCTGTGTTTCCACAGTCATGGATAAACCAGCTCTGGAGATAAGACACTGTTCAGCGGAGGAGTGACTCACCCATTAAACCTGGGATACCATTTCTGTGTGTGTGTGCATGTATGTGTGTGTGTGTTGATTCTAATAATAGCAGGTAATACATAAAACACAGACAGAACCAAAATGCCATCCCCACAACTCAGCTGTTACCAAACCTAGAATAATGAGAGAATGACACATTTGGAGTCAGAGCTGTGAATGGAACTGTATAAAGACAAACACACATGCATTGTCAAAGAAATGGGTCTAAATATGGCAGCACACCTTCTACAACTGCAGCAGTTTTGTGAAAGTTCACTGTGCCTAGAAATGAAATTATGGAATTTAACCTTATCTTCTATGCTACTCGTTTATTTCTTATTCTCAAGGTTTGCTCCAAATCTCTATTCTTTGTTGTTGTAACAAACCTAACTTTTACACCTTTATTCACATTGGCAGATCAGTGGAGAACTGCTCAGCAGGATATTAATCACGGCTAGAGCTGTGGCACCATATAAAGCATGAAAAGCTAAACCTTTGAGATGTGAAATAAATCGTTTATATTAAATTATAGCCTTCTAAATTTGCACAGTCTTGTTTGGAAACACACTAGAGGGCACAATTAAATAGGATCTATCAACACCAAGATGTGTCACTGGTCTCAGCTGCTCTCTGAAAATCTTGACAAGGCTGCTGTCATAAAAAAATGCCCCTGACCTTCTTGAGACATCTAAAATCAGTTTGTGCGTAGATGTTAAAATCGGTGTTTGTGTTCGGTTGACAATATGCAGAAAGCTTCGTTAGTCAGTTCAGTTTACTCTATTTTTTGCATTGAGCACTAAAACCGAACCTGACACGCCGGGTGGAATGTTTCACATTTCCAGAGGATTTGCTCCACATGTCCATCTGGGAAACAGTCCATGGACCATGTTTTGAAGGGGCAGGTTGTTTAAAAAAAAAAAAAAAGTTGGAAAGCAATTGAAAGAACGCATTCTGTCCCATTCATTACTCTTACTGCAGCCAGTCAGGAGAGGACTGAAAACATCTTCTCCATCAAGAGAGGCTTTCAGTACTATTCTTTGCTCTTTTTAAAAAGTAAATGTTGTCCATTTCAGATAAAACTGCCACTGCAGCGTCCACGCTAACGGCTTTGTTTACAAGCTAGCAGGTGTTTCTTGCTTGCTGGTACACCCACTATGATGACAACTGTGAAAGGTCCAATCATTGAGCAGTAAGTTGCTTACAGTTTAAAGTTCATTGAGAAACTCAGATGAGAAAGAACTGGCTCAGATGATAAAAAAAAAATTGCTGCATTCTGAAAACGTGTATTATTCTTTTTTATAACCATGTATAGAAGACACAACATTTTTTGCATCTTTGCAGTTTGCAAATGTGTAATGAAGCCGTTTTGAAAACAACACGCAATTCTTGTTTGGATCTGCACAAAAACACTTCCTTGCTTGCATTAGAGTTTACCGGGACAGATTTAGCTGATCCTACCGATACTGGAATTAACTCGATCCAATTCACAAAATGGAGCCTGGCTAGAATGAACCGTGCAGAAACTCTGACACAATAACAACAACGTAACCACATTACCTCCAAATTGCACTTTAATGATGAGACGCAGACATATTCACCCACTATTCCCGTTCTCTTTGTCATTTCCACATCTTTCTGTTTCTAACAACCACCTCAGCACTCAGTCACTTTATCTATTTATTCAGCCATCAGCGATAAATCTTATTATTTAGAGTGGAAAAAAAATCACAGAAAACAGATCTTTAGTCACTCGAAGACTACTGGCGATCTTATCCTCAAAGTTGTAAAAATGATGCATTACATTCAGAATAATGACCAGGAAAATGGAACAAAAGCATTTAATAGATTCTGTGGAGTGCTTTGGGTTTCCATATTACCCCAAAAGGCTCACTTTGCAACCACAATGGCAAGTTATTCAATGATATCATCAATCAATTCATTAACAGCCACAAATATGGTCAGTTGGTCTTTTGTTTTGCATCATTTTTCCACATCATTAATCTAAAGTCTGACTTACTTCCTGAACACATTCCCTCTTCTCTGGGGACGAGTTCAACCTGCAGCTCACCGGCCATTAGGGGACCAACCGAGCGAAGCAGGGGTCTGGCACCTGGGCTGACCCGCCCCATCAACCAATCGATGCATGTGTCACTCGCAGCATGGAGCTGTGACGGTTGAGCACATCGGGGCTGTTAATGGTCACCAGGAAGGGACACAGAGAGGACCCTAATCGAACTTGACCAAGCGAGGGGGAATGTTTGCCTGTTCATCCGTCTGTGTGACCCTTCTGTCAGTCCGCCTGTACAGGTCACCCATCTAATTACATGCACCCATTCTTTGCCCCTAGCTGGTGTGAATTAAGAGTAAGGGAAAACAACAGATTAGGGAAGCCCATGTCAGCCTCAAAGGGTCACTGAGTAAACAATCTTGTTTGCCTCCAGGAACAATTTTGTAAACTTGACACAAACGGGCAATTTTTGGTAAAGAGTGATGTGATCATGTTTTTGATGAATGTTACATAAAAGAATTTCCATAAAGTACCTGGATTCTGATTCAGTTTGCACTAAAATCATTTTTTGGGGCCTACTAGAGAAAATTTTAAACAGGGATGCACCAATCCCACTTTTTCTCCCCCTGTACTGATTCCTATACCTGAACTCGACTGAATGGAAATGCACAGCATAAATCTCAGTGTTTCCCAGAATGAAGGGGGCTAAATGTTTAGGTGTAAGTCAGCTGTAGCAATGACTACTGGTACTTTTACAAAGTATTTAACAATTAGAGTTCTGATAAATAATCGCCAGTTATGTGAATATAAAGAATAAGTAGGTGAATACAAATAATAAAACAGCTAGAACAATTTGGAAAAATCAGCAAATTAAACCACTTTACTCTTATCCAGATTGTGTAATATAAGCTATTCTGAAATGGTAGTGGAACCACTTGTGTTTTCCCTTCAAAATTAACCTATTGTAAAAACATCTAGAGCTTAATGAGCAGCTCGTCAGAATTAGCTCACGACAGCTCATGAGCAGAGTCAAACAGGGCCTCCAGTGGGGCTGGTTTGAAAGTCTTTTTTGATGCTTAAAGCTTTGTTAAAGCTTTGTTTGAAGCTTTAGATGTCCGTCATCATATTTCACGACCTCATTACCTGCACAGCCCCCCCAGTTTTCAATTTATGCAACTCACATGAGTTTGACCTCTGGGACAAGGTTGAAATGGAGATAAATCTCTTTATTAATCCCAAAAGTTAAAAAAATAAACTCTTAACTCTCAGTCATCAGTAGCTATCTCTCCACTCTAGACACATCAATCAAAGCCCTGTGATACAAGTGATGGCCTAGGCAACTGAATGTTGAGTTAGATTTTGAATGTTAATGTTTAGAAAGAAACTTCAAAGCCTCTATCTATTCAGTGCAGCCCTTGTATTTTATGTGGATTCATTACTTCTGGTAAAGACAGGAATCAGAACAAGATCTCTTTTGTTTAACTCTGCTATCAAGCTCTGGCAGTCACAGGTTTGATTTGGTAATGCATCTCACAACCTGATGAGGCCAACAAAGCAAGAAAACTACCATGCAGGAGCTGAGAAGACACCAAGGTAGCCAGAAGAGAGTATGGAGGGATGGAGGAAGGAGCGGTGGATGATACTGTGATTTTCGTTTCAGGCGGGATGTGTTCCTCTGGCAGCTGAGAACATCTAAATTTAGACACACCCCTCGTCTCCCCTTCCTCTTCCCTACATCCCCAGCTCCTCCTTGCCTCCTCATTCACACTTTCCCCTCCATTGTGCTCTCCTCTTCAACACAAACACAGAGACATGAAAGCCCCTGCGGTGAAAATATCGACAACCCTCTCTGCGTCAGACAAGTGTCAGCTGTGCATGGGTGCGTCGAGCTGCTTGTGTGTGGGGAGCAACAGCCATGTCAACCTGATGGTAACCAAAAGCGAGTAATGATACATGATAACGATGCAGGATTTTGGTGTGTCTGTATGTGTGTGTGTGTGCTCCTGTGTTCCTGTGCACACTGTGTACACAGCCATATGGTGACCATGTCAGAGCTGGCATGAGAACATGTATGAAGTGAACCCACACATTTTTTTAAGGTCTTGCTGTCATCCATATTCCTCTGCTGTCCCTGTCTTTCTTCTCGCTTACCTCTCAGCATCAAGCCAGAGCCAAGAGAGAGGAAGAGAAGCAAAGCTGCCTGCTCCTGTTACCAGTGTGGTGTTATCAAAGTACTGAAGTTACATGAGAAGAACGGATGATTAGGAAGTGAGCAGAGCTGCTTTGGCTGACAGAACAATAGCCAACAGTACTTCATCAAGTCCCATTGTAGTAAATAGCGAAACATTGGGGTGATGAATATCTTGAACACCTCAAAAGTTGGACTGGGCATCAAACGTCTGGTTTTTTTTTCTGTCCCTGGTATGAGGTGGCAAAAACTGTCAAGTTTGAAATTTTACTCTAAATATTCTGGTAGATTCTAAGTCTTGTTTTTTTATTCTTTCATTTGTTTTTTTTTTCTTGATTAGATTAAAAAACTCTCAGCAAATACCAGTCATTTGCTGAAAGTTTTGTAATTGTTTTAGTAGATCACCTCAAGGGGGAGCCACAACGTGGCTGTAACTGCAGCAGTGTTATTCTTTGGGGCAATTACGATCATAGTTCTTCATCTTTTTTGCCTCTCGCATACTGCAGTTGTTATTCTAAGTGTATGAAACCTTTATGTGTCTGATCTTTTAGTTAAAACGATAAAATCCTTTTTGTTCAACCGCAAACTCTGGTTTGTTTAACAGGAAACCACGCAAGATTTGTGATAATCAAAAAAGGATTTCACTCTTTGACCAAAGGTATATTTGTAAAAATATATTTGATA
>JAPZDY010000008.1:14023412-14039522 GCA_029783645.1 Ctenochaetus hawaiiensis | reverse complement strand
AAAAATATATTTGATAATGTTTCAGAGACTTAGAATAACAAATGCAACCTGCAAGTAACAAAAAAAATCAAATTTATTGGACATAGTAAAGATGGCTCTAGTAGCCAGAAAGGTTTACATTGTAGGCATATTGCGGTTCCCTCTAGAGGCAAACTACTGGAACAATTACAAAACTTCTGATAAGTACCGGTCTTTTGCATGCCAATACACCTAAAAATAGAGCTCAGGTTTAAAAATACCAGAATTCCCCTTTAAGTTTAATATTGGAGAGAACAAAGAAATGGCAAATATTTATATTTGAAGAGCTGGAACCTGTGATTTTTTTGACACTTATGCACAAAAAGAACTTGAATTAATATTTGATTACACTTTATCAGAAAACAATATGAATGCTCATATTTTGAAATTTATAAAAAGTTATTTTACATTTATAATTATATTATTTTAACATTGGTAAAGACACATAACACAGAAAGATATACCCTGCAACCTAGTAATGAGACTGAACAGTCTATCAGAATGACATGCACTTACTGAACAAAAACAAGAGGGAGCAGGCAAGCAGAAAGACACATGCACTGGCTGTTATGACAAGGTTACAGTTCAATGTACTGGAAGGAGAAACAGAATGTACTGAGAGGATGTGGGTAGATGTACAGCGTGTTTGCTATCGTCACACAGAAAAATGATTAAAGAATTTAACAGCACTGAAAAAAAGTTGAATCCCCTGCCTCGCAGGCTTTACCAAGCCACGGTGTTTGACATGTTTTCCCTGTTTCCCACCAGGAGTGAGTGTGTTTGTGTTGGACGCTGATGCTCAAAATGAGAAACACTTTTGTTGCAGCTGCACAATATCTGTAATTACACCCCACAGGACACACAGAAGAACATAGTGTCACTATCATTACCATACAGCCACCATGCATACTAGCACCCACTGCTCCAAACCCACTTCAGAGTTCAGCAGACAATGATGCTCACAATAATGTCGAAGGCTTTAAAAATGGCTTATTACAATGATAATAGAATAAAAGGTAAAGCCAGTGAGAGCTTGTTGAATAAGATATTAAAGGCATTAGAACTGAGGCAGTACACCAACAAATACCCTTTGGAGTGGATTATGCTAATGTTATTGTGCATTCTCTAAAACAATCACTGTGCAGTGAGACCAGTGTTACTGTCTCCCTGCAGCAAGAGCATTTAATCATTTTAAATGCATGTGGAATTTTGGAAATGGTAAAGCCAAGACAGGAAGGTAAAGGGAATTAAATGCCGTACATGTTCAAAATTTAATCTTCATTTGGTAGGGATTATGATCTGCAGCTTGAAATCTACACTCAATTTTAGATTAAACAAAATATTTTCAACACTATGGAATATAGATAAAAGAGAAAGAATATAAAGGGTTAGAAGAGAAAGGGGAAAAGGTTAGACATACTGCGGAGGACAATAATTAAATGAATAAGAGGGAGACAGAACTGGCTGAACTGGTGCAAATGGTGGAAAAATTAGAAAAGCAAAAATATCTTTGGATAGAGAGATTTTGAGCAGACAAATGGCAGCTCAAAAGTAGTGTTAAAGAAAGACAGATCAGTGGGGTAAGAGTGAAATTTAATTTGCACTGTCAGAGAGGATTAATCCAAACATTACCCCCAACCGAACCATTTCCAAATATTCACTCACCTTGCTGGTTGAGCTGCTGAGTGCTCTTGCTCCACTGCGACAACCCCACAATGGCCACCATCTTGGCGCCAAGACTGGAGCGCCGCTTCTTGTTACCAGCCAGCGACGTGGAGTCCGGGCCCCCGCTGCCGGGACTCTTCTCAAGGCTGTACATGGCCCCCGAGATGCTGGAGGAGCGCACCACGTTACGGGCCGCAGCGCTCAGCCCGCCAAGGCCACTCATCCCGCCCGGGCTGGGCACCTCCACAGAGCTGCTAAGCATCATGGTCCTGCTGGACTGGAGGGCCGGAAAGTTGGAGCGAAGCTGATGAAGGACGATGAAAGAGCACAAAAGAGAGGATCAAGTGAGGGTGGAGGTTGAGCAAAGGTGTGAGGGACAGAGCAGGTCAAATTAAAGGACATCTTGATATGCAGCGCGTCTGATGAAATACAGAATAATATCTTGTATTACAGCTGCAGTGGCTCCCTGAGGCTGAGGAATACTGAGTTTAAATTCCAGCCACAGTTTGGTTTTCAATTAAAATACCTTACTTATTGCAGAGGCAGCAGAAATGACTTCCTGCCCCATAAGAGACAAATAAAAAATGAAAAGTTCAGAAAAGTCTTTTTGATCTCCGATAGTTTTGCAAACTGAGAAAACAGAGAACAGAAAGGTCAGCAGAAGAGGACAGTGCAGATGGCAGCAGACTGTTCAAGTGAGTTAAGAAATATCTCCAGTCAAACACACACACACACACACACACACAAACACACACAAATGTCAGGGCTGGCCTGCTGTTGAGGGGTGACCCTGTCAGCTGGTATTTGTCTCGTGTGTTTTTTTGGAGTCTCATTCTGTGTCTGACCTTAAACAGTGACAGATGATAAACTCTGCAGCTCAGGTCACCACTGGTTGGTTATATCCCAGAAGGATATCTGTGTGTGTGTGTGAGAGAGAGTGTGTGTGCATACTTTGTTGTCATTCCTTGATAAAGTCTGTAATGTCTAATTGAGTCACAAAGCATCATTTGGTTGCAGAGATACACACCCTTCACCCTGTTTTGTTACAGTAGTAAAAGGTGTTTGTCATACCATTAATGATGCTTTTGTTTTATTTAAGTAAGTCATAACAGTGTGTCAGCGAGGCAGCATGCAAAATACCAGGTCCCTTAAAGTGAGGCAGTTAACGGAGTTCAAACACCATTAATTACATGTTTTATATCCTTGCTGATACTGATTTAACATACCAAAATGTCTGCTGTATAAAAACAGAGTTTTATCATTCAACATCTCTGCGATGCCATCTCTCTCTCCATTCGTCTCCTTCTCTCCTTCCCTTTTCTCTCTCCTAACTTCAGAGTGATTACAGTGAAGCTAAACTGACAGCCCAAGGGCACATTAAATATGTAGATGCACAGTGGCCAACACCTTGCTTTCACCCTCCTTTTTAATATTTCTCTTTCTTCATTGTACGCATACATTTAACTTTTCTTTCCACCTGCTCTCTCACTTGGTTAATCATTACAAGCCCTGCTTTCATTTTTTTTTGTTTTGTTCCACAGGAAGGCAATGCAGCCTTCTACTGTCTCTAAACTTACTAAATTAAAAAAAACCTCACCAGATCACTTAATAAGGTCTCATTAAACTTGGGTCAATGAGCTCAGCTCAGGCGGTTCACATGTTTCAACACACCAATGTTTCATTGTCTATGAGAGACTTACCTGAGTTAAAGGCTAATGTCAGCATGCTAACATGGTACAAAGAAAATGCTAATAAGCTTTGGTTCATCAGGTATGATGTTAACATTGTCAAAATCTTAGCTTGGTGTATATCTAATTACTTTAGTTTTGCAGCTGCTTGATCACAAACCAAATTGTTGAAAAATAAATTATTCTGATAACGGCGCTGTAGAGACGATTACCATTATTACAATTCACGTGACATCATCAGAGTCAATAGCATTCAACTTCTGAGGACCATGATTATGTGGAAAGTTAATGTAAACCTATCAAACAGAGTTTAAGATATTTCAGTCTGATCTAACGACCACCGCCAAGGTTGAAAAATGAAGCCAAAACCACAAAACTGCAGTTCCTTGAATATTCACTTGATGCCAGTTTCAAAGGCCAGTCGGTTCCCATAGAGCCGATATTAAAATGCTCAACTTAACAGCACAAATAATTATGTTTACAGCCCAGTAAAAGTGACGACCACTATTTCATATACTATTTATGGTCTGGACCAAAGCAGTGAACCAACAGACCAGCCAATACTGGTTTTTCTAGAGCCAAGCACCGAAGGTGACTAACAAGCATCAGCTATACATTCTACACCACCGATCACAGGGAATGCTGAGCAAATTCTTTATGCAACTTAAACACTCACTCCCATGACTGTAAATCTTAAATAATACATATACAGAACAGTGCATTTGACCTTAATACATCTATGGAATCGAAGACTGGGATGAAAAAGCTCTGCGCCTCAGATGTCTCTGTAAATCATCGTCATGGCCCTGCTCTGTCACACCACCACAACCAGGATGCTTACAGCCCAAAAAAAACGCTGCTGACAGGGACTTTTTGCAGGAATGTATAAGGCATTTCCACAATAACAGAAGTGGGAGCTGTTGAGGGACAATGAGCCGATGTAGCAAAGGGCAAACTTTGGCATTTAGTAATGAAACTCATAATAACAGCCAACTGAAAGGAGGTAAAAGACTGCATGCTTTTTTTTTTACAAGGCCACTGCAAAGACTTTTCTTAAGACTGGAAATGAGAGAAAAGAAGGAGGGAGTGAAAGGAGTTGAAAGCTGAAATTCGGGTGAGCCTATGAGTGTATGGCCCTGTTTTCTTCCTCTCTATCCAGCTCACCCTGTCTTTTCTTTTCAAACCAATGCACACTCTCCGAGGGGGGGGGGCCTCTGTGTACTTTGAACACACAGCGAGCATAGCAGGAGGAAATGAGGATAGAGGAGGGAAGGAGAAGGCTGCTAAGAGAGAAAAGAGGTGAAGAGGATAACTTGTCTTTCAGAGAGCCACAAGGACAAAGAAGCACAAGTAGGGGGAGACTGAGGACGGGGGAAGAATGTGGGAGGAGAGGATACTTTATAATGAATGGACATGGAGAAAAACAGTGCAAGAAACCGGGGCCTGATCCATAAGAAATAATGGGTTGAAAGTCAGAGAAGGAGAAGAATATGAAATTAATGATGACAGTGACTGAGACATGTATCCATTCCTCCTTTCATCTTCATGATGAGGTTCTCAGTCTCTCTCTTTGTGTGTGTGTGTGTGCGTGTGGGGTGTGCGTGCATGTGTGTGTGTGTGCTTGTCTGGGTAAAGATATGCTCCAAAGTGACACTGGTAACTCTGTTGGTTTCATATCTGCAGGGCGAAACTTTAAGGGTTATTTTTGAGTTTTACATTCAGCAATGTTTCTTGTTAAAGTCCACAGTTTTTGAAATATGCACAGTTGCTCAGATAGGCTACACTTAATAATAAAGCTAGCTTAGCTTAGCTCAGCACAGCATTAGACTGGAGGAGGGGGGAAAACAGCTCGTCTAGCTCTCTCTAAAAGCAACAATAACCTACCAGCACCTCTGATTGGCCGGTCATCTTATATTTTGGTTCATGAACAAAAAAAACAGGCAAGATATAACACATTGAGCCCCCTCATTTTTTCCCCCTTTTTTTTTCCTTTACACCAACCTATGCAAAAAGCCTCTAGTTTTTTTATACAAAGCTAAGTTATCCATTTTTGGCTGCCACTTAATATCTAAAGATATGGGAGCAGTAATAATCTTTCATCTAGCTCCTTTAAAGATTTGGCAAACCAATTCTAATCCACAGATCACATACTCTTATAGTTTGACACTTTTGAGGAAAACATAGATAAAACATAGAGCAAAGCCATTCAACAACAAAAGAACTTGCATGGTTGTTGCTTTGTGTATGATTTATCATTTAAAGCAAATCATTTATTATTCTTTAAAGAGTTTTTTATTATCTTGTCAACTCTTTAGCTGTTGTTCTGTAATCAAACCACTTAAAACGACTTAAATATTTCCTCAAAGTTTATGTAAAGAGCAGCCTTGTCACCACCAAGTACAAATAAAGACACATTTCAGACAGTATGAAATAAATAATAAATGTAATTAATATCTGAATTAAAACAAAACACCCACACTTGTATTTTTGAATAACTAAGATCTGCAGATGTATATGTCACCTTCCTGTCCCCACACAATGCTCTGCTGGACCTATACGTAAAACCGAGGTCCATCCATCTTCATCTCAGTGCCAGACAGCTCCCCTGCTGTATCTCTCTGTACTCTCTTAACTTCTCATCTCAGATCTCATTTATTTCTTCTCCCGTCAGCAAACTGACCCCCCCCCCCAAACACACAGCCTGGTGGCTTTAAGTTCCTCCTCCACAGCCTGACACTAATGACTTCAGGCACTCAGCACTGTGGCCATTTAAATTGAACAGAACAAACAAACTTAATAAAACATGTCAAGTACCAAGGACTGTAGGTGCAGGTAGCCTTTTTTATTTGTTTGTTTGGTTTTTTTCTTGTAGAGCCACGCTAGCTAATCCCCCCCACTTCCAGTCACTGAGCTAAGCTAAGCTCACTGGCTGCTGACTGTAGCTTGACACACAAGTGGTATCGATCCTCCCATATAACTCCAGATAAGAAAGTGAATGAGCATATCTCTCAAAGTTATTCTGATAATTCATTGATCCTTTTTTACAGAAAGAGTCCTCCCTGGTTTGAAATGATGCAGAGAAGCTAAGAGTAGAAATGTGATCTCTCCTTGCAGTTTCTCCCATAAACACAACAGCTACAATCTTGTAATTAGATACTGCTGAGCAATCCATTAATGGTCTCTTAAAGCTGCTCTCTGGTATGAAGGCCACACTGCTACTGACTGTCAGTTATTTAACCTACAATTTAGCTGCAAAGTAGATAATAAAGATTTAGTCTAGGTCTGAGTGTCTTGTTAGAAAACAAATGATATAAAGCCAAAGTGAGTCATGGTAATAAAACTCAGCATGAATCACCACCAACAGTAAAATCCGTCTTATTGTCTTGTTTGACTTTTTCTTATTTATTGGTCTTCCCACTCCTAATTTGTCTCTGACTACTGCCTTTACTTATTGCTTTTACATACTTTTTCTAATTGATCTCGTTTTTACATTTGCTGTTGCATAAGTCTGTTTTAGTGTGTTTTTGCCAAGTGCTTTTTGGCTGGTTTTAAGCAAATTTCCCACGTGGGACAGCAAATTAACGAGGAAAAAGTTGGCCTATCTGTTAGCAGTGTATTGTTTTTTTATTTGCAAGCAATTAAATGTCATTTGGCAATTAAATTGAAAATAATCAGCATCTTATCCTATTGACTATTAAGTTACCATGTGTGACTATTTGAATACCTCCAACAGTGTTTACGAGTGTTTCACTTGTAACTCGCTTAAAAAAAACAGTATTATTATACAGTAGTATTACTAATTAAAATAAGATGCTGATGTTTTACTTGAAGGTCAGATGTGTTTCATTTGTTTCTCTCAGGTTACTGAGATCAAACTCTGAAATACAGGATACCTTTAATGCAAAACAATGTACATATTAACAAGAATAAATTTAAAGATATAATTAAAAGCTGAAAATGTCCACAGAAAAGCTTTTATTTATTCCCTATAGCAGAAAAGATACAAAAACATGTCCAAGAAAGTGGTTTAAAAGATGAAAATGGGTTAAGTGAAGGTATCACAGTGTATTTTATGTGTAAAAAATTTACAGCATTATATACAAAAACTTATCCTACACATGTTGTGTGCATGCAAATTGCAAATAGTGGAAAAAAGCTAGTATTAAAAATTAGTTCTAGATGAACAATCACACCGGCAGTGCACATGAAAAGGCAAGAGCTAATGCACTTCCTGTTGAGGCTGCCATGGAAACTTCCCAGGTGATGATACTGTATGTGTCAGCCCGGCGCCTGCTGCCATTGTGTTTGGCCTGGTGTCATGTTTGTGTGTGTGTGTGGCTGATGTATCTCTCTGATCGTAAGGGGTCTCTTAAGGCGAGAAAACAGAAGGCTGGTTTTGCAGCCATACACACACACACACACACACACACACACACACATACACAGACACAGAGTAGGAGTGCCAGGCTGTGGGACGACTGAAAGCCAAATGGATCACACACAAAATCACACACAGAGACACCCAGCATAGTGCAAACACACATATGCTGCACTGAATGTACGTGCCAGAGTGTGGCAGAAGAAAGAGCCAAAATACTGAATGACAAGGGGCTCTGACACAGATTTGATTTCTTCAGTATGACATTGACCAAGAGAGCACAGTGTATCAGAAACAAATTGACCAGATACAGTCACAGCGCCATTAAATATTCACAAATTTCCCATTTCACACTTTGCAGAGCAATATTAAGCCTGGCACGAACACACATACACACACACACGCACACAGACATACACAGTAAAATCTGAATCGAACACTAACAGCTGTGAAATGAACAGAAAAGAGAGTTCATAAGGAGCTCTCATTTTGCCTCTCCCATTGGACCAATCAAATTTTTATCCAATAAAATCTTTAATGAGGTGAGTCATTGAGTCACTCCCTCTGCATCACCTTCTGACAGCAGACATAAATTCGATCCGTCACACCATGTTTTCACACAAACTGCCTGAATCATGTTGAATCAGCCATGGCAGGGAAGTAAAGGTATACATAAGCTCGACCAGAGCTAAGATGAGAGGGTCAAATTAGCCTGCCTGACGTTGTCTAAAATGTTAAATGGCACTAAAATGCTAAATCAAAGCATACAGCACACATCTGCGACCGGTGATAGTAGTTTACAAGCCATTATGCCTTGTTATCACAAAGCTAAA
This sequence comes from Ctenochaetus hawaiiensis, assembly GCA_029783645.1. Taxonomy (NCBI): domain Eukaryota; kingdom Metazoa; phylum Chordata; class Actinopteri; order Acanthuriformes; family Acanthuridae; genus Ctenochaetus; species Ctenochaetus hawaiiensis. The sequence continues at coordinate 14,030,940 of JAPZDY010000008.1, read as the reverse complement.
GAGCATCAACTCTAACGTTACTAGTATTTTCAGAAGAGCACTATCTGTTTTTTCCTGTTAAAGGCCATTTGTAATTCAGACAGAATTTATTACAGTAAGATTATTTATTAATTAAACACTTTAATTACTTACAACACAATGACACTATAACTAACGTTGGCTCTGTTTGCCCTTTCCATTCATGATGAATGAAGAAGAATGAAGAAATGAAGAAGCACAAATACAATTGCTAATACTTAAGCTTGTTAACTTTGTGTAGAGGCGTTCTGCTTCACAAGGACATTTTTTCTCAGTAACTGCACTTTAAATGCTAACAATTGCTAGCAAGTGTTTATCAAAACAGTGTGTAGCATTAGCTGGCTAAGATTTACTTTTGAAGAATGTAGCAAGCCCATGCTTGTTAGCATGCAAAAATATCAGACATCAGCAGTCTCCGTGCTATTTACATTAATATAATATTTTGGAGTTAAAACTTAGCTATTTCTTTGCTAAGTTAGAAGAATAAATACTTTCAGAAGCTTATATTTGTTATTATCCTGCCACAGCACTTTCTTTTAAAAAACAGTTATGTTTTTTGTACCTTGGGTCTTTTTTCAAAGTTTCAGGAGTTATTGCTGACAGTTATAAATATATGATACTCACCTTATTTACTGCAGGGAACTGAGAAGACAACATTAAAAATCAAGAGCAGTCAGACAATAAGGTCGCTAAAAGCTTAGCAAGATTATCTTATCAAGCTATGGGTGAGAGCCAATATGGGTCATAGGACTATTTTTTTCTCTTTTTTTGACATAAAAAAGTCAATCAAAATAATATTTGTACTCTTATATGTTTTATGAGATTATGTGATACTGACCATTACACTCAGAAAATGTAATTATTGTTATGATGTACAGTACGTTTATAATAAAATAATTACATTACAATTATCTTTTCAATTTTTATTTATTTTATTTTGTTGTTGGGGTAGTTTTTCTTTACCAGTAATTTATCCTGCTCAGATCCATCAGAATACCTGGGACTTACTTTAGACAATTGAAAGCAGCTAAGCACTGCTTATACAGATATAAGTTTTCAAACTTTACCTTTTTTTAAAATACTATACATTGTTTCATTCTTTTGATTTTCCACTAACCTTCATACATGCATTTTGGCCTTTATAGTTTTCTGCTTTAGGCTCTTTTTTTTAAAACTTTATGCCAAGTGGACTAAGAAGGCAGATGTTAAAAGACTAAAAATAAATGTAGATGTTACAGTAATTCATTATGTATTTTGTAGTCTTTGTCCTGGTGTGACTTAATTATTTTTCGGCTCTTATGCTGACAAAGTTGCTTTCTAAACCAGACAATTTGGTGATGAAACTTGAAATTCAGCAATGGAATGGAATGGGCAGTAGCAACTTTTATTCTTCTCCACTTCCAAATTAGCTTTGTTAGTTATAAAATTGGCTAATAGTTTTTCTTCCCTGCCAAACATCATTTTAGACATGTTGCTACATACCAAGATCCAAACAATTTACTGAGCACATTATGATGCAGAACTAGCTCAATAAAAAAAAGCACACACAGTAAACACACATGCACACTTGGGAGTTAGGTGGTTACTGGTTGGAAGCGGTAACAATTACATGAAGATACTACTGGCACTGAGCCACGCTGATAACCATCGAATCACTACCCTGTGGAGTATCATTTAAAATGTTCATTTACTCATCCCCTATTTCCCCCATGTTCCCCACTAATCCCCTGCACAGCTGAGCTAGCAATACAATGTTTTCGTCTCAGCAGCGAATCAAATACCTTGTCCAGGATTTGAGCCAGCAGCCTTTTGGAGAAGTGAGACCTCTCTCATATCATCACTTATCCTCACATTGCAGTCTCACCAGCTCACAGGGTTTCTCTCTACACACCACCACAGGGAAAGTGGTGTGAAAATGAGACACACCATGTCACTGTGTTATCTTACTTCTCCTCCTGCAGTGACACTGACTCAACAAACTGCCTTTAATAGTTAAATTTATTTTCCCCCAAATGTACAAAGTCGTTTGGGAGAAGAAATTTCCCATTTCTCTCAAACAACTTAAAATGCTGACCCCAAGTCTCATCTCGCTTTCATCTCTCAGTGCAACCTGCAATATGTCCAGCACTGAACCATTCTCTTTGTGCCCTCTTCTTTTCATCACCATCAAAAGAGGGACTGCAAAGTTAGTCTGTCAGCAGCAGGGGGATGGAGCTCGCAGAATATAGAAAAATAAAAAGCCGGAGTGGCTGGACTGTAAGGAAAGTGGGTTAAGAGGGGCGTGATGGATGAGGCTGGGAGCTTTCCTGACTCATGGCCTGCTTTCTCTGATGACTAATGTGGTCAGTGACATCTCTTTCACTACCCCTCAGCCACCCCCCATCTCTCCATCCCACCTGGGATTCTGGTAGCCAGCCCGGGGCGGAGTAGGACACTGGATCTCACTCCCACTTACCGCGTCTGGATCACCAAGTCCCAGCTTACACAGCATGAGTGTGGTGCTGAGGCGGGGGCTACAACAGGCCTTTGAGGTCAACCCAAGCATACCTCCCTGGCTTATTTACTGCTAAACCTCTAGAAGGGATGTGTGCACTGAAACGTAGTCAGATCCTGCAGGATGACAAGATAAGAGCTGTGTATTTATCTCTCTCTCTCCCCGCTTATGTTTTTAAGACTCCTATCACAGGCTTTTAATCCATTTGTCTCCCATATTCTTTTTATATGTGACCTCATTTTTGGGTTGTTTGCAGGTTTGAGTGTTCGGCTGATCCTGAGAGTGGCCATTTAGCGCAGAAGAATATTGGCTGGTCGGTGTTGTTTGCAACTAAAATAATGAATTTTAAATCTTTAAATTGCAAATGGTTTTCTCAATTTAAATTCTCATCATCCTGCAGGCCCTTGTGAGGAACTATACATACTGACCTGCAATTACCTCAACATAGCTGTCATGTCACATAACAACAGTGAAATGTCTTATTGATGTCATATCTCTTTTCTTTTGTGAGACTTTGATTAATTAATTTATTAATTTATTAATACAACTTAAGTACACTGTCAAATGATAATGACTTACATAAATTTAAATGTTTATCCTCTACTTTTACCCTAGTATGCTTGAACTCCTCTTATAATATCATTATGCTGTCACAGTGACTTTGCACGGGAGGTTTTCTGTATTTTGTATTTGTATTTTGCATTTTGTATGTAAAGGCACAAGTTGATAAAAATCTTTTTATAGTAAAATCAAGGTGCTGCAAACACATCGCCCATTTTTCTTGGTGATAAGACACTTCTTTTAGCAGGAAGAAGACTTTTGTCTCCAGGTGTTGCATTAGCAAGACAATCACTCATATGCACAGAGGTCACCCTTGCTCCTGCAGCAGCCTCAAACACATATCAAATGTTGGGTGGAATCGATTTTTTGAGGTCTGTTCTTGCAGAGCACAAGTGTAGCTTAGAAAAAGTACAGTGGCATTAAACTGGATGATTAGTGTACACTGAGTAATGAAAAAAGCCTTCCAAATCTAGGTCAAAGCCTACATGCTCATCCATATCTGTTGATCAGTCTCATTAGCAAGTCCAGTTTGAAGCTGGAAGTGAGACGCAACTCCCACCAACCATTCATTGTCAATTTGTCTCACACAGACAGTCCTATTTTTACCACTCTGTGTCAGAGCTGGAGAAAGGTCTAGCTGCATTGATTATCTTCTGCTATAGAGAAAAAAAAAACACTTGTTTGTATTTCTCTAAACATTCACAATCATCCTTGGAAGCCTTTAGATCAAGATGCAGTGACAGGAATTCTGAAAACTTTAACACACACACACGGTTGAAGGCGAGGAGAATAACTTGTATTGTTGCCAAAGGCAGGTTTATACCCACAATCTACATCCGGTTAGTCAGACTAATTGACAAGCCAATCACAGCCACTCTCTAAGAGACATACCAGTTGGCCAGTGAGTTGTGCCTTGCAGATTGTTGTCTACAAGTGTACACAACAACACACACACTGATGCCTGCTCATTACTATGATAAGTGTCCGCTCTGCCCCTTGGTTGTTTTCATTTAATTTTCATTTCAAAGAAGACCAGGACCAGTAGCTCTCAGCTACAGATCTGAAGTGTTGTCAGATGTGTCAGTGCATATGTGAGTGTGTTGGTGCTCCGTGCGTGTGTGTGCGTTACTGGACTTTGCCTTTGCCCTTTTCAGCTATCAATTTTGAGAAAAGAGAGAGTGTGTGTGTTTGTATGTGTGTTTGTTTGAGCAGAAGCCCTTTGATGCAGGATGATACAGTGTGTAACAGTCAGGATGGCCTTTAGAGTAGCCAGTTTATCTGGGTGCATCTCTCTACTACTCAAAACACTCACACTCGCACACGGCACTCACATGTTTTTCACCCTGGTGAGTATTTCAAAAGAAAAGGGTTTTGTCTGCCTTCTGGACTTGTGTGCCACACATATGAAATGTGCTAGGCAGCCACACCCATCCAAATATGTCACAAATACATGGATACTTCCTAGACAGTCATGAACTGTGTGGCACAGCTGTTTAAGGATAAAAAAAAAAGGATTGATGGACATTTTTGTCCCTCTTTGAGCCTCTGCATTTCAGTGTTTGAGTTAGGTGTAATTGGTGACATAGAAACATGGCTTTTCACAGCAGCTTTGGAGTCTCTTTCCAACTTTTACTGTCTCAATTCTAATGGATTACTCAGAGGATCAGCTGTGAGTCAGGCACGGATTTCAAGAGTTGAGCACATGGATAATTCTTCTCTTTCTCCCTAAAACAGGCCAAGTTGGGCCATTCCCTTCAGTGCCAGTTAACGCACTCGCTCCGCACTTCACACTCCGAGTTTAACACTAACAATTACACATTTCAGAAACCAGCTCTCAGCTCTCAAACAGCTCCCAGACAGTTTGTAGCAAGATTTAGGGAAAGACACGAGGAGCTCTCGAGCCCTGTCCCGTGTTTCTGCCGTCATCCACAGGTGGGGAACACAGTTTGAGCCGAGATCTGAACATTGTTGTGTGTGTGTGTGTGCGTGAGTGTGTGGCCATCTGATTTAATCTCACACCTCAGCATGCACTTGGCCTGACCTGAGTGCTGGCTGTGGACAAGCTTCTCAAAATATGCTTATTTTCTCTCCTGAGGCACCTTTGTGCATTTGACCCCATGCAACCCTCGTCATAGAGCACCAGCAGAAGCAAAAATTGACCTCTGACATGGTTGCTCCTTCACTGCTAAATCAATAGAGACAATTAGTTTCTAAATTCACCAGCAATTTTGTTACAAATCTAAGAGCATATTTAAATATCTGACAACACCAGGCTTTTCACAAGTTTCACCTATTGGCTACGATCTTTGCAAAGTGAGGAAAATAAAGAAGAAAAAAATATATTTAGGTCACATGACAATCACTCTGCTACCACCTTGAGGAGCATTATCCTGTTTATATCTTCTCATATGATCATATCAATCCCTTCAGACAGTTAAGCAGATTGACTGAAGTGGGTGAAGGTATAAAACTAAAGCTGTAAGCGCATCTTGGCATTACAGGGCTTGTAATGCTACAAAGGTGAGAGTATAACAGAAGAAACCAAGTCCTCCCAGCTGATGCTCATCATCTAATCCAGCGCACGTTGCCTCAACAACACCAATGCATTTTTACAAATAAAGATGAAATCACACGCAAGCGCCCAATTTCAACTGATCGCTGATCATCCGCATTGCTTTTAATTGCATTTTTCGCATGTGTCAGTCTGCTGGCGCTGTCCCTGCCCTGCGCGAAAATTGAGCGCTGCGAGCTCTGCAATTAAAAAGGAATCAAGAGACACTTACCACTTACAGCAAGGAGCGGCGGAGGCAAGGTGCGGGTCGGAAGTTGTCAAATAATTGTTTGCTTCTGTCGTATCTGTAAGAATGTCATCGTTTGGGTTTTATTTTTGCTGTGCTGGTGTGCAGACGGCGGTTCGCAGGACGGTTTTCTCCGCTCAGCGCTGCTGGTCACACGGCATCCAAGGCGCGGTGAGAGGGACGCGCTGCTGTGAAGAGGAGAGGGGAGAGGAGAGGAGGGGGGAGGAGGGGAGGAGGGAGGGAGAGCAGGGGAGAGGGGAGACGAGATTAGGCCTGGTTGCTCTCAGCGACTTGGCAAACAGCGACAACGTGTGGCCTTGTGAATAAACACTGTAAATTTGTCTTTCTGTGGGCTGTGAGATGGTTCTCAACATCCGGTTAATTACACGTGAATGCTTACACCGGAGAGCGTGCCAAAATCTGTAAAAAAAATTTAAAGAGAAGAAGAAAAGAAAAAAAGAAAACTAAAACTCCATCAAAGCCTTTAATTTGACACCATATGTGTGCATGGCGGGATTAACCCGCTAGGGGGCTCTGGGGCAAAAAAAAAGAAGGGTGGAGGCCCCTTTTCGTCTATGTGTTGCTTTAATTAAAACTCAAAGGTTATGGCGAATATGGTTTGAGAACATGTAAAAAAAAAAAGGAAAAAAAAAGCATATCTAAGCTAAGATGAGTTCTTTAATTAATCCTTCAACATTTTGGGGATGAATCCTGAATCAGCCAATTAAAAAAAACAGTTTAATAATTAACATTATTAATCGATGAGAAAAGCAACTTCATGTTGCCAACAAGAAAAAAAGTGAAAAAGACACTCTACCCATCCAAGAATTGGCTCAGTACATTGTAATATATTAAGTAGAGAGTTTTATATTTAGCAGAGGAGGGAGACTTTAACTATTGGAAAGAGCCACACTATCATCCCACTGTTTGTACTGATTTTGCCAAGCTTAGCCAAGGATCACCTGGCTGTATAGCTCCATATTTAATAGACAAACACAGTCGTAAGATGTTTTATTTAACCCTTGGTTTGACCGCTGTCTTTGGTTTTGTTCAGGCAAAAACCTTTGGTTAAGATGATAAAGAATTAAGGAAAGATAGTTATGTTGTGTAGACAGTCACAAATTCTCCTTTCAGATGTCGTGTTGACAGTCACAAAAATCATGGTAATGTTGTGCTAATGTGCTCAAATCCCACTGAATACATTTTGTGACTATTTCACCACCCGCTGTGATCCTGGGCTGAAGGGTCAGTTTAACCTACTGTATGAGATTGGTATTGATCTTCTCATCTAAATATCTGCAAGCAAATGTTAAACTCCAGTCTCTGCTCCTAGATGCCCTAGTTAATTAAGTTTATACTCTCATTTAGCAGATCCCTGCATATCTGCAAGCAAGTGTACACATGAAATCACCACAAACCAACTGAAACACAATTAGCCCTAAAGGTCAGGGGCCTTGGGGTAGTTGCCCACTTTGCACAGGTGGTAATTTAGCTGACAGAGGTAAGGAATTATTTGCACACAGAGGCCACAGCCTTTAATGTACAGGAATTGCCCTCATTATTATCATAATAATAATAGCAATAATAACGGTGTTCTTGGAGAGTAAACTTTCTTTTGCTCATCAGCAGGCCTAAAGCTATCTCCCTCCAAAATCCT
>JAPZDY010000008.1:13980230-14004801 GCA_029783645.1 Ctenochaetus hawaiiensis | reverse complement strand
ATTATTTCATACTCTTCCTTTTCCAATAAAAAATATAATGCCAGGCTAAGAGAAATTTCATCAGCCATTAGTAGTCTTGATCAAGCATGTGCATCTAATCCAACAGAGGAGTTGATCAAGAAACGTATCGATCTACAGGCAGAGTTTGACCTTATTTCCACCAAAAGTGCTGAGCGTGTGCTATTACGATCTCGTGGAACTTATTACGAGCATGGGGACAAAGCAAGTCGATTGTTAGCGCACCAGCTAAAACGCCGCTCCACCTCACGCCTCATACCTCAAATTAATAATTCCGCTGATACAATAGTGACTGATCCTGTTGAAATTAATAACACATTTAAAAAATTTTACTCCTCTCTGTATAAATCACAATTTCCTTCTGATCCTACCCTTATGGATCAGTTTTTTGCAAAGCTCAAAACTCCTACAGTAACATCTGACACTGCAGACGAGCTGGAGGCCCCCCTCTCCCTTGAGGAGTTATGTTTATCAATAAATGCAATGCAATCTAACAAAGCCCCGGGTCCCGACGGATTCCCAATTGAGTTTTTTTAAAAATTTGCAACTAAACTGGCACCCCTTCTTCTGGGGATGTTTAATGAATCTTTTGAGAATGGTTACCTACCTCCAACATTAACACAAGCCACAATTACCCTCTTATTAAAGAAAGACAGAAATCCCACTTCCTGTGGATCCTATAGACCTCTCTCTTTATTAAATACAGATGTTAAAGTTTTAGCCAAAGCTATTGCTACACGTTTAGAATCGGTCTTGCCAGGTATTATTTCAGAGGAACAGAATGGTTTTATTAAAGGTCGTCATTTATTTTTTAATACTCGCACTCTTTTTAACATTATCTATTCTAAACATTCTGAAGATTTCCCTGAGATTGTCATATCATTGGATGCTGAAAAGGCCTTTGATAGGGTCGAGTGGCCTTACCTCTTTGCAGTTCTGAAAAAATTTGGTTTTGGTGACAAATTTGTGAGTTGGGTGAGACTATTATACACTCTGCCCCAAGCCAGCATCATAACTAATGATATCCGCTCTGAATTTTTTCCATTGGAACGTGGGACACGTCAAGGCTGCCCCCTGTCACCCTCTCTTTTCGCTTTAGCAATCAAGCCGCTTGCCATTACCCTTAGGTCCTCCACTACCTTTAAAGGTGTCTCGCGTAATGGCGTGGAACACCGTCTGTCATTGTATGCCGATGACCTGTTATTATATGTCACCGACCCTGCATTTTGTCTTTCCGATATTCTCTCCATTCTTGATAACTTTGGTTCCTTCTCAGGATATAAGCTGAATCTGCAGAAGAGTGAATGCTACCCTATAAATTCAACTGGTCTGCAACTAAAACAACTTGATCTGCCTTTTAAATTCACCCCCACTGGATTTAAGTACCTTGGTATTAAAGTAACACGTACATTTTCTGATCTTTTATCTGCCAACTTTACTCCACTTATAGCTAGAGTAAAAGCTGATTTCCAGAGATGGAAAAGCTTACCTCTTTCATTGATTGGGAAAATCAACGTGATCAAAATGAATGTGTTACCAAAGTTTCTTTATTTGTTTCAATCGATTCCACTATTTTTGCCCAAATATTTCTTTGACTCCCTTAACAAACTTGTTAGCTCTTTTATTTGGGGTGGGCGCCCCCCAAGGGTTCGTAGATCACTACTTCAGAGATGCAAATTCAGCGGTGGCCTTGCATTGCCAAATTTTCAGTATTATTATTGGTCTATAAATATCCACAATATACGCTTTTGGCTAGATTCACCTAGCTGATCTTGGTGTAAAATGGAATCTTCCTCTTGCTCACCTTTGTCTTCCATTCCTGCTCTAATTTTTTCCTCAATCCCAAACAAAACTTCATCCTATGTCCAAAACCCTGTTGTTTTAAATACTTTGAAGATTTGGTATCAGTTTAGAAAACATTTCAAATTTGTAAATGCATCACCTCTTGGTCCATTATGTAATAATCATTTGTTCCCTCCCTCTTACTTGGACTCTGCTTTTCATTCATGGCACAACCAAGGCATAAGACGTCTACTCGATCTCTATTCAGAAGGCACCTTTCATACTTTTTCTAACTTAACAACACAGTACAGTTTATCGCGTAACCAGTTTTTCAGATACCTTCAAGTGAGACATTTTGTGTCACAGTGTTTCCTCAATTTTCCCTCTTTACCATCTCAATGTTTCTGGGAGCAATTGCTCACTCTTAAGTTCAAAAGAGTGAAAGGGATTGTCTCAACAATATATAACTATATCCTTGACCACTGTGACCACTCCAGTATGAAAACAAGACTTGCTTGGCAAGTGGAGCTGGGACGTCACTTAAGTGAGAAGTGGTGGAAAGAGGTTGTAAATAAGATGCACACTGTTACATCATGTGCACGTCTTACCCTCATTCATTTTAAGGTTATACACAGGGTCCATTTTTCTAAATCAAGATTAGCTCAGTTTTATAAAGAGATAGAGGATAAATGTGAAAAATGTACAAGTTCTAACTGCCACCTAAGCCATATGTTCTTTTTCTGTCCACTCTTACAGAATTTTTGGTCTGGTTATTTTCGTATTGTATCAATTGTCACTGGTCTACAATTGCAACCTTGCCCACTTATAGCTATCTTTGGGACTCCAGATGAAGCAACTCAATTAACGTCTTTACAAAGGGAAATTATTAGTTTCACTTCACTACTTGCCAGACGCCGTTTACTTTTACTATGGAAGTCCCCCAGTCCTCCAACAGTTGCACAGTGGTTACAGGACACAGTCTTCTTTTTGAAACTTGAAAAAATCAAATATACTGTCAGAGGAAATACTGACAAGTTTTTACATAAATGGCACCATTTTTTGTCAAACTTCAGAGACTTACCTGCTATGCCAGACTGAGAGATGCCTAACCTTTGTTTTTGTTTTTGTCATTTTATTTTTTTATATTATTACATTATTTTGTATTGAATGTGCTGAGTAATTCACTTTAATGTGATTTTGTATCGTTGTGCAGTAGTCTACACCATTGAGCTGGGGGGGGGGGTCCTGTTCATCTGTATTTGTTAAAAAAAAAAAAACAACTACTTAAAAATGTATGTATATTTGCCAATTGTAATTTCATTGTATTTTGTTTAATAAAAATAACTTGCAAAAAAAAGAATTTAAGAACATTCGGGGGATGCTTTCAGGGAACATTTCCATAACATTGGCCACGGTTGTAAAAATGTTTTGAGGAAACATTTTCCTAACATTGTCTAAAGTTGTGAGGAGGTGGTGCAGGGAACATTGCCATAACATTGGCCACAGTTGTAAAAATGTTTTGAGGAAACATTTTCCTAACATTGGCTAAAGTTGTGAGGAGGTGGTGCAGGGAACATTGCCATAACATTGGCTAACATTCTGAGAATGTTTTCATGGAACATTCCCATTACATTGGCTAATGTTGTGAGGATGTTCTTACAAAGATGATTTCCATAAAATTGGCAAATTTGAGGATGTTTTTCAGGTAACATTCATGTAACAGTGGCGCATGTTTTGAGGATGTTTTTCAGGGAACATTCCCATAACATTGTCCAACACTGGGAAAATGTGTTAAGGGAACATTCTCCTAACATTGGATAATATTATAAATAGATTTTCTTGTGGGAGCATTCCCATAACATTGGCTAACATACTTAGAGTGTTTTCAGGGAACATTTCCACAAGATTAGCTTATATTTTGAAAATGTTTGTTGCAACGTTGACCTAACACTGGATAGTATAGTAAGAATGTTTTCATTGAACCTTCCCATTACATTTGCTAATGATGTGAGGGTGTTTTCAGAGAACATTCTCATAACATTGGCTAACATTGTGAAAACATTTTCAGGCAACATTGCCCTAACTCTGGCTAACAATATAAAAGTGTTTTATGGGAACATTCCCATAACATTAGCTCACATTCTGGGAATGTTTTTCAGGGAACATTCCCATAACATTGGCTAACATTACAAAAATGATTTTGGGGAACATTGCCATAATATGGGCTAACATTTTATGAGAAGTTTAGGAACTTGAATGGCTGAAAATTGTTAAAAGATAGTTAAAGTAGAAGAAAGAAGAAGGAGCAGATCAAAGAGAGTTTAGTAAGGATAGAATGAGAGGAAGAAGATTTAGGGAAATATTGAAAGGTAGAAGGGCAAAAATAGTGAAGAAGCTATATAATTTTGAAAAAGTATTAAAAGTTAAAAAGAGAAAAATATAAGCATAAATGTCTTGAAAAAGTAAACATACTGATATTTAAATGGTTCCTAGCAGAGAGTTGGAAGAAGTTGTGGATCTTAAATGGATGAATATGTATGAAAATAGAGAAAAGAGGAAAAAGAGGAAGAAACAGTAAGAAGAATAATGGGTAGAAAAGTGACAACATCAAGAAGAATAAGGCCAAGTTTAAAAAGTGTTACAGGTATAAAAATTGAAAACTGCTTAATATTTTAAAAATGAAAAAATATCCGCACAAAATTACTAAACGAGCTGAATATTTTGATATTTGAATGTTTTTGTTGCACAAAGTATAGAGAAGAAAGAATAAAGAAGTTTAAGGATTAGAAAGTATGAAGGCAGCAGAAATTTAGCAAAAAGCATGGAAGAAGAATAACAGAGAAGAAGAAGGAAAAAGGAAGGTAAAAAGTGCTAAGAGGAGGAAGACAGTAAGTAAAACTTTTTTGAAGAGCTGAATACTTTAAACTTTGAATCATTTGCTTATATGAAAAAGGCAGGGGGCGGAGGCAAAACATAGTGTAGTGTGTTGACAAGGCTTTGAAAAAAGAGAAAAGGATAGAGGAATAGAAAAAAAAAGAAAGAAGATGATAAGAAGGACATAAAAGTATCAGAACATAAGGAAGAGAGAATGAGCCACCAGAACACAGGCATCTACTGCTAAACATAGCTTTACACCAATCCACCAATCAGAGGCAAGGAGCGAGACAATCAGCATCAGCTGTGAGAAACTGACAGTAGTTGAGGGGATGAGAATACATGAGGGCAAAATAACCTAAAGTAAAACTTGAGGGAGTGTGTGTGTTGTGAGATAGAAAGAGAATGGCAGAGAGGGAGAGAGAGGGGGAGAGAGAGAGAGAAAGAGAGAGGGAGAGAGGAGGAGGAGGAGAACGATGACATCAAAAAGGAAACTGAAAAAGGTACTTGGGTGGTATAAACCTTTAAAATTTCAGGGGCATAAGTCACCAGTGTTCAGATGGATTAAAAGTCTAAGTAGTAAGACATTCAATTAAGCCAGTCAAACTCTGCTTTGTCTATTTCTGCCCAGCAACTGTAACATAGTGGTTGCTGTGGTGATTAATGAATGGCACCTGACAGTAAAGAGACTTACACATGCATGCACTTTGACTGGGACTGAGACAGAAAACGCTTGCCTGTTGTGATAATAGCTTTGTAAAGGCTAACAGGGAGTTGTCAGTCAGATGTAGAGATAATGGTCTTTTTACCATAAGGTACAGACGCACCCAGATGCACAAACACTATATACTCTGTCTGGTTCAGATGTTTCCTAATCTTGAGTAAAAAGGCTCCTCGGGGTCCCATGGCCACTGGCCGCAGTGGTGGAAGAGATAGAGATGAAGAAAGATTTTCCTCTCTGATTTATCAATATAAATTTAATCCTAATGAAGAGCCCCAACCTTTAATGATAAACATGTAAGGAGTAATCTTACTAAATAGTGCTGTTCATCTCCCTATTCTTTTTTAGTATAGTATTTGGCAAGGTACCTTGACACCTTACCTTACACCACTGAACAACAAAACTGAGACACAATGTACATTTTCCATTCATTATAGTTTATTATCTTCTTTAAACATGGAGTATTATTGCAGTCTTTTCATCATTATTAAACACTGATATCCACAGTCCTATGACAGCCATAACTGATTATAACAAGGCAGCAAAAAAGGCTGAAGTCTCACATAACTAGAAAGTCTCATCAGCCACTGATACAAGTAATGGAAAGTCCTTCAATCATGATGCTGACTGAATGGAGGAATACTAGAGCAGGTTTTGACCTTTCAAACAAGTTCACTTCCAACCTTGATCCTTTTCTCTGCAGTGAAATCAACATTTTACAATGACGCCATCAACAAGACTTTTAAAGTCTCTGCATAAAGTGTTTTTGCATAACTGCTACAGCAGCTGATTGAGTGAGGCACTGCAATAAAAGGCACTTTGGTAAATGCTGAGATGCAACAGTATAATGACATGAATCTATGCACTGAAAATGCGAAGGATATGGTTATGAAAATGAGAGAACCAAATCTAATCAGGGAAATATGACAAACAACACAAACAAAACCATCAGAAGTTCTACAGGGTCTGCTCAATTTCAAAATGAAACTGCAAAGCAGAAGTCCATTAAGTTTGGGTTGACACTGAATTGCACCATGACATGGAGCATGTTAACCAGGTCAGGACTCTTTGGAAGCTGGTCTCAGTTCCCTCCCTTATACTTCCCTCTTCATTGTAAGTTGTAGTGGAGAGGCTTGATTAAATCCAGTGGTCACCATAACACAGGAAAGTCAATTTTACTGAAGCCAGGGTCTCTGCGCAGCTCCCAGTACATGTTGTTGCTCACCCATGCGTCATTGTTGGACTTCCTGTCAAAAAAATAATAATGTGCTTTTAGGATTGATACATTTTGAATGACTCATCACTCATTCTGTTTTAGTGTCCCAGATCATCTTTTAGAAAAAATGTAAGGTATGATACAACTTTTAATCATCCCAAAACTATATTATGAAACTCATTTTTTTGTGACTTTATTATGTACCTATTCTTATCTGCTAGCCTAAATACTGGATATCATAAAGTTTCTTTTGTGTAAAAACATCTATAAATTGTTTTTGAGGGTAAGGGAGGATTGCATTTTTATTCTCTTGGTGTGACTTAAAGTTAATGAGTTGAACATTCGCAGTACTGATGACTCACATATTATTAATTCTGAAATGAATGTGATGAATAGTAAAATACCGTAACAAATAAAAGTACATTTTAAGCATCAACCCAACAATTAACAATTATGCGAAAAAACACATGCAAACACTGTGTCCGATTGTACACAAAGACACACTCACACACAACAAAGAAAAACAGCAGCATACTTGAAAAAGCGTGGCTGGTGTATCATGTTGTTGTCTTGCAGCACTTTCCTCCTCTCCCTCTGGAGCTGCTCTATCCTCTGTTTCTGCTCCTCAGCTCCGTCTGTGTTTCCCTCCTCCAACAGCCTGGGCAAAAAAAAGAAAGAGCCGGTCAGGATAGGAAACAAAAGAAATTTGGTCTTGCTGCCATTACCATTCATCCCACTCATTTTTTCAATGCAATCGGCAAAGATTTATTCGGATACTAAATGTTCCTCTGAGTACTTGAGTGTAATATTTGACTCCTACTTAAACGACCCTCAGAAAACCTTTGGCCAGTGTTTCCTGACAACGCCAGCTCAGCCAAAACAACTGCTCTGCTCAGGAGGCTGTTTGCACACTGTAGCAGGACAGAAATCAGAGATAAGATGCCACAATGACTGTGATTATCACGGCTGTTTTATAAATTTGCTAAATATTTGCTAAAGCTGCTGATAGGCCTTTCTTATCACAGACATTTTTGACTTGTTGCAGTGATAAAAACACAGGTGTTACTAATAACTTGACAATAGGAACTAAACTAGGTACTAAAAGTTCCTTTTGATTTCCAGTTTTGTCTCTCGGCATGAGAGAGTATGTTGACTACATCAGCTTTAGCTAAATAAAACTGGTATTACTAAAAACTAAATCTAACTAAATCTGTGAGTTACGTGTTACTGTAGCATTACATTTTACCTAATGCAAATGTATAAACTGTAATGTTCACAAAACAGTTTACTTTCTGTCACCACTATCACATTGTCACGCCATTGTCACACACCATTTTCTTACCTAGCCAAAAATAGATATCTTTGTTTATCTTGCAAATACCTGCTTTGCTTCAAAAAGAAATGCACAGACTAGCAGGACCAAGCTCTTGATTTGGACCTGAAGTTGGCTAAAACACTACCCCTTTTATCCTCAGGCTGCCAGAATCAACAAAACAAAAAAAAGGTTTATTTTTTTCTGCATTATGAATCTTTTATGACAATTACTCATCTAAATTAATTCAAGAAAAAACAGTTGTTTTGGCTACATTCCTCTTATTCTGAGTCCACAAAGTATGTTGCCATGGTTATTGTCATATTTTAGCCATGGATCATCAACCCCGCAAAATCATGTTTCAGGCCAAATTTAGACTTCAGAGACATCTGTGCAGACCATTAGACCAGAGACCATGGTTAAACAGCAATGAAATTAATTTAGTATTAAGCTTCCAAAAAAAAAAAAAGGTTGGAATGAAATATTTGGACAGGCTCTTAAAATCAACTTTACAGATATGGAGTGCTAACCTCTGGTCCGGCCTGAAGCGTGTATCTGTGGGGGGCAGCAGAGGTCTCAGGGAGGATTCCAACTCATTTAGCTCCACTGCGAACTGGGTGAAACCATAGTACTGCTCTTGATCCACTGGCATGGGGTCTTTACATGCACACAAACACACAAAGAAGCAGCTGTCATATCATGTCAAGCTCAGTTAGGCTATTTGATTTAAGTGCCCTGGTGCAAAAACCTTATAACCGACAATCCCAGGGACCAATCACTCACTTGCTCTCCAGACACACGTGGCCAGGGGTGGGTCTCCTTGAAAAACAGACTCATGCCATTTTCCAAAAACTGAGTGTACAACTTTTCCATTTGAATCCATTACCACACCCTCGATCTCATTCACTGTAGAGCTCCATGATCTCGCCTGAAATGAAAGTGAGATTAATTGTTTGTATGCGTTGGATTGAGAAAATACATATAGACAAAAGTATTTAGAAATGAAATAAGAACAGACATCCAAAGTATCACTTTTGACAATTATTAAAGAAGTACTGTATATATTTTTTCTGTGTTTAAGAGAATGTGATACATGCTGTCTAGCTTTGTATTCTTATGTGTTAAAAGTCAGTTCCTATCTCTGTCCAGAGGGTGGTGCTATGTGCCTTGACGGTGTTCATCATACAGCGTACTGAAGCATACCCAGCATGTTTGTTAGAGTAGGCAGCGCCAAAGTAAACAAAACTGCAGAAATATTTTTGCAAAGGAACAAATTTTACATGTCTGTTCAGGGGTTGAAAAAGCTTAAATCAGGCACTGAGAGCCCAGCAACTGTCATAACTACAAGTGTCTGACAGAGTATTGTGTAAATGTGAAAAACCAATACGAAATAACAAGACTAAAGTTTGTCAAGTTCAACTGCACAAAGGGCTACACAAGCAATCTTCATGTGAGTCACATCCTATCGAATTCACAGGTGGCACACAGACATTTACAGCAAACCCTGGGTTTTAAATATATGTTTTTTTTACCTTGACAAATGTGACTTTACACTGGCATACGTCACTGTTGATATTTTTGATGACCATTTCACCGTAGTGTTCGATCCATCTCTGGCCACTCAGGATGTTATGGATGCAGGATGTCACTTTGTTCCATTCATAGTGGTCCCCAAACCTGGAGAAATCACACACAACTGTCATGACACACCATTCTGTGCACGGTGACAAAGGCCCCTATATGAAACATACAAGAGTATAAACACTCATGCGCACACCACACTTACACACAATACGTAAAAGAGTAGACGACTTACGCAGGTAGTGTGACATGGGTGACTCCCATGGGAACAATCTCCATGGATTTGCCCCAGAATTTATTTTTCCATCGCACATCTAAAAGAAATGGTTTAAAACATGATAGTGAGTACTTGTAACAATAAAAAATGTTCTATAACCTTATATATATTTATATTATGATAGAAATCTCAAAGGCATTATCTCTTCAGATAGCAACAACTTTTCAAAATTATTTTGCTTCTATTTCATTTGCTTGGAGGAAAATGAAAACAAGTATCATTCACTGTTTGGTTGTTTTAGAATAGCAGACCAGATTTGATAGTTTCTAAATTCACAAATTAAGTTGTGAATAATCTGCACAGTAATTTGTGACTGAGTGTAGGCAGAGCACTTTCACTTCACAAGATGAAAAATTACAGAGTGATGACCGGGTTAAATGTGGTTACAGTACTAATATTCACATTATAATTAACCTGTCTCACATGTGGCAGCAGCGATGCACAAACAAATCAGACAAATTGAGGGGAAATGGTACATTTAGTCCAGTCATGCGTTTTCCTGCTCACCTTGCCAAAAGGTAAAGTTCTTTGAATCAGCGTGACATGCTGACACAGGTGGATGATGACTCACCTTGGAAATAGAGAGATGAGATAGAAGACTTGATAATGATAAAAAATAATTTGTCCAAAGCTTTACATTACTGCAGCAGAAACTGTAATCCAGCAAGTTGTATCATAAATCAGTCAAAAACAAGGGGTGGAAAAGATTATACCTCTTGATGCCTTTTGTCAGCTTTAAGCAATTACTACTTGTATTTTTAAAGATTAGTATAACAGTACTCAAAGATCTTTGTATTATTTGCTACTAGACTAGATTTTGTTGAGTCTTGTGCATTGCTTAATACAGGAAGAGTGCACTGTTAACCCACTAGACAAGGCCGTACAATACAAGAGAACATGACCAAAGTGCAACAATTAATGTAATTGTTATAAATCAGCATTTAAAAAGTGTAGCACTTTATCGCATAGAGCGCTTGATGCAACACCTTTCATTTGCAAGAAAATAACCAGTCAGTCTCAATCATGATTTCAATCACTTCATGCATTCATGCAACAGAAGTGAAGTGAAAAGTAGCCATTCTTCTGAAGCGAGTGTCTTCCCTCAGCTGTAAATCATGTGTGCTGTAAATTGTGTGACCTCTACCTGTTCAGCTATGAACCTGAAGTTTTTATCCGGTCTGTCACACTCGTACGTCTCTCCCAGGACAGGGTTAAAGGGTTTACTTCCGGCTCGGTGGTAGGTGGATGCATATGCAGTTATTGCAAATGTAGCAACATACACCTGCACAGAAAATCAAAGAGGATAAATAAAACTTTGTTTTATGTTTGTACCCGAGGTACTGGCATGTTTGTCTGTGTGAGGTCGTGCATACACCTGTGAGTACATTTATGCGTGTGACACCACAATGTGTTTTAGGTTTTAACTATGTTTAAGGAAATTATTGTATGATTGTGTGTGTGTTATAGACGCAGGTGAGTGTCTGTCTACAAGTGCATATAACTGCTGCTACATATTAGGATTGTTTGTTGTATATCCTACAAGGTGTAGAAGAATGCAACTTGTGGCACTTTTTGTGTCTTTGTCAGTACTATTTGTGTTCATTTGATGGTAAGTTAGCATCTAATAATCTGACAAAAGTGTCTTTAAAACATGTCCAGAAATTAAGTAAACTTTTAAAGCTTCTGCCTTGCAAAAATGAAATATTTACTTTCTAAATTAAGCATTCAAAGAACAAAAGAAAAACTTCAGAGTAGCATTTAAAAGGCTGCCAAGGAAAAGCAGTGAGCTCAAAATACATTCCCTCATATGATGCTGCACTACTGTAATGTTCATTAATTCATTGGTGTACATCTGCAGGATTAATAAATAATTTCTCTTTTCTAACTATCCAAAAGATGCATGTGCCAGTGTTCTCGTAACGCTTCTTCTTGCATGTATGCAAGTGTAGGTTCCTCTCACCATGCGCTGGTAAGGGTCATGGGTCTGGTTGGCGGTGTCCAGCAGCTCACTGTACTCCAGCTCCTCACACAGCCTCTGCAGGGTGTTAAGTGGCTCATTAAGGTGTACTGGCATGGCGACCTTGGACAGGTCTTTGCCGATGTTGTTCCTTAGGATGTTCCACAGACTCACGCTGCTGGTGGGGCTGGGAGAGGGCAGCGCAGAGCGCCTACGGGTCAGGGTGACCACGCTGCTTACTGGAGAGGAGAATGTGAAGAGCAGAGCAGTGAGACAAGGGAATATTTCAAAGGGAAGGGACGAATGAGAAAGAGCATGTGTGAGAACAGGAAAAGGAAAGAGGTGCCACTTGTCATCAGATGTCCTAATATCTGTGAAGTTCAAAGCTGATTTAATGAAGATATGTGATGGAAACATGGAAAACTTGTTTCATCCAACATGTACAAGATGTAGCAAACCAGTTTGTTGTATCTAGTCATGGTTTAAATGCTGTTTGAAAGACTCTTTTTGGCAGTAAATTCAAGGAGAAACTGTTAGACTGATGCTTTGATATTTGGAAATTTGAAAAGGTTGAATCCAAATATACTAAACAAAATATTGACCCAAATCAGCTTCAATCCAAAAATATGTAACCTGCCAGCATACAATTAATCAGCACACAGAAAAATCTTGATAAGAAGAAATACGGAGGACTTTAAACAACTGACATCTGAAAGTTTTCCTTCAACTGCTTAAGCTTTGACATTAATATTAAAATCAGGTAACTCCAGATAAAATGTACATCTCTATTTGTAACTTGACAACGTTGCAGCAGCTTTTCTGACCTAAAGGCAGAGATGTATGCAGATAACAAGTAGAACTAAAACCATCTGCATGCTTTGTCTAATACAGTATGATGAACCATCTGGTTTGTAAACATCTGAAAACTGACAGGAGTCATGTACAAAGCACAAGCAAAGCAAATTTTCTATGCAAGTGAGTAATTTTTACAATTTTCAGATATTTATAATTTATTTGGTGCAAGAAAAAAAAAGTACAAAGAGGCTTAGTCACAGTCACACTCCAGTGCGCTATGGCAGACAAGCCCTGCCTGTTTTTGACACAATAAGGTCTCTTTGCTGTGTCAGTCTTTTCTCTCTGCTGAGGGACTTGATATGTCCCCCCCCCCCACACACACACACACAAACACACACACAAACACAAACATAAACACACACACACACAAACACACAGAGACACCCAGACACAAGCACACACACACAACTTGCTACTGCATAACTGTATCGTGTACCAGAGTTGTGTCTCTCACTGCCTCCTTCGTTGCTGTAGGTATCCATGGAGATGCTGTCACTAACATCACTGATGTACGAGTCATCGTCAGAAACCTGGAGATGGAACATCAGTGGTGAAAGGGCAGTAAGCAAACGCAACATTGATCAAAGGGGAAAAATAAAACGATAGACACAAACCAATACAGAAATGCACTCAGTGTTCACTCTGTTTTGACCAGCAGTAACTGGCTCAGGTAAAGTTGGCTGTGCTGGGGCTACATCTACTTCTATGTATAAAAGATTACTTTTCCTGCGCAATTAACCCTTGGTTATTCTTAACTTTGATATGTTTATTAGCTATAGTGCTGAAACAAATAGTCACCTAATCAATTAATGTCACTAGTGTCAATAAATTAAATTAAATGTTTTATGTTCTCATATGTTAAGATCTGCTGTCTTTTTGTATTTTACTCCATTTTACATCAAGTGTCTCTGAGTTTGGATTGTTATTCAGATCAATCAAGTCATTTGTGGACATGATCTTCTAAAACAAAACAACAAGCAAAACAACCATTTGATTAACAGACATTTAAACACAGACAAGAGGAAAAGGATAAGACAGTAGGTAATGTCTCACCTCATTCTCAGATGAGGAAGAGGAGAGGAGGTACTCCTGAGCATCAAAAAACTCTGACATCGACTCTGGAATAGATGCTTTGCTCTCATTGGATGTCTGATGGACCAGAGAATGGGAGCCACTTGGACATTCCTGGCGAGAATAACAAGTCATTTGGGTGAAACTGGACTTTTTGATGAGGTGTAATCATGCAGAATGTTGATTTTTAAGTCGCAGAGGCACTCACTGAGGCATAGGCGGTCTTCAAACCAATGACCTGAGCCGGGGGTGGTGCCTGCAGGTCAATGGTGTGTCTCAGTCTGTCTCTTTCTGCTACAAGGGCACTAAAAGTTGATTTCAGCGTGGCATGGACTGAGGAAAAGCAAATGCAGAGACATAAAACAAATAAGCAACCAACAAGAGCAGAGTTGTCATGGAAACCATCTTACCGTATAGAAGCAAAGATTAAAAAAAGTACAATTTTCTCTCTTATCAGCAGACAGGGACTCACTGTTGTTGGCCAGCCTGCAAAAGTCCTCCTGTAGACGGGACACGTCTGTAGGTGAGTCTGGGGATTCGGGACAGACCTCCTGGGTGTTTGATTCAGTGGTGGAGAGGTTAGGGTTGGAAGCGTGGAGACGAGGGGATTGGGAAGAGATGCAGCTTGGGACCTGGTGGAAAAAAACAGAGGATGGGGAATTTCATTCTACTGTTTAGTGATTGTGCATACATATTTAAATAATTATCAGCTAAGCCAAACTAGCAATGAGCTACAGGTGTACCTGTAGTGTGGCTTTGGTTTCTTTGCCATTATTTTTGGATCGCCATCTCCTTGGCCTCTTCTCTTTTTTAGGGATGTCATAAGTTAGTGCCTGTGGTACCACAAAAGACAGAGATAGTCATCAGTGTTTCATTAATTCAATGAGTACACTTTTTATTTCTCAAAACATCAGACACTTTTCTGTTACACCCAGTGCATTTTCATTTGGATGTTAGACCATCTCTAAATTTTGTGGCATTGTGGCTAACCTAATCTGTGTGCCTGTGCTTACCTGTAGCCCACTAATGGCCGGGGCTGAGTATGTGCGGTGGAGGACCTCCATGCTCTTCAGCAGCAGGTTGAGTTCAAGCAGGTACGATTCACAATCCTCCAAGTCTGAGTGAAAGAGATGATTCTCAGATAATAGTTTTCACACACTAGGCACAGTTATGAGAGATATAAACAGGAGCATATACTGTGATGAGACGCACTATGAGAAAGCGGAGCAACAAAAAAGCCAGGAGACTCAGACAAAATAACCGCTAACCTTTGCAGCACTTGTCCATGTCACCCGAGGAATGGAGCCAAGAACTGACCTTCGCCTGGTGAACTGACGCCTGCTTGGTTAGAGTAGCTCTCTTTTAAGGGAGAAACAGAGAAGAGAAGATGAGGCATTTGTAATCGTCAATAAAGAAATAAATACCTAGCGTATCGGTTTTTAAGGAAGCGCAATGACATTTTTTAAATGTTTTCTATAAACAAGAATCATACTTTTCTCATGGAGTCATTAAGAGAAGGAGAGGATGAGACATGGGGGTAGAAGAGGTGCCTCTCATGGGGGTACATGGCAATCTCATTTTGCCGAAACACACGGTGATGACGCAGCTTTGACACCCACTCCTCAAACAACTCTGCAGACTTCACCTGGGTGGTATACAGTCAAATTAGACACAGGAACTCTGTAAAATCTGTAATGTTTCTATACTAAATAGAAACCATGTAGGTCTTGAATCTTTTGTGGCAACTTGAGAGACAGTACAAACTCATGTTGAATAAACCAAACTTTGTAATTAGGGTGTCAGGATTTACCTTTAAGTGATAGATGTTGTCCTCTGTGTCCAGGTCAATGCACAAGGCTTTTTTCTTGATTGACATTACAGAGAGACCAACATCGATGCAGCCATGAAGTTTCCCTTTCTTTAGCTGTGAAGCAAAGCAACTTATAAGCATATCTGAACAGCATTAATGCAAGAATGACAGACAGATGGCGCTCTTGAGGTAATACCTACATCAGTGTCACGCTTTGAATACTTCAGGATGCCTTTCTCCAAGACAAAGTATCTCTAAGTGGGAAGAAATCAGACTCAGTCAATATGTATTCACAAGAATTACTCTGTTTCACCTCTTGGCCCCCTTGAACCATAACTTTATTGCCCTTTTTGGTTATGCAACAGTTCAACACACCAGTAAAAATAGAAAGGTATGCAGACATTGTGCAGTCCTGCACAAATAACACCACTTTCCCTTGACCCTGACAGTCAAATTTCACAAACCCAGTAGTGAAATAAGTGATCAGCACTATGGATAATGACCAGGTATAAACATAGAAACAGCTAACAAGCACACCTTGCTCACTTAGGTTTTACAATGAAAGAGAATATGCTGATAAAGAGTTTTGAGAGTGCACCAGGCTTCATTTTCAGGCAAAATGTTTTCTATTAAAAGTTGAAATTCTATTATCTTGAAAGGCAGAATTTTCCAGGAGCAAACTCCAAGAGAAGAGGGGGAGGAAGATGAGTCAGGGTTACAATAAAATAAGCTGAGAATAAACAGAATGGAAAAAGGAAATACAGAGGACTAAAATGGTGAGGAGGAAGAGATGTGTAAATAACTATTAAAAGATAGCAGGTCTTGGCTCTAGTTAGATGTTTAGGGAAACTAAAAGCATTGTTGGTTCCTGGCATTACTGGTAAAGAAATAAACACAGTCATTATTGCAGCTTTACTTTACGAAGGCGGATATGAGGCCTTTTATGACATCATCTACCCTTTTACATAACACAGCCACATGTGATGTTAACAGAGCAGAACATTAAAAGAGAAAAGTCTAAATTGCTCCAGATTTGTAAAAACATCACAAATTAAAACAAAGCCTTTCCAGCCGCAAAATACAAGCAAACCCCTCTTTCTCACTATTTGACACCCTTGAAAACAAGTCTTTGGTGAGGAGAAAAAAAATGTAAAGAGGGGCAGGAGCAGTGCTCAATAATAATGCTACTGCTGTCAGGGACTCTAAAAGTGCTGCCAAGGTGCTCACCTTATGCCACCCCTTCATTGGCCACTTCCTCCTCTTAAGCAGGAAGCCCTCCTGTCTGTCAGGCTCCTGCATGCTAGCAGGAACCCCCCTAAGTCCCTCCACAATCTCCCAGCTGTCCTAAAGGGAGAAACAGCAACAATACAGTATGAGTTTGACCTAAATATGCATGATTTCCCTTGAACTTATAGATGTTTCAAATGTAAAAACAGTACACACATCATCATCAGAGATACATTTTGAGTGCTACACTGTTGTGACTGCAACACAGTTTGTTGTAATAACAGAGTTATTGCAACAAACAACAACAGTGCTTTAGTGCTTAAAGCATTTTCATTGTTTACAGCATATGCTTTACAACTTTGGGAATGCCTAAATGTTTGGTCACAGAGAACAACCCTTACAAATTTAATCTGTTCTAACTGTTAGATCTGGACAACAAATACAGACAACACACAAATGCAGAGTAATAATATGCTTCTTAGCCTCAGGCATACCATGGTGCACTGCACATTTATATTCAGCAAGACTAAGGTCAACTCATATTAACTGAGAAGAAAAAACAAATGCTGAAACAGCGCCTGCAAGCAAAACTAAAAACTCACATACTGCACACACACACCATACCTGGTTACTGTCATGTTTAGAGGAGCCACTGCTGTCACTGTGAGTGGGTGACGGGGACGTCATTGTTTTGCGACCTGACTGCCTCTCTGCCCACCGTATTCTCGTTTCTGTGGGAACTGCAGCAACAGAGATTACAGCAGAGCCGCCGGGAGCATCACTCTGACCTTTGAAGGCCACACCACAACAGTCTGCACTGCGGAGAAAGGTTAAAACGAACTGATGTCAGAGCAGCACAAAGACTGTGCTTATTTTAAAAAAGAGCAGGAGTGGCACGCAGGACCAGACAGAAAGGAATCACTTATTCACTGTGTTTCTGACTAACTGTGAGTAGCATAACTGATGATTTAAATTCCCCATAGCAGCTTAGTTTTAAGGAAGCTTAAGACAGCCATACAGAATAAAAACAAGTGATAAGCTAATAATCCTTTATCATAAGCACACATACATGTGTAGTGTCAGTTTAGATGTGTTGTGACTGATGTCTGGCTATGAATGGATTTTTTCCATAAATTTGAGGTGAGTAACCACACAAGCTAAAACTGATAATGACAGTCATTTATTATGACCATAGTAGTAGCTTAATGATTATAGGCCTACCAGTAAACAAGTATGTGAGCATTGTGATAACAGCAACATTTCCCATTACAACTTACAGAGCTTTTAAACAAAGCTATCATTGAAAAAAATCAAATAAATAAAAAACTAGAACTCCAGAGATTCACAAACCTGATAACTACCACAGACTGTAGCTAAAGTGAAACTAAGAGAATATTGTATCTTGCGCTAAAAGAAATTTAAAAAATATAACCCATGCTTAGAAATCTTTTCACTTCAAGCAGCTAAAGGTGTTTTATGCTCACATGTTCCTTATATATTCATAATTTTATACATCCAAAATCTATTTTTAACATGAAGCGGCTCATAAACAGTTAGCACTCCATCTGCATACTCCAAAAGTGAGAAATGGATCTTTGCAGCCCTTACTTTCAACTAAGACAACTTTTTTCTGCTCGCCCCAGCCTCCTACTCCTTTATCTGGGTTATACATCTGAAAGTGAAAATTGAACGTTTCTTTAGTGTTTTGATCAACTGCTGTGTGTCTGGGGACATGAGCAGCCTACATCAAGCTTAGATTAGGTCCACAAAACTAAAATTAAGCTAAAATTGTGTTATTATTTAATTTACTATCAAAACTTTCAGTGTCCTATGTTAAATAAACCTTTTTTTTTAAAACTTGCTCAATCACATTGTGCTCTAGTTTTCCAAATGTTTTATTTCATACAAAACTGAACCAAAAATGATCTACACGAGTCCATTTTGCTTAACACACTTACAGAGTTCTGTATAATTTGCCCACATAACTACAGAGATGTACTGTTCATTTGATAGTGATATGGGCTGGAAGGGAACGATGTGATGCAACAACATTCCTCTCCTGGCCACAAATGACATGCCACAACCTGGCTGTGTATGTTATGCCTCTGTTTGTTGCCACTCCCTTTGTATGCTGATTCTGTCAAAGACTGAACTCAGGAGTGTTTGCATGGATGTGTACTGTACAAGTGAGCAGGGAGTATCCCTGTCTGGTGGATTAATGCAATGAGAGAAAGCCTGTGTGTCTTTCGAGTGTTTGCATGCAAATTTGTGTAAACTCTTGGATTTTTAAGTATGCTGCCAGCTATACACTCTGCAAACTGTAAGGTAGTTTGAGTGTGTGTTTGTGTAGCCTGTGGTTCCCTAAGGCCTCACTTACAGTCAGTACCATGCCCAGGACATGAGTCATCAACAGGAAAGAATGTGCTTCGTGCTTCGAAACCCCCGATACACCATAACAAACAGCTAGCTTCAGTCAACGTTTGGCTAAAAGCAGACTAAAACACACTTCACAGGCTCTGGAGCACATACTAATAGGATATTTGAGAAGGCTTCAAAAGATTAACATGGGGATCTTGGAATTTTCTCATCAAGCAGCTGTGTTAGCAATTTTCAGGCTGTGACATGCCAGTTCTCTTCTGCTGCATCTGAAGCTGTAGATTTAAGTCCAGTTCAGGAAGTCATTTCACGTTTTTTGTGCATATTTACATCTGTGTACATCTTAGACCTTAAAACAACAAAAGCTGCTCCTGTCCATGTAACCTTTTGTATTTCAATATAATGCGGGGGTTTCAGGTCCTCAGTGATAACTTTCCAGTTCTGACTAAATTCTTGGAAACAGTCATGACTATGAACACAATAATGTGGTAAGGAAGGGCAGCAACGTCAAGCACCACTTTACGCAACACGCTTAGCCCTACCTTCCATTTCTCTGGCTTTTCCCTTTCACTTATCTCAGCAGCAAAGTTTGCAACAAAACACTTCCTTTGAGCAAAACCTCAAAAATTGTCACTGCATCTCTGCACGGATTTCAATTTGAGTATCACTACCTCAATGCACTTCCTTACTATTGTAGCTTATGGTAGCTTATAATAAACTTTTGTAAAAGCTGTGTATAAGTGAAGAGCCCTATCTGTAACGAAATCTGTAATAAAGATGAGAGATGTCAGTCCCAGAACACCACACTGAATGTGCTTCACACCTCAAACGATTACTGTAGCATTGTATACTTCTGAGCCTCCTGCACCGTAAGTAGAGAAGTGCTGGGGTTTTGCCTTCAGTCTTATGTAATAGGAGTCAATCATTAATGGCACAACACCTTGTAAATGATCTGTTAAGATGGAAAGACATTATCACACGGCAAGCACCAATGCTACAGAGTCAGAGGGCCCAAATAAGCAAATAAAAGGTCTAAAGGTTAAGAAATGTCAACCTTGTTTGCATTTGTTTCTTTAACATGTGTCAGCATTCATGAGATCAGCTGATTGGAGCAGGGAAAAGATAAAGCTGTTGCACTTGAAAAACATAACAGGGTTTTTTCTGTGTGTTTGACACCAAACTTTCTCTTTCACTGTAATAAAGAAAAAGTACCTACAACTACCAATCAGTGAACCCTGATTTTCCCTGAACTTCCCTCTTCAAGATGGGACTTAATTACAGTCTCTAGAGTAGGCACAGACCTTCTTGACACTGGGAGAAACAAGCAGAGATGCAAATGCGAATACACACAAGAGAAGGAAATAGACTTTTCCCATTCCTGGCCTTGCCTTCTATAATGGCCACCACAAAAGCCACCAGTGTTCTCCCAAAGGCAGAAATGCACCCTAAATGGTGCAAGAATGCTGTGTTTAAAAGCAAACATTAAACTAAAAGTCAAACAATGGCAATTCAACACCTCATAAAGTCTACCGTTACATCCATCCTGACGAGAGGACTGCTTTAGACGCCGCATATTGTGTATTTACAGAGGGTCTCGTGGCTTTCAAAAAGCAAAGTCTCATCTGTTGTTATGTGGTTTCCATGACAGGATCTCAAGACAACGAGGCTAAAGTCTGAGGAATTGTCAGGCTGGAGTTTCCAGTCCTGGCATGACAAACACACAGACATTGACTTAGCAGCCAGTCCATCTGCTTTCCGCCTTTACACATTCTGGCAACAGCAGGGCTACCATCAACCCGACAGTCCACATAGTTATACATCCTCCCACTGCTGGCTGACTGAGGCAGCAAAAAGGTCTTCACAGATGGCCCTTCTTTAACTCTATCTCCAATAAAGAGTCAGAATTATCCAGTAAAGCTTCTTTACAGAATTAATTCAAGTTAAAGCTGTGCATGATCCTCTGATTATCAAACTGAGAGCCAGCATCAGATGCTTTAAACAGACTCACATCCTGCAATATTATCTACTTCTTAGCTACTTCATACATTAACACCCAAATTGTGTAACACAGTAGAGAAACTGATGTGTGGCAGCATATGCTTTTGGATTGGTTGGTGGCTGTAGCACTCAGCTCACCTGACCTCTGACTTCATGAGTGTTTTAAAAACATTTGTATCTGAAAATAATTTATTGTAAAAAGCGCCTGCATTTTCTGTATGCAGGCAAAGAAAAACTAATGTGAGCATAAGTGAGCAATCGAAGACGTAAAGAAGCAAGCCATTTTAGCCAACAGTCATGTTATTGTCATGTGCTCTCCAAGAGAGACAGACAGAGAAAAGGCTCGAGAACCAGCATTCCCAAGACTCCTGACCAAAACGCAGCATCAAAAGATGACTTTCTGTTTGTCCTGCTGAGACAGGCAACACTTTGTGCTACTGTTCAATCATAGGTTGCTATGGATACATTAAAAAAAAAGAAAAGAGGAGTGATAATATTCAGTTTGTTTGTTCTTTATGGGAAATCTGAGGGCATAAAACATGGGGCTATTTATAGGACCCTTTGCAGTTACCAGCTGAAAAATCATTTCTCATGAGTCTCAGCGCAAGGCAGGCGGCCTTGGCTGGAAGTAGGGCACTGCATCCAATGAAATTATAAAATTACAAGACATCACAGGCGGGCCACTCTCAGATTTGACACTGCTGTATTTACCGGCATGTAAGTGGGTGTTGTGCAAAGGGGAGAATGACACAGAGCTCACTCAGTGAGTGACGTCAGCCTCTCTGGATGTTTACACCCAGAAATGTAGCAGCAGGAATAAACATTTTGGATGAACTGTTATCAGCTGACTGATAAAACTTGATTGACTCCTGCAGTGCAATCTTGTATCTGCTGGAGATTGCACAGAGTCCAGACACGAACAGCGCCCCCAAAAGTCAGTGAGCATTAAGTCCCAGTTTTGCTTAAGGGCTCTTCAACAAGGCAGATATATGCCAGTATATAACTTTGAACCCAAGTTGTTTGGTAGGAGAGCAGCGTCTAACTACTATCACTCTCCTTATGGCAACAACAATCAGTGTTAACCAATCAAGCAGGACTTTTATTTCATAGCAAACTGATTTGTTATTCAGACTAAATGTCAGAAACATCCGAAATACTCAAAGCCCTCTGAGATGTCTGTTATTTTGTATCACAGTCTCAAAACAAAAAGTATTCAGATGACTTCCAAAATTAATGGACCATTATAATAAAGAATAATATTCAGACTTACTGATTAATCAGCTATCTGTTAAATTAAACAACCGCCAGTAGTTTCTCTAAAAGCTTTTTTGTGAACATATCACACCCACTTTGCATTCATCTTCTCTTCTGTTTTCTACAATTTGAAAATCTGCACGTTGATTAACCTCATCACAGCTTAATGAACCAACCTCACCCTCAGTTCAGACATGTTAATAAAAAAAACCTTCAAGGCTTCAGTTTTTTGTTTACACCAGCTTGTGCACTGAGCAGACAATGTGTGCCCACAGGCAATCTGAATGGCACACTGATAGTGATTTCTGTCTCCAGTCATGCATAAAACGATCCTGTCTGGCCTAAGAGGCTATGGCCAAGTATTGACTTACAGTTTGATAAAAACTAAGTCATTCAAACACCGCAAAAGCCTGATGTGATTGATGGCGTTTAGAGATTTACAAGACTAACATTAAATTGTCACGTCTTGTTTTTGTTCAACAAAAAGTTTAGTATCCAAAAGATATTTTAATTGACTAAAATAGAAGCTTATGAAAATGACCAATATTGGCATCTGATAATCTTGCGCTCCTTTTTTTGGGCATTTTTGCTAAATAAATCATTTGTTCACTGATTTCTGTTTGTATTGATTCACTAATCGTTTGATCGGCTAATCGTTTCAGATCTAATGGAGTGCATCATTGTAAAAGGCTGATCAATGGCAAGTATACTGAATGAATGGACGGCTCCCATCACATCAGACCTGACTAGCAAGACTATACTCATTACAATCTCGCTATTAATTAATTATCACCGCACTGGATGACTGTAATACTAATAGCTTTCTTATGCTGAGAGCACCGCAGCCGACACGGATCGGTTATCATGACCGGGGACAAACTGAACCGGGAGAAACCACAGGTGTCCCGTGTAAATTCACAGCTCAGTTCCTGTTGCTAACAGCCGACGCAGCAATTCAAACTTGTAAGAGCAGACAAAATGTCCCATATTTCTCATGTGGTAGTCGGTCCCGAGCTCACATTTACTCGTCAAAACACAAACGTTATCCTAAAACTGGTTCACGCAGGTTTTCACACACAACTTCACCCCACAATTATCACGAGAAAGTCCATTAATAATTCTATCGAAAGCTGTATTTCACTTCAGTGCTGAAACGGTCAGCTAACGTTGAAAAGACACGACAGGAGCGCTGTCAACTTTGCCGCTTTATTAAAACGAAAGCCAGGACAACAACAACAGAAACACAGAGATGATTTAATGTGAATTACGAAAAATAACGAAAAGAAATACTTACGGTACTGTGGCGAAAGCTACAGCATCCTACCGGAGGGGAGACACTGTACCTGGTTCAAAAGAGCTACTGCCCTCCGTTTCAATGCCCGAGCTGCGTGGAAGAGGACGGGCTTGTTAGTGGGCAGGAGTGACTGATGCCTCATCGGGCCAATCACAATTGAGGACAAGCAGAGGGGCGATAAACGAGGATTGGGCAGCCACGTTTTTGAACAGACACGTGGTGACGTAGACAAAAAAAAAAGTCACACAGGAAAAAATACCGTCAAGGTGAGTAAAGCATCAGACAATAGTGTCAGGTAAATTCCAGCTTTTAAAGTTAGCCAAAGTGACGTCTAAATGGTTTAAGGTGTCAAGTTGCTATTTTGTGTTGATGGACTATTGTTTTTTCAGCTCCTCGCATACACCTACAAGAAATCAGAGAAGCTACTAACCGTTATTTTCATTATTGAGCATTATGCCAATTATTTCACTGTTATCTTCTCATTCCTCATCACACTGCTTGTATTGAAAAGCACTCAAATACCAAAATATGTTTAGTTTATTGCCACTCAAGACAGAAAAGCAGCTACTTGTTGGCTTTAGTTAGGGAATCTCTGGTGTTTTTGCTTAAAAAATACTCAACTTAATGATATGTCAACCAACTAAACTGTTTTTGTTTTTTTTTACCTTTTTCATACAATGTACTGTTGTGGGTGATAAGACACAGATATTTAAAAAATAAAGGGCAGTTGGTATGGAGATACAGTAGCCTATGTCTCAATACTTATTAATGTGAAAGCTGACTCAGCATTCACAATATTGTTCTTCTCACCAGACACTTTGTTTCTTTATTTTTGGGTTTTCTTCTTCCGTACCTTTTTTGTATGCTTTCAACTCCTTAACTCTTTGTGCCATATAAACCATTTAACTATCAAAATGTTAAACTTTTTAAGGAGATTTATGCTATTAC
>JAPZDY010000008.1:13953165-13973214 GCA_029783645.1 Ctenochaetus hawaiiensis | reverse complement strand
TATTTAAATAGCTCTCTGAGAGTAATAGATTAACAATGTATTTAGTAAGTTACAAAAAGTAATGGGAGTACTCTTGAAAACGTTAAATTACTGCAGATAATAACTAGTAAAGCTAAAACTAGGAATAACTTCTAGAATACTTCAGTAAATAATTGAAACTCCGAGCTTCTGCTGCTAAATGTATGCAAACTTAAAACAAAGTAAATGATGATTTGATTATATGACAAAATACATGAATAATATCCACTTTTAAGCTTTTATGTCATTAGATACACACACACACACACATCTATATACCTACATACACACACACATATATATATATATCTACCACTTGAACAGATCAATCTGTGTAAGTCTGTGGGGAAGCACCATGCCTATCATAATGTGCACATATATTGGCACTGAGTAACAGTGCCTTCATGCGCACTGCAGATAATTATTGTTCACTTTGTGCAGTTCTGCCATTTCTTCACATGCTCTGTTCAGTGTGCTTAATTTACCCACTTTCAAGTTGAAGATCTTTAACTCAGATTTGGCACCTTCCTCTTCGGTGTTTACACACACACTTCACGACCCGAATTCCTCTTTTACAAATGTGAACCATCTGTGCTCCAAATGGCCCTGGCAGCCCATGCTGCGCTAATGAGAGAATAGCATAAACTGCACTTAAGCCGCATGATGATGGTGTTTCTACTGTACAAAGTGCAGACTGGGCTGTTGATGTGTTGGTGGTAGCTTATACTTTGCCTACTCACTCTGTGTATGCAATGTTCAGATTTAATGCCTCTGGCTTGCAGAAAAGCTCCCATCCCTGTTTCACAAAGCTGCAGCTGTTTTATGAATCATCATTTTTCATAGCTTATCAAAACCGATGACAGTATGAATTTAAGCGTTTTTTTATGGATGACTCTGGCTGCTCCGTCTGCATCCTGCTGCAAGGGAATCCATAACTTTGGGGTTCTCTTGGGATTCCGTGGGAAGGAGATATCTTCCTGTCTGCTTTATCCATACCAAGGATCCGATCCAGATCTCAGACCCCCGGTGGCTGCGGGGGCGCGCAGAAAACTCGGTCAAAGGGTTTCTCAATCTCTCTTTCCCTCACTGTAAGAACTTGTGTGTGTGCGTGCGTGCGTGCTTGCTTGCTTGCCTGCCTGCACGCGCGAGGCTCTGGATCTCATGCGTCAAGGTTTGTGCACATCTGTTTTGGCAGGGTCGCAGAGTTGCGTGGGAGGGACTATTTCAGTGTGCGCGTATGTGTGTATGGGTGAGCACGCTTTTTTCGAAACTGTAATTCGCAGCAGATGACCACTTGGGGGGATGGAGGCTTTACTGGAGAGGTGAACCTTTTTCAGACAGCATCAGAGCGCACCGCACAAATTACTTTGCTTTCTAGAAGATGCTGTTAAGTGATGGAGCCTTGTGCTTGATGTGTGCAGCACTTTTCTCCCCTCTTTTCAGAGCAACAAGTGGATTATGGACGAGTTGACTTCCAGTGTGAGAGAGGAGAGGGGCGACAGCACCTGAACGACACAAAGCGAATGTCGCATCAGCCTCTGGCTGTGCCAGCCGCGCTGTGGGAATGGATACCGGTACCTTTCTGGCGGGGATTTGCTTCTTCCTGCTGGCGCACAATGGCTTCACCTCTTCTTCACCGGCGACCACCATTTGTCCAGACCGCTGTGACTGTCAGCACCAGCAGCACCTCATGTGCACCAACCGCGGGTTGCGCATGGTGCCCAAACTCCCCGCGCGGGTGTCTGAGGCGGTGCGGATTTTTAGCCTTGGTGGTAACTTTATTGGCAACATCTCTGCCTTCGACTTTACACGCTACAGTAACCTCGTGAGGTTGAATTTACAGTACAATCAAATACAGACGATCCAGCCAAAAGCACTTGAGAAACTTTCCAAGTTGGAGGAGCTGTACTTGGGACATAATCTTTTATCAAATATACCTGCTGGGACTTTACAACCGCTGAAGAAATTAACTATTCTCTATGGAAATAACAATGACATTAAGAAAATTACACCGGAGCTGTTTGCCAACTTGGATAATCTTGTAAAATTGCGTCTGGATGGCAACACAATAGCAGTTCTGCAGGACTCTGTTTTTAAAAGTTTGACTGGCCTGCAGTATCTCCATCTGGAATACAACAAACTGCAGCACATTCACAGAAACGCCTTCTCTAAACTCACCAACCTGCGCTTTCTGAACCTGGCCCACAACAAGCAGTCAGCTTTGCGCAGTGCCCTCACCTTTTCCCAGCTCAGAGCTCTGACAACACTGCTGCTGTCTGAAAATGAAATCCAGTACGTCGGAAACAATGTCTTCCAAAATCTGAAAAAGCTATCCAAACTCTCCCTAAGCAACAACAGAATATCTCGACTGGACAACGGGGCTCTGAAGGGGCTGTCAAGCCTCAGGGAGCTTCTGATTGACGGCAATGAGCTGGAGGAAATCCCCGCCGGTCTCCTCGACTCCCTGGAGCGCATCGAGGAGCTCGACTTTAGTCGCAACCGGATTTCAAGCGTGAACTCGATGGCTTTTTCACAACTCAAACATTTAAAGGTGCTAAAGTTGAAAAACAACATGCTCACTAGCCTTTCTGGGGACGTTTTTGCCCTTAACAATGTGCTTTACGACCTGGATCTCCATGGCAACAACTGGACGTGCGACTGTCGCCTTGAGGAGCTGAAAAAATGGATGTCTGCTGCGCACTCCCAGGGCAAATTGTTGACTGTTTTTGTGCAATGTCACTACCCAGCATCTCTGAGGGGAAAATATCTGGACTATGTGAACAGCTCCCTGCTGCAGCCCCTCGGCAACTTGACCCACTTGTGCAGGAGCCAAGCTGGGCCCGAGGAGAGCCGGGGAGGCGGGGTGTTGGTAAAGGTGGGAGGGGTGGAGATCCGACCGGTAGATGCAATAAAGCAGGAGGGGAGTGTTGAAGAAGGCCAGGTGGAGGAGAGGGATTTGATACAGGGGGGAAGAGATGGGGTGACAATTAGAAGGGAGGGCGAGAAAAGAAAGAGAGAGGGACAGGAGGAGGCAGGAGTCCAGGCAGACATAGGGGGTCAAGATGTGGTATCATCCTCTTCTTCACCGGGAAGAAAGAAACTAAAGAAAGTGTTGCTCAGTCCAAGGTCACGACCTCTTGCAGAGGCAGCTGGGAAACGGGCCAAAGGAAGACAGAGGTCAGATGTCATTTCCAGAATTGGTGCACCATCTTTTTCAACACCAAGTTATACTGTACTTCTGGACAGAAGCACCACTGATCTAAACACAATGCAAACCACCAGCCCTCCAGTCCAGTCAGGGGAAAAGTATGATCTTTTGAGGTCAGATCCAGAAGAGGTTCTACCTGTAATCACAGATCCATGTGTGTTTAACCGCCACTTCATCACTAATGTTTCCGTGGATCAAGTGACATCTAGTACTGTCACTGTCTATTGGACCACCAGGGAGCATCAGCGCTACACGCCAGGTCCTGGGCCAGGCCTCGATGAAGTCCACTATCGGATTCTGTTTGACCGGTTTGGTACTCCGGATCGTTTTCCCCGCTATGTTTACACACATGGCACAGCTCGCTCCGTGACCCTTCGAGAACTCAGCTCGGATGTGACCTACATGGTCTGCGTGGAAGGAGTGGTCGGGGGATCTGTGTGCCAAGTCGCACCCCGTGACCACTGTGCAGGACTGGTCACTCTCCCTGAAGGATTCAGTCATGGAGGCCTACTGACCTCTGACCTCCAGCTGGTGACGGTGGCTACACTGGCTGGGAATGCTGTGTTGTTGCTTGTCATAGGTGGGGTATGGCTGGGGCGGAGCCTAAAGAGGAGGTTGCAGAGGAGGAAGTCGGCTGTGCATGTGCGGCACATGTACTCAACCAGGCGACAGTTTCGTCCCACCATGGCCACGGCGTCAGTTTCCACTGACTTCACCTGCTACCAAAGCAGTCGCCCAACACGACTCGCACCTCTTGAGGAGGGGGACCTCATTGAGTTCCCTTGTGATCGCTTTTTGGACAACAACAGTGTTCGCAGAGACAGTGACATGCAGAGATTCTCTGACTAGAACCACAAAACTTGACACGGCACAACAGGGAGATATTTGAATCTTCAGAATATAAAAAAAACACATTTCCCTCTCTTGCTAAACTGCTGTGTCATATTACAAACATGGTTGTGTTTGGAGCTGTGAACAAATCAAGTCAACAATCCCACCTGTTGGGTATTTCCTTTGACCAACAGAAAGAAACCACAAGAAAACCTTTGTAAGTGACAAAAGAACAGCTGAGCTCATCAGTGCCTTTTCAGACACAAGAGGAAGTCCAATCCCTCTGACTTCCTCTTCCTGCTTTATGCATTTCCTGTTTCATTTCCTTGCAGCTGCAAATATCTTCAAATGTGTGATTTGTTGTGATGCATGTGTGTGCACGCATGGATGATTGATCACTGATTTCAACTATGGTGCTAATATTCAGTTCAAAGACATCACATTGTCTCATATTTGTACAGTGTGTAATGATGGCTGCTGGCTGGCAGGAAACAAACACTTATTTTGTATCACATCTATCATGTTTTATACTTTTATATATAATTTTGCATTACATGAAGTAAAATCCCCAACAATGTGATTAATTTCTGGTTTAAGTGATTATGGATGGTTTACATCCATGATGTACGTTATTGTTCCTGTTGCTTTAACATGTCTTTCACATGGGCCAATGATTATGTAAAGCACAAGAGGATTATATTTCTAAAGATGGACAAATATATTTAGAGGACTCTATATATAAACAAAAGGCATTCATATACAAAGATTACTTGCATTAACCTCTTGAACTCCAGGTTGGGTTTCACTGTCTATTTTCACTCTTATGATGTAGTCATTATGTTCCTCATCTGAGCAGGCTGTTTAGAAATACAGTCAGCTGGCATGTCAGTAGTAGTATAGATGTATCAAAAAACTCCTTCTCAGCACTGGTCCCTTGCTATTCACTGGTTATATAAACTTTAACATTATACATTGTTTTATTTGGAGCAATTAAGGAGAATTTTTCCTCTTCAAATGATACATAGTGCTTTAGTGGGGGACCAGGACAATTTGTACGGATGAGGCAGATAAAAACAATGGTATGCTATGGAAAGTAAGTGTGTGTGTGCATGTTCGTCTATGCTTTTGTGTGCGTGTCAAGATGAAGTCTGGCAATAGTTAAGCAGTCCCTTTGTTCAAGTAGACAGGGTGGAGTGCCTCCTACACTTGGTCCAAATCACAGACACACGTGCAAACACACACACACACACAAACACACACAGACACACACATGCACACAAAGTATTTTCTTATCAACAGTCAAGACATCAGAACTGAAAGCTTTTGACATAAGAAAAATTCTACACTGACGGGGTTATTAACTGCTCCCAGAAAAATTACATCCTTGAGTTTGGGACACTTTACTAATGTTAAATACAATCAGAAGAAAATAGATATTTGAATGAAATACAAAATACTATTTCAATTGTTTGAGTGTGTATAGCATATTAAGAAATACTAATGTCTTTGTAGTGGCCAGAAAGGAAGCAGGCTATAATCTACCTTGCCAACCACTCCAGTTATTACAGTTATTAGTTACTACCAAAACCAAGCACTAGATGGCAGACTAGACCACACTGCATGTGCAGAAAACAGTATATCTATAAATTCATTATTAACAATTACTCAGCTATGACAGATTTTTACAACTTTAAAAAAAAGATAAAAAAGGCAAATTAATACTGTTTTTTAAAATATATTGACAGGGATTGAGACATAAGGTGCACTTTATTTATTTATTGTTTTAGGGCAGTTAGAAAAAGTGCCTGAAAGGGATTACTATACAATCTCGATTAAAAGGACTTTCCAACACAGAAGTGAATTTTGGCTCCTAAAAATAAACATCTTTTGTCTTAGTATGAATTATTTGTAGAAAAATACATAGTTTTGATAAGCTGCTTCTGCAGTAAAGAGGAGGCGTAAGGTTTGCTCTCACAGATACTCAATTAGAAATATAAAACTAATATATAGGCTTTGTTTTTTGTTATTTTTCTCAAAATTAGAGCAAGATATAGGAGCAAAAGATACCGAAAAGTTGTGCTGTGATTGTATGTGCATAGTCAGTAGGTAGCAGGCAATGGTTAGATTACTGTGAACAGAAACAGACGTTTTTCTGAATCAACACAGGCTCCAGTTGCCATGTAACGGTCACAGTTTTTAACAGGGCTTTCAGATAAGGTCATTTTGCACCTGTTATGGAAATGTATCAGTATGTGGGTCTCCTCAACTACCAGAAAGGATGGTGAAAAATAACTCAGTGTTGACATGGATTATAAGTTTAACTATACAGTTCTCCGGTCCAATATTTCATCTACAATGTAAAGAGATGAGGATCCACAGCTGAGTGAGACTTTAGTGAAGTTATGACAGAAAAATAATTTAATCTAGTAGGATTGAGTCATCCAGTCCCCACCCCCTCCTCGATCCAGTGAGGGCTAGTGTCCAGACTGGGGGTCGTGCCCTGTGTCGCCTCCGGTTGTTGAGGAGGTGGAGATGCTGTTGTGTTGGATGGCCTGCAGCTGAGACCCAGGACCTACAGGGGTGGGACTTCCTCCTGGACTCACCCCTGCAGCTGGACACAGAGACAGCTGTCAATCAGAGTCACTGATCCTGTGTGGATTGTCTGTACTTAGTGTGGGGTTTGTGAGCACAGGCATGCAAATAATAAAAAACCCACTGCAGCTCAGATTAAAAGAAAATATCTCTTTTATTTTAACAAATACATGTAAAAAGACAACAATAGAAACATACAAATATAACACATGCCAATATTGCATCCATCTTTGTTCTTTGAAGCCCAACATTTAAAACATTATAGCTGCTTTTATTTAAGCCACAAGGTGCCATAATTTCTTAATATATTTCAGTTTAAGTCACATACAGGTTCAGTCTTTGTTAAAAGTTAACTTTCAGCTGCTTGGAGTGCAAGATGGACATGGTCTGTATTTTGCTGCTAGCTAGCTTCATGAAAAAAAGCCAATGCCAGAACTTTGCATTGCACTCCAGACTAGTTCAAATACTATTAAGGTCTGGTTCATTAAATGAGTATGAAAATGAGGATGAAAAATATATTCCTTTAAGTGGAGAGTGTAGAGTGCAGTGCTTTCCCCTGATTGGCTCTCCATATTAATAAAAGTGCATGTACCAGTATGTGGAGACTGTGGGGTTACAAGCAGAGTTTTTTCTCTTTAAGTGCTATTTTGTTGCACTGTGCACATTGCAGTTTGAGGTCTCTGCCTGAGCTCAAGGCTGGTTTGTCATGGGTTGATCATGGGGTATTCCCTTTATGTGCACATACAAGGTCTCTGAATTATACCCTCATTGGTGGATGGAGATGATTGGTGTCAGGCGCCTGGAAAAGCTGGTGAGATTTCTATAGAGAGGGGATGCGAGCAAGGCGTTTTACTCACTGGGGTACCCCTGTGCCTCTCTCTGCCGGGCGGTGACAGGACAGTCCTTGTGGGTGAGCAGAATCTGCTTTAGTTGACCCACCTCAGATCTCAATGAGGTCACCTCGTTCTGGAAACAAACATAGAAATACTAAGCATCCTTAAAGTGTAGACTGTGTTTGTGTTTGTGTACTTGTTAGCGTGTGTCCCACCTGTAGCTGTAGGTTTGTATGTGTCAACTCCTCAGCTTTCTTCTCCAGCGAAGACACCCACAGTTTCCTCTTCTGTCGGCAGCGGGTGGCTGCAGCCCGGTTACGTTCCAGAAACTTCTGCCTGCGCTCATCGGGGTCATGTTCTGTTGTCCTCCGGCGACGGCTGCCGCCTCCTCCTCCCCCTCCTCCTCCTCCTCCTCCACCCCCTACAGCACTGCAGCTACCACCTGCCTGCATCCCATGCTGAGAGTGAGATGGCTGAGAGGGCTGCATCTGCTGTGCAATTGGAGATAACTGCAAATAAAGCACAAAAAAATTAAAAGTTGCATTGTGCCTGAATGCAGAATACACAGGTCATCTGCCAGCTAATCAGTAAATACAAAGCATCCTACCTGTGCTGGGACAGACAGGGAAGGTGCAGGAGGTGAGCCCTGGTGCATGTGAGGAGGCGGTGATTGGTGAGCCTGAGCATGCGGCACATTCGCTGACTGGTGAAGCTGGTGGCTGTGGGGGCTTCCCAGATGCTGCGGAGGCAGAGCATGGCATCGCTGCTGGAAGGTGAGGGGTTGAGCTGGAAGCTGTGAATGATGATGAGGATGGGGATGATGATGGTGGTGTTGTAGCGGGGGTGCTTGGTGACGCTGTGACATCATCTCCATCATTTGACCCATGGTGGTCACAGGGTTATTGATGCCGACCATCCCTGGGTGGTGCTGTTGGAAATGATGCCCCAATGTCTGTTTGGATCTCTGAGTTGAGATGAAAATATTAAAGATACATATGAATACTAAGGATGCACTGCAGAAGGCATTTGGTGTGCATAAAACATAAAAACAAAATCTAAAACATAGTGACTGCTATTATAGGTAAAGTCCATCTGAGGCAGTATGTTGTCAATTTGAATTAAAGCATAAGAAGCAATTTACAAAAGGGGAACCTTTTACAGCATAGAGCAGCATTTAGTTTTACCATATGTGCATCATGAGGACAGCCTCTCAAAGTGTTGTGCACACAGGAAAACATCCAGTGTAAACACATTTCCTTTTGCATTTTTTCAATGTTTTTTAAACAAGATCCTTCTAGCCTTATTTAGGCTGCAATCCAGTGCTGAATTCCAAGAGACAAAGGATTGTGCATGTAATTTCTTTAAGAAAGATAAGTAGTGGAGCCTCAGTAATTGACATTCTCATTATAACTTGTATATTTTCACTTCTCATCTGAACTGCGCATTCCTTCTGAGTTAATAATGGCCTCTAGGAATGTCAGGCAACCAAATTCAACTCTCAGATATCTCAAGGACCTGTTATAAGAGGACACTGGAAGATGATTGATTGCATAAGGCAAGGGAAAGTTAGTTGCTAAACATTAAAGAAAGTCTTCTGAGTTCACCATAAGAGTGAAAATTTATCATCAGTTTCAACAGTTTTATAATAATTTGTGAGCCTCTTGATTTAAAAAAATGTTGTAAATTGACCAACACTTTGTGTGTAAAGTAAGGCACACTTCAAATGGGATTAAAAAAATGACTGCCGCTCACATTTTTCCCCAAAATAAGTCAAATAATATAATAAATAATCAAACGGTCATCCAACATAAGGAGAGAATGGAATCATAGCACTAAGAAGACTGACCTTGTAAAAAAGTCTTTATGGTCTGGGAAAAAAAAATGCTTTTCACTCCCCAAAAGTGTTATCTTCTAAATTCATCTCCTCAAAGCTCTTTGCCACTCTCTTGCTCACTTCGACATTACATCTGAACTCCCGGGTACTATTTAGGATCATATCTCTTAAATATCCTTATCTACCATATTAAATTGTTCACAAAACTCTTAGCTTAACTGAGAAAAAAACAAACTCACATCTTTTGAACACGATCAGTTCTTGAAAACAATACCTCGGTATCATTTTATAGAAATATTTGAGACAGTTTAGTATTTTATCAAAATAAAAGGTTTTAAAATTTAACACCTGAAATACATATGACTTACTCCAGTTCAGGCCACCATTTATAGGGGAAATAAAGTAAATAAAGTCCTGCTTCCACAGGTATGTTGAGACAATAACTATAGAATACACATATTTCCTACACAGTTTATTTCATTCCAATCCTGCATATTGCTGTCACTACACTCCCTACCTAGTTATTATACCATGTTCAAGATCATATGTGTCACACTTAACCCTATATATACATAACAACTATACACAAACATCTTCCATCTTGCTCATAGTTATTAGGGTGATTTTAACCTCCAACACTTGCTAAATTAGTAACAGCAGATAAAACCCTAACCTGCTGGCCACTTCAGGTCAAACATGTCTAAATAGTCAGTTCCCACAGTATACTACCTCTATGTAGCAAAAAATCTGAGGATCAAAATGATTACTACTCTTAGACACAATCCCACACGTAGTCATTCATCCCCCTTTGTCCTAATCATCCACAACTGTGAAGACAACTGTAGATAACAGGGATAATGTGTTCCAATAAATGCTGCCGTCTGCAGCTTGATACCTTCACACGTTATCATTCCCGTGTATCATCTGACTAAACAGACTGTATGAGCTAAATTAAACCTCATCTCACCTTTCTCCTACGCTCAGCAGAGGAGAGGGAGAGGTCATGTTTAGAGCATGACATCACCACCCCCTCCCTGGCAATATTGCTATCTGCTCCCTGTTACACAATAATTCTTTAAGAGAAGAAGCAGATTTTTTTTCTCCCCTTTCCATTCAGCGCCGAAAAAAAGGGAGCACATTTAGCTGGTGCCAAGGATGAGGTCACCGAGCTGTCTGTGCCAGCTTTACCAGCCAGCCAGGCTGCCAGTCAAACACACACATGCACAGCCACACACTGAACGGGACGGGACACGAGTATTTCAGCCACATAGAAACACCCTGACACTGGGGCCTGT
Organism: Ctenochaetus hawaiiensis; assembly: GCA_029783645.1. Lineage (NCBI taxonomy): Eukaryota > Metazoa > Chordata > Actinopteri > Acanthuriformes > Acanthuridae > Ctenochaetus > Ctenochaetus hawaiiensis. The sequence goes on along the minus strand of JAPZDY010000008.1, from coordinate 13,962,603 downwards.
GATTACATCATGGATCTCCTCGGACTGGATGACACACCACGTTGATATTTCTGTCTGGAGAGATCAGTGAATGGAGACACATAACTGTACATGAAACACTGATCCACTTGTCAAACGTTTACTTTTCCACTTCGGCTGAGTGTGGAGCTATTGTACAATGGAGGCATGTTGAAGGCCCATTAATTCACATTCTGTGGTTTTACAGACGCAGAGACGTGTCTCACACCTTGGAAATGCAAAACACATCGCCTAGAGAGACTAAATTACAAGAGAATATAATAAAAAAAGAGAAGAAAGTGTGTTTATTTGTGTGTCTATTTGTGTGTGTGTTCAAAAAAGAAAAAGAAGAGAGATTCAGATTTGAACCTGTGACCTGATCAGCTCTGAAAACTGAAACCACTTTTCTACCTACAAGCTCTTCACATGAAGTCATAACCTCTGAGTGTGTGTGTGCGTGTGTGTTTTGAGAGTGAACGCAGGGCAATTTCACAGTTTTCCCTTTGAAGCTGCTTTTGATAGCACACATATATTTAACAATTCATACTACAAGCACCTAAAAAAGAGGAAATGTAAAATTCACAAGGGGAGAGATTAAGAGCATGTTGACACAAGGAAAATAAAACAACCAAGAAAGCCAGGGAGAGCATGTAGATAGTGACTCTCTGTGACACTGACCTATGTGTGTGTGTGTTTGTGTGTGTGTTCAAGTGTAGAGTTACACTCTGTTTCCTGTCCATCCTGGCTAGAAAGGAATAAGCCAAAGGCAGAGGGAGGGAGTCTTTTAATGTCTTCATTAAACAGAGATATGAGATCAAGGTAATCATAAAAAGTTAAAGGAGTAGTTTGACATTTTTAGAATGCACTTTTTCACTTTCTTGCATGAGTTAGAAGAGAAGATTAATACTACCCTCAGGTCTGTTTGTGTACATAAAGCAGTAGCTGGTTAGCTTAGCTTGGCCTCAAAACCAGAAAAGAAGGGTAAAGAGCTAGCCTAGCTCAATCCAAAGCAAACTCTGGTTACCTGGACCTCTTAAGCTCACTACTTAACACCTTATATCTTATTTGTGCAATAAGTAAAAGACAAAGCAAAAGAGACAACATTTCAATGTTTGACAGAGTCTTGGATCCACAACTATCTCTTGGATCAGTGCAGTTGCCAAGAAGTTGCAGCATTTAGCCAAGAAAGAGTCTGGCACAATATCTCCAATAAAATGTTGAGTTGTTGTCTTTACACTTTTGTGTTGTACGGGTTAAACAAATTAAAGATAATGTGTAATTGCTAGAGTTTTTTGGAAGTTCTGGTAGGCAGGTTTTGTGACCTCTGAAAAGAACTTGACTAACGTTTTCCTTTGTTTCCAGTCTACTCTTCTGATATTGAAACAAACTCCCGACTATCAACGTCAATCCAGAGACAATTGCATTGGCATCAGCTTTCAAAATGCTGCTATAAATCATGTGTGCACCTACTGTTGTCATAAATTGTAATATGTGGCATTCTCATGCAGTCTTCAGCCAAGTATAACGTTATTAGCAGAGAAGAAAGGAATTTTTCAAACAAACAGGAAGAAAATATCAGCACTTCAAACTGACTGCTCAGTACCTGAGGCGAGGAACAGGAGGGGTTGTGTACAGGACCTGGTATACCCATTACACACGACATCTGCTTCTCTATCTAAAGAAGGGAAAGAAATTGACACAAAAATAACCTTTCATCCATGACAAGGAAAAAAAAGCTTCAGCACATACATCAACTCAAGTTTAAAGCATTCCCCACAAGGTCATATCCATTTGGAGTTTGACACTTTTGATTAATTCATCCTCAACAGTGAAGTGAGTTTTTATGTCAGCCATGAATTTTTCTAACTCTGGGATCTTGACCACTTTGGCCACTATACCTGCATCTATAAATCATAATGCATGCATGTTTCAATGCAAATGTATGTGTGTAAGTAACCGGTCTCCCATACTCACGGGCATGTGCTGAGCAGATGCCCCTTGCATGGCGGGGTCTGGCAGCGTGCCAGGTAGGGAGGCTGGCAGCGGCTGTCTGTGTCTGTTTCGCATGTGGAGGAGGGAGGACAGCGGCCCCGGAACCGGCCTGTGGTCAGCCACAGGGAGAGAGAGAGAGATGGGTCATGCCAAAGAACTGTCCACAGCTACAGTTTCATTAATCCGGGTTCAGGGAGAGGTGCAGGTTGAAACATTTAGAGCCGGGTCCTAATGGCAGATGGAGGTGAGACTGAGATAGATGGACGTGGCTAAAGGAGGTCAATGTGGAAACTTGCGATGGATAAAAGGAAGACATAAGTCAAAGGGGTGATGGAAGAGGGATTAGGTTAAAACCCACTAGAACTAACTGACTGACAGCTGTCGCTTTAAAGAAGCCATTTGTCCAAATTTTGGGGAGGAAATAAAACCAAAACAGATTATCTGACTTACTCCTTAAGTTATGTGTCCCAAAAAATTTTGCCTCCACCCCAATTCGATGGAAGTGACTATCATTTCTTAAGGGGCTTAGATTATTAAAACAACCTTTTTTAAGCATTGTGTCACTGTTTACTTCACTGTGTACAGTTTTTTTATAATAAATACTTCCTATGAAACCTATTCCTCTTCATATTATCGAATAACAAGGACACTGTTTCCGCAGAGAGCTGTTGCTGTTCCCAAATTCTGTTCACCTCCACTGTACTGAGGTGGAGGCAGTATTGCCAGATCTGGCGGTTTTCCTCCCAAATGGGTTACATTTTATTTAGTTTTGGGCAGTTTGTGATAATTTGTGGTACTTTTTACATTAAGTGGGTGGTTAAATCTGACTATTTTTCCTTATTCAAATTATTATCTATTAATAACTCTGTGATGACACCCTTATCAAGTCTGTTTCATGTCTGTTACTTCTGTTCCACAACATAAATGTTTTGTAATTGTTTTGCTTATAGTGGTTTTAGGTTTGCCAAAACTCATACTGAAGGAACTGAATTCAACCAAAAGCCAAAAAATTAAAAAACTATCTGTGTAACTACAAACCACTTAAAGTCAGTGAAAAATATGCTGTTCTGTACTTTGAGTCACCAGCAGGCTCATCTGGACAAATGTACAATTCGGAAAATACAAGATGTTATTGTATGTGAGCAAAAAGGCGTAAACAGAAGTTTGGGGTGAAGCAATGACAACGGAAACTATGATGAAGGGACATAAAAATGAACAAAAAAGAGAGATATGGAAAGAAGTGACAGCTTGAGAGGCAGTAGAGAAGCTCAGGGATCACAGCAGGGGATGTGGAGACCCAGGGTGCCATGTGCTGACCTAACAGCTCTGGCCCTCAGCCAATCGGACAGCATGGGCCTCCGCGTCCGCGCTGAGGTCATCTGCAATGATGTCATCACTGAATCTTGGGTATGTGGCTCGTTTACAGTACAACAAAGTACAGACAAACCAAAACAGCATTTCCTAACGTAACCACAACAGTTCTACCAGGCCAACAGCCAGACACTCAGAGACCAGGGTGCTATGGAAACTGATGGTAAACATGAGGGGAAACAGTCAGACACCAGATCCACAGTTCATTTAGCAACACTGGTTTGACTAACATGCTGTCTGGATCCAGTGATGCTAATTTACTGTACCATAACCGGCTGTCAGCTCTCACTCAACTGTCCCGTCCTGTCCTGTCTAGTCTTGGACAGATGTTTACAGTATATTATGTCACTGACTTTCTCTGGTAACTTGATTCATCAAAACGGCAGCAGAGATGTGACAGAGGCTATGTTTGTCTACAAATGCAAGCAGGAACCACTTATTGGTCTGTTGATGGGTGGGGAAGAAACTTTTGTTTTTCTAAGACTGGGTGTAGAAATGAGAGGAGGGTTTAAAATTACTTCATAGGTTTCAAAGTATCAGTGCTTCAAATGTGAATGATCTTGTTGACCTGAGGATTTAAAGCACTGATCATTTATTCACAAAATCCCCTGGTTTAAATGCAGCTGGAGGCCTTTGTTACATGTCAGTTGCTCCCCTTGTTTCCTGTCTTTTTCCATTGTTTACTCCCCAATAATGCCACAAAATGTCCAAAAAAAATATTTAACAAAGTGTCACAAATGTCATTGTAAGTTTCTATTGTCCATATTAGGTAATAACAAGGATTTGTAGATAAACGGTCAAAATGACTGTGTACTGAAAAAAATGTGTGTACTCATTGCTGACACTTAGCAACTGAAACATTAAATAATAGTTAAAGTAAAAATAGTTCAAAATTGTTCAAAATACAATTAGCAAAATAGGCTTGAAGGTAGTGAAAATGGAAGTACTGAAAAAGGCCATGTGTTTTTAAACATTTGAACAACAAATATTTGGGGAAAAAAATAAAAATTTGGTTTCATTATGTTTTTCTTTTGGTTTTATTTAATTTGTAGCATGTTTTCTCCAAAAAAATCTAATACACACTTATAATCAGGAATAATTATCTCAATCTAGTCACAAGAATGTTGTCATTGGCAATCTCGCTAAAGATTTCAGATCTATATTTACCAGTTCTATAATTTACACAAGTTTGATTTTAACTGAGGATTGTAAAAATGTAATCTACTCTAAATCAGTGGTCTTTGTTTTTTCTAATTAAAGAGCCGTTTGTGTTGTAAGCTACAGTGTTACTTTTTAAATATTTTAAGTTGTGTGTAATTTTAATTAGTAAACAATTAAGTTTAATTTGACATTGCTTTTATAATTTTCCTCATCAATACTGTGTAAACAACAAATTTCCAAAGTTTAAATGTCAGGAAGAGAAAGAACAGCTGTTGGACAGATGAAAGACAGGAACTCCTCTTATCTGTCTGTTGAACTGGGTGATAACCAGGGAGCCAAGGAAGCTGCTGAAGGCACTGAGAGACTCCAGTCTGGTTGTGAGTCTGAACAGACCTTATGGAGGCAGTGTTTGGGTTGCAGGGTGGGTCGTGTCAGCGGGTATGAGTGGGTGTTATGCGGCGGTTCTCCATCTTTTTGCTATTACTTTGTTCTGTCAGTTAACTGATGTTTGATTTATTTTTCCTCCCTTCACTCAGCTCATTAGTGCAGTGATAAATTATGCAGGCGGAAATGCCAGTCTGTACCAGGCAGAGTGAGTTATAATACCTCCAAAACAGGACTGGCGAGACAGGGTAAATAAAAGGGAGAAAGAGTGAGGAAAGGCTGCATTAAAAGAAACTATGTGTGTGTGTGCAAAAGGAATACTGTGGGTATACATTTAGCTGCCTTTAGGTGTGTTTATGTTCAGTCATGATCATACTCACCCTGAGTGTGTGAGCGTGGAAGAGGCCTGGGTGATGACTGATCCAGACTGGGCCGAGGACAGAGCTTGCTGGGCAGCCAAGCTGCAGCTGGGGCCCATCATGGTGCCATGAGACTGGGGATGCTGCAGGGGAAGGGTCTGGTTATGGTGCAGCGGTGGCTGGGGATGTGGGTGCTGAAGCTGAAGCTGGGGTTTGAGCTGGTTCATACATGATGACGGCCCATTATGAGAAAGTGCCTGTGGGGAGAAGCAGGAGAAACAATCAGCTGGGACCACTTTGACCTCACAGTGTCTGCTTTCAGTCAGTGAGTGTGTTTTTGTGATCTGAGGTGGTTTTGATGTGTGCGTACATGCATGTATGCTTTGGTTTATGTGTGTGTCTGGGTGTGCTTGTGTGTTTGATGTCTAGCTGTTTAATTTACAGGGGAGAATGTGATCGCCTGGTGTGTCTTTCCTCACAGCAGGTCAGATATCTGCAGTCGTCTAATTGGGTCTGACTGGTTTTACTCCCTCAAGAGTGTCACTCAAAACACTAATTTGGCAGACCTTGCAAGAGAAAACATGGCAATATGGCAAAAGTTTTGATCTTTGCTTTTTATTCTTTTTAGGACAACCCTCAGCCCAAAGACTAGAAATTCTGCTTAATTCTGACTTTTGAATTTTTATGTCAAATGTACCTGCTTGCTCTTTTCCTCTTCCTGTGCTTGAAGAAACTCTTCCTCTATTTCCTTGAACAGACCAACCTCTTCACAGTTTTGCAAAAATCGGGTGGGCGTCGGAGTTTGGTCTGGAAGTAGAGAAGTGGAAGTAAAAAAAGAAGGAAAAGTTTAAAAATCAGGAGACTTTCATGCATGGCTGCCCTTTTCCCTTTAACAGCCTCAACTCTTTTAGCTTATTTGCTTTCTAAGCCAACTGTTGTAATGCCAGGTCTCTTCCCAGCCGCACTCTCTGTCTCTCTCTGTGATAACATCAGTCTGTCTCTCTGAGCCGTCTAAACATGCAGGGGTCAAAGGTCAGCTGGGCTCTTTGTTTTGACATGAGATTTCCTGCAGGAGGCGTGACAGTCTACAGCACAGAGACACAGAGAGAGGCGCGGAGCAAGAGGCTGAAGAAGTTAGGTGTCAAGCTGATGTTTACATCCAGAGAGACAGCTGTTTCCATGGTTACAGACAGTAGGACAGTGTTTTGACCCAGAACCCAAATCATGGCAATACAATAGGAATAAATGCTAGTGAACCTGCTTGTTGTGCACCTACTTTGCATCCTTCATAAGTGATATAGGGTCTTTAACACGAACAACACTGCAGACTGTCATACAACTTAATGAGTGCACTGAAGCAAAGATATGTCTTGAATAACTGATATCGAGATATTTTTTTGCTGCAGATCTTTTTAATATAACGCTTAAGTTAAGTTAAGAACCAGAAGATTACTTATTTGTCACTACATGTAGTGCACAATAGGGTTCAACTGCGGTTTTTTTTTGGAGGCCATTTTGTCTCTTTTTTTTGGGAGGGGGTGGGATTACAAAAAGGATCTTAAGCAGCATTGATCATGGGACACAAAATCTCCCCACTAAATCCCATAATAAAATTCTGTTTGGGCTAACAGCTCTTTAAAAAGGATGACCTCTTTTCTATTCACTCAAAATACCAAGAAGATAAATAATACACGGAATTATGTCTATGAACAAAAAAAAAAGGGGATAATGAGTTGTACTACATTATCCCCTTGTTTTTCCATTTATAAATGTTTTTCCATTTATAAATGTAGTATAGTATAAATGCAAAACAGTGACTTCCAAATATGAGCATTTGCTGCTGCTCACTGTGCGTTATGATAGAAACTTCAGTACTTTGGGTTTTTAACCTCTGTTTGGTCAAAAAAAGCTTTTTAAAAGCTATTTTTCTGACATTTATACACAAAACAATTGTTCAGTTACTCAGTAAATTAATTGGCAGATTTTCTGGTAATGAAAATGATGGTTGTCTGGGGCTATTCTGTGGTATATTTACAGCGATCCACTGTTGTTATATTAAATGATACTAATGTCTATCTGATATATTTAAATATTTGTTCACTACTCATACTAATATACTGTTATTGCCAAACCTTTATGGGACACAGTAATAAAGTGGGATAGTAAAGCGTTGCCATAAAACAAACAAACATGCATATGATTAAGTCATTTCTCCCACATGATTGTCTTCTGCACTCTGGTCCCTCTCTAATATCCAAATGAAAAGTGAAATGATATGACTGTGCTGACCCCTCACACCCCTCCCCCCTGTGTTTTCAAACCAAAGTGGATCTTCTCTGAAGGTGTTATCAGTGTGTTTGCTCTCATCTGATGAAGTATCCTATGCATGTTGCAACATGAGCGGCTCTGTTTCACAGCACAGACCATCTGAGGGAAGGAAGCCTGTATCAAGCTTATCTGATTTCATACTGTATAACGTAGCCCTATCATTTTTTCAGCAAGCACTGATCCTGAAAAGAGGTCACCACACACACATGCAGCCAGACACCAGCAGAACAGGGCAACATATAGTATGTCTAAGTTGTGAAAAAAGGAAGATTAATTGTGTTTATGGGGAGATAAAGGGAAATCATTTTAAAGAGGATTGGACAAACCTCATACTCTATATTATAACTGCCAGCTTCATGTTAAATAAGAGCGTGAAAAAAGTGAGAGCTGCCAATTCTATTTTTCTTTTGTACACGGTTGCTAGCCTCTCTGGTGCTCCCTCACCTGTAAAGGCCGTATCCGTCTTGATGGCGGGGAACTTGAGGGTCATCTCATGCTTGTGTCTGTGAATGATCAGATGCTCCTCCAACTGGAAACGCTGCAGCACATCGACAGAGTGAGAAAGATGTAAAGAGATGCGTACAGCTGGATGACAAAACACACGGCATAAGATGTTCAGTTTGATCAGCTGACGCCTCTTACAGCTAACTCATCAGTCATAACCATCTTAGTCAGGGATACTTAAAAATATTTAACACTTCAGTGGATAAATAAAAGAAAAATAAATTCATATTATTCATATTACATGTGTTAAAATACTCTATATATTCTAATTTTATCCTTTGGATTCCTTTTTTATTTTTATTTCTATTCCAATTCTATTGTTTTTTTTCTTTTATTGTACCCAGACCTTGAGAGTATGCCACCTTGCATTTATGTAACAAATAAAATCTTATTATCAGCCTGGAAGAACATTGTGTCTACTCTCTTTTTTGGCAGCACACAAAGATCAAGGCTACATCTTGTTCAGTAATACTTTCCACAATTAACAATCTTGTTTTCTGCAACATTTAAACATTTAATTTCCAATACAATAAAGATGTCAAGATCATGAATCTATATCTATATATTTTCCTCTAAAATGTGTTTTATAATAGCTGTTACAGTGCAGGTGTAACACATACACACTGTATCCAACTGACCTGGGAGCAGCCTGGGGCGCCGCACACATAAGGCCTGTCCTGTTTGTCATTCATGTCACACACAAGCCTAAAAAACAGAGGAAACAAAAAAGGACACATTAACCCACAACCTCATCATACTGTATGCAGAGAGTTGTGGTATCTTGGTCAGACCACAGTCACTGTGTGATGATTTCACTCAGCAGGAAGCCTGTAGTTCTCCTTTCTGTGTTTTTTTTATTAACACGAAGACAATGCCCTCAGATAAATCACACGCCAAGCTTGCATGATACAGTTATCCTCCTATTATCACGTCTTTATAGTGGATGCAGTGTGTAATGAGGCAGATGCCACTGATGATGGATGTTTCACCTCCAGACACAACATTATCTTGCGGAAAATGATCCCTTTGGTGCCAGCGGGAGCGCAACAGTCATGGCTTCTGACAGCACTGCTTTACACTACAGGTAGTTATTTTATTAGGACAGGTGCCATAAAACAAACATTGTCTTTGCGTTTTTCATAACTACTCATTACACATTACTAATAATATGTAAGCAAAAGAAGGGCAGCAAAGCCTTAGAGTGTCATGAGCTTCACTTTTCAGGGTTATTATGTAGGGAAGTGCTAAGTGCAGTGCAATTGTTTTAACCTACAATTAGGCTTTCATCAGGGTATCAGTTAATAATACAAGGGTGATGAGAGGATACATGCTTTCCAGGCAT
>JAPZDY010000008.1:13935442-13953065 GCA_029783645.1 Ctenochaetus hawaiiensis | reverse complement strand
TGCTTTCCAGGCATAACATAGACATAAAGTCATCATAGGATAAAAATATCAACACAAACAGAATAGTGCACAGTGATAAACCCACATGCAGCGCTAACTCTCGCTTGACCCACTCAGCTCTTCGGTGGCAGTATTGAGCCAGTGATGGATGGTAATTATGACTTATTTGAAGTGCTGCTGCTGCTGTTGGCTCTTCATTTTCTACTGAGGGTAAATGAAGAAGCTGTGACCTCAGACATTCCTCTGAGTTAAGTGTCACCAAACAAGATTCACACACTTGTAGAGACGACCCACAGGTCAAGAGGGTGAAACCTCCCTGACTTTTTATCCCCCTGCAGTACTGATAGCTGCGGAGAGGAAGAAGAGATCAAGAATTGCAAAAAGTGGAGACGACAGCAATGAGAAGTACGTCGGACATTTATTCACAGGTATGCACATGCTCTGAAACTTTGGGACTGCGTGAGCGGAAAGTGCTGAGACGACAGTAAAGTGGGTCCTGATGTTATGGGAAAGAGTGAGAGCGAGAAGGGAGAGGGCAAAAGTACATGCTTCCATAAGAAATGGAAAGTGTGTGTTTGTGTGTATGAGTAGGGGGGGCTGGAGAATGACAGAAAGGTGATGGAGAGGGGAATGGAAAGGGCAAGTGGTAGTGAGAGAGAGGGAAAAACAGAGAGAGAGAGAGAGAGAGAAAGGAGGAGGACACAATAAAGAAGGAATGAGGGTGGGAGGCGGCAGAGGGAGGGCTGCACTGTAGGCCTACTACTCCTGACAGGTTTGAACCTGCCTCACCCCCATTTTCCAAACCCTGGCAAGTAGAGGTGACTTCATAGGAGTGTTTGTGTGTGTATCTGTGTTTGTGTCTTACAAAACCAAACGAGCCAGCAAGTGTCCACAACACCACAATAATGGATAGACAGAGGGATAGATAGTTTACAAAATCTGTTGAAAAAGACACGAAGTTTCATAGTTTTACAGTAAATACCATATAGAACATGGTGCTTTTTGCAGAAATAATATATGATTAATTAAATACATGATGCGATATTTGAGAGATTAATAGATAGAAAAATCATTTAAGCACTGCCATCATTGTCTTCCGCAGTTTTTTTTTTACCACTCTTTTCTCCTTTCAGTACTTGTTCAAGACGAGCAGACTCAGCACTTTTTCAGCAAAACCTTCTGTCAGTGTTACATCAATGCAGAATGACGTCATCCTTAATACATAAATCCAACAGCAGACCGGACAACATGTTGCCAATTCAAGACGGATTAATGTCTGTGTTGAAAAAAAAAATAGATCTTTGCGGCAACTGAACTATAAAAGACCTTTCTCCCGCTTCCTCTTCTGTGGTTACGATCATCACAGCAATGACAGCAATGAATGGTGACTGACAAAGTACAAACAGAACTTTAAAAGAACACTCGCGCTCTTGAGTCATACACAATATCGTCATGTTAAGCTTCAAAAATGAGTAAACTTTTTTTTACTTACAACTTCTCAAAGTTGACATGTTTGACGGACGAATGTCAACAAAACACCGAAACGCTCGCGCCGGCTTGGAGCTCATTCAGCTTACGTTAAGCGGCGGTTCTGACCAGAAAATTCTCCGTCAAAGCGGATGGTCAGTGCCTGCATTTGTCTCAAGAACATGCCGGTGTGTCTTTCTTTCCTTTACCGTTCCGTATAGCAACCTGTTCCACTCATAAACAAGCCCGGCACAGCTGTATGGAGAGTGCTGTCACACCCCCCAAATAGACGCTCGCGCTCAGCCCGTCCGCCTGCTGTTGAGACTTCACCGGGACAGCTAGCCCAAAACTTCCCCCGTAAACTTTCCAACAACTTAACAAAAAAAAAACTATGAACAACAACGTGTCAAGACAAACCCAGCGGACTGTGGTTAGCGCGTGGAAGGCGCTTGCTGTGCGGTTTAAAGTTTTGTGAATGAAAAGTAAATTGCGGAGGGCTTACCTACAAGTGGAGAGGGACAAGCGGCGCTCCAGAGAGGAACCACGTTGGACTGGAGCGGGATTACAATACGATCTATTTACAGAAGCATTACATCACCCTCCCGGTGACGTCACGTGGGATTCCTGAACTTCTAAATCACTGCGGTCCCGTACGGAGAGAGGGACCGAGGGAGGGCGGGGTTACGACACCGGCCGGTAGGGGGACGGACGACTCAGCAATGGTGGAACTGGACCGACGACCGGGCCAAGTCAGACACACCATAAGCAACGTGACGGGACACGGGGCAGACCGGGTGGGCGGAAGAAACCCACTTTTTTTTCCCCCTTCTCCCCCACTTTAAGAGACTGTCTGAAACGAGACGTGCCATCGAGTTTATGCGTCGACATGAGTAATAGCTCCCAAGTTTTTTTTTTTCTTTTCAAAACTTGTTCGAGGGTTACGATGCTGTTCTGTTTATTTTAGAATGAAATTGTTTTTTATGAAACATAAACAGAGTTGCTTCGTGGAGAAAGTGGGTCATGCTTTGTCTGACACCGATCCTGGTAAATGAAAAACAGATCATAATAAGGGCATGAAAATTAACACTGGTAACGGCAGACAGTTAATATATCAACCGAGCATTAGGTAATATAAAACCACATCATAATGACTCCAAGATCTAATCGGAAAATATACTTTTACCAACACATTATAAACTATTTATTTTCAGTTTAAAATACACAACTTGCTTTTGCATAGGCCAGTCTATTTCCTGTAAAGACATCTTATCCATCTTGGTTAAAATACTGTACGTACATGTATACATGGATATACTATAATATCCACCCAATTCATGTACTATATATAGTAATATGGTACTTTAATCATTAAATATATGTTTAGAAGTTTCAGAAACACTTGACTTGGATAAAGAGATTGTATGTTATGAGTCATTCTTGCTCTTTTCTATGTGCATGTATACACTTTTTTAAAATGATCCTGTCAAATGTACATTTAAGTTCTATGTCTAGTTTTACTTATCATTGATCAGCTTTAGTGTCCTTGGTCTTAGCTTGAGGTCTATTTCTATCTTCATATAGATTGTTCTTGGAACTGTTTGCAGGTATATTGAGAGCAACTTAAAACCAGTGTCAAGTTACTTGTACATGTACACACTTGGCCAAAAACGCTGATTCAGATTCTGAGCCTTTTTTTTAAGAGACTTAAACAAACAATATTTGATATCAGATAAACATGCAACCAGCATTTGAGAAATGACATATCTGACGTTAGAAAACCAACAATCAAGTGACTAACAGAATTAATTGAGATTATTAATACACGTGTAATACACACACATAATCATGAACACTTAATCTTGGCAGGTGTGTGGAGTTATTTCCATTTAAAATATTTATGAGCTAGAGTGTTGATATGCTGAGGATAACCATGCAGTTTATCTACAGTAAAATTAAGCTAATATTGTAGTTTACAGTGTATTGTAGTTACCAGATTTACATGAACAGAAAGATAGGAGATAGTTTAAAAGTTTTTAACCCTGAAGTGATGCTGACAAAGTATTACACATTGTTATTGACTGAGTTTGTTGTTACTATCAGTACATTCACAGTCACTGTACACTGGCAGCCATTGTGTGTTTGATATGATGTCATAAGTCACGATAAGGGCAAGGAGTTGCACTGCATTCTGACACAAGTTTGTGTCATTTTTTCACACAGAGGCAGCTTCACAGTTTAGGAAGCTGTTATTCATGTGTTTTGTAGTAAAAAGGAGATCTTTTGTATTACTGTGTTTGGTTTGGTGTTTTTGAGAGAGATCTGGGAGAGATTGGTAATTATCAGGCTTATCTATCATTTCAATGATTTTTGATCAAGTTAAGCCAATGTTTTCCAAAAAACAAATAAATTCCCACTGCCATGCTGATAAATAGACTACATGTTGCTATGAAATCCCATTGGCTGTGTACAAACTAACAGGAGGGACTTAAGTCATTCACCTCTCCACTGAGCTAAGTCATGGAGTAATACCTCTGCCTTGTTTGGTCAGGCTTTCCTGTGAACAGGGGAATATGGTTTTGTTGTGGTTGAGGCACAAAATAGGACCCAACCCTTCTGACTCATCATCCACCAATCACCTAAAGTATGCAAATTTTGGTGACCATGGCAACAAGAAGAAACAGGAAGTTGTGATGATGTCACTCTGTGTTTTGAGCTCTTCCCCCGCATGGACATGAATCACAGAGTTTTGTTTTCAATGAAGATAAGGGATGTTTAACAGCATGCGTGTGTGTGTGCCAGTGAAGACTGCACAGTCACACACAAAAGTGTATGACGGTAGCCAGGAAGTCTCTGGCTGGTGCCCCGGAGCAGACAGTGGCACTGGGATTACAACTATCTCTATAACTCAGTGGCTATACCAGCCATTACCGTCTGGCATCTTCACCTCAGCATTAACTTTTAACAGCCAGAACAGGACGTTCAGGGACATGCCTGCTCAGAGTCTGATGTCATGTAGTTTGTAAAAATATGTGGTTTCAGGTCAAAAGTCAAACAAACTTACTGACCTCAGTCCCCATGTAGCAATATCTGTTTCTGACTATTTCTAATAGCAAGGTGCAGAGTAAGTGGGGACCAAGAGCTTCTTAAAAAGTAACTGTAAAGAGATACTTTAAGTAGCATCCAAGTATACAAATTACAGTCATCTGATTATATAATAAGGTGGTTGGGGTTAAATTTACATCCGACTCTGCCACTCATATGCAGATCCTCTGAAGAGCAGACCACTGGTATATGTGTGTCTGTGTGTGTGTGTGTATGTGCTTCAGGGTGCACTATGATTTAGTTTGGTCCACACTACACAATATGTGTGTACACTGGAGGCGTGCATAAGTCTTTACACTGGATGAACTTTGTTGTATTTGGCAGAAAGGAGCTGATAATAAGTAAAACTGAACTAGTTTGACATCTATCCCAAGCTGTTACTCTGTGCGCCACCCACAGACTTCAGGTCAGATGATGTCATGCACTATAAACTCTCTCTCTGGGTTGCTCCCTTTCTCTGTTGCATTTCACAACACATGCTACGACTTCTTATTTACGTAATGGTGTTAGGAACTGCGTCACTGTCCCAGTTCTGATACACCATGTGTGTGTAATGAGTGTGTTTATGCTGAGTGTGTTTTTACATGTTCGTGTGTAAGAGAGAACATCTGGGCTGGTGAAGTCACTGAATTTCTATACTGTACATGTGTGAGACTGTGATGTCATGTTGTTTGTATGAATGAATGAATGAATGTGTCTGAGATGGCTAGAACTTACCTGAGGCCTTGAGTTGGAGTTTGTTTTATGTTTTTGTGTCCATGTGTGTGTGTTTCATATGGTTGGGTAGATAGAGGGCAGTTAGAAAATGAGCGAGTGTGCTCCCAGGTCTTAGGGCTGTTTGCTGAAGTCACTGGCCGGTGGTTTATGACAGGCTGCTTTAACGCTCGATTAACAGGTCCAACACAGGCCAGCCGGCCCTGGTTAGCCAACCCCAGTGATTTAAGGACATTCTCCTCTCTCTGGGAGCCACACTCACACACACAAATTATAAAGTCCTCTCCCCACCGCCGAGCCATTACAGGGTAGCATTAATCTGTTAACTTTATGGATGTAAAATATGCTGTTGTTAATGAGATATGCAACTGCTATAACTTAGACATGGATACATGCACACACACACACACCAATGGATTTCCCGTTATGTGTAGTCAACTGACTGTTAACTTTGCCAGTGATGGAAAATAAGCAAGAATCATTTAAAATGCTAAGAGTAATTGATTTTCTGTTTTGATCCAGTGTCCGGATAAAGCACCTGCATGATTTATAAACATACAAACAGCTAGATTCAGCAAATTTCTTTGCAATAATCAAATCAATCCTAATAAAACAAGCGAAAAAGGCAAGTAAGTGTCTGTATTGGACATTTTAAAAGGATTGTTAGAGACATAAAAAAAAACATTTGCTTAAGAAATTTGGCAGAAGACATTTAAGTACAAAATAACATGAAGATTGTCATTATATGCCAGCTAAAGAACAGTCTTTCCTGGGATTGCTACTCCTGACTAAAGGTGACTCTACTCACTAAGAACTTTGTCCCTCCTCCAGACTTAATCCACACAATATCTTGATGACTGCAGGCCTTTTTATTTTTAAGCTCTAAAATCCTAATGTGGCTCATTGACAAAAGCCTGACCTTAAGGGCAAATTAACACAAAGGTATCCATCATGGCACATCTGTACAGTTAAACCAAATTTTACAGACATTTGTGAATTATCTGATATTTATATATACATATATATTTATATCCTATACTTATATAATTTAAGCACTTACAATGGATGTAATACATCAAATTAATTTCTGTTAAATACAAATGACTTTTTTTGGATGTGTCCTTGATTTCTCAGTTACACCGTTTCACAAAAGACTGACAAATAACCCTGTATGATGTCCCTTGTATGCCAGCGCCAAAGACAAATTTCCATTCTTTTGAAGTAGATGCACAATAAAGTAATCTAATCTAATCTTTCCATATTTGCAGGCATATGCACTATAAAATTCTATGTTTACATATTTTTTTTATAATATGCAGTATAATACCTGTTCTAGATAATCAATATTTATACTCTTTCCATCAATTAAAACATTAAACTCTTTGAATGCAGTGATACCTATTTCGT
Organism: Ctenochaetus hawaiiensis; assembly: GCA_029783645.1. NCBI lineage: Eukaryota > Metazoa > Chordata > Actinopteri > Acanthuriformes > Acanthuridae > Ctenochaetus > Ctenochaetus hawaiiensis. Next base: position 13,946,375 of record JAPZDY010000008.1, on the reverse strand, counting down.
GTGTTTAAAAACTAGGCAATGCACTTTTAATTTAGTACTCTGGATCACCAAAACGTTGAAAAACACAGTATGTCAATAAAACTAGTGCTGATGATTTGCCATAGCTTTTCTGATCATTACAAGTAAGAAACACCCTAACCATGACCCTAAGCCTCTTAAATAAAGTGTTTAAAATATATGTTAAGACGCTCTTTTCATTCAGTTTTACATGTGACACTTTCTCTGGTGTGTGCACTCATGCAAATATAGTGAGATATAACTTTGTTTTATTCAAATGTGTCATATGTCATCAATAGTGTCACATTAAAGCTTCGTGGGCACCGATTCGCATCCCAACAGGTAGGTAGGTCGTGACGTAGGCTGCCACCAGCCAGCCCTACCCCCATCCCCACCCCCACCGTCCCGCCTGCCTCCCAGCTGCGTCCGCCGCTGTCCTGTCTGGCCGCCCGGTGTCTGCTCCGCCGCTCCGCGCTCTGCGGCGCTCCCACCCCGAACCCGAAGACTCTTGCCTCCTCTTTCACCACCCCGGCTCCCGGACCCCCCTCTCCTCTCCACCCGGTGAATGCTCCAGCGCCGCAAACATGACGGGCATCGCCGCCGCTTCTTTCTTCTCTAATTCCTGCAGGTTCGGGGGCTGCGGTCTCCAGTTCGAGTCTCTCGCCGAGCTCATCGTCCACATCGAGGACAATCACATCGGTGAGTAGGGCCAGAGGGGGAGACGGAGCTAGGCAGCTAGCTTGCACTAGCTAGCGTCCAAGCTAGCTAGCTGAACGCATACAGGCTCGGCTATGCATTCCGCTATTCCTGCGACTCTCTCCGTCGAGGCTCGTCGGAGTACGAGTTATTCAAAGAATCGACTTTGGCTCTTTTGAAAAACACTCTTCACTGTGAAATTGATGACCGGCTTGTTTAAGTTAGCTTTGTGCTGTGATAGTTACCTTTTGCAGCGGTAACTCGACTGCGAGGGCCGCGTAGGTCTCATAGGTGTAACTGTTAACTAGCATTCCGAGCAGGCAGCGGTTTCCCGGCTAACATCACGGAGGAGCCCGTGTGTGTTTACGTCCCCAGGCCTGATGCTCCTCTCTCACACCGTCTGTGTATTGAACCGCCAAGACGTCTGTCGCTTTTGTCACCTAAAGGTGTCTCACAGCTTTTACATATCACCTTTTGTAACGCTTCCAAGTAATGTCTCTGTCACTTAATTTCAATTGACGACGTGTCAGTTGAACCAAGTTGCCGCAGAGCTTGAATGAAATGATTAGATTTTCTTTCACATGCAATTTCAACTTGTTGCACCGCTTATTAGATTCTCACCTGACAGTAAAGCCTCTGACAACTGTCACCTAGCGTGAAAAGAGACACGTTCACTTCAGTAGTAATAACTTAAATTATGTAGCACATTTCTAACAAATTTAGAATATGCTGCACGAAACTGACAATAAAATACAATTGATAAAAAATAAATGTGACGAATATGAAAGTGTGAAACTAGGTTATTTCTCTTATTGATTGGTAAAAAAGACAAGCATGCTTTACTAAAAATATGATGTTTGTGTTGGGAAAAAAATTGCTGCATTTAAAAACTTACCTATCCATGCATTTAAAAAATGTGCCCCCCCCCCCCATAGATATGATCATCTAATTGCACCATTCATTAATGACTGCATCTGCAGAAATGCCTCTCTGACTTGCAGCCACATTAGATAAAATCTTGGAAAAAGTAATTATTTTTGCTGAATTTTGATTAGGGAGTGCTGCTTGACTGTTTCAGGGTAAAATACATTAAGATGCAGTCTCATTAGTGCCCTGCTTGTTGAATACTTGACGGTCCAAAAGCTCATTTTTGCTTTTACATTAAGTAACACACCCTTCAACCTATAATCCACCTTAGTAAATGACAGTATGGAAATTTCTAGGGAGACATAAACCAAAACACTTGGTAATCAGTGACAAATCAGTGTGCGCTAATCGTTATTTGTGGCGTGTATCCATCTTCAGGAGGCGGGTGAGACAGTGGGGTGAGGGGGTAGAATGGATGCTTCATTGAGCCAGTCTCCATGGCAACTGGCTGTCTCTAAAGGGGTTGGGGGCAGTATTTTGGCTGAGTTATTGCACACCTGCTGTCTCACAAACAAAGAGTGCTCCAGAGCAGCCAGCTGTGGTGAGGACAACTGATGAGGTGATGCCACATCACATGAGGAGCAGTACCAGTGAGCCGAGGTTTAAAAGTGAGGAATATGTTTTTGCAGGTGGGGAGAAAATGGTGGTGTGGGTGATGGTGTTGTAGGCAACTTTTCCTCCTACCACATGCTCTCAATCACTCTCCATTGATCAATTAACCAGCAAAGCATATTTTTTTTCCTAAACCAACCAGTAAGCAAATCGCAGAATACACACTGATAGAAATGCATGAGTAAAATCAGTCTTTCCAGCCACACAGCCAGAACCCCACTGACGCTGATCTATGCCCCATCTGGCTCTTTGACCTTTGACCTTAACTGTCAGCTGAGCAGAATGGCTGTTTACCAGTCAAATCATTTGGATTAATGATATGCCTCTCTGCTCACTTTCTGCTGCTCATCAGCGGTGTCCGAATCTCTAATCAATACCTCTTGGAGATCAGTTACCACAGGGATAAGTGTGACAGATGGAGGGGATTGAGGTGAGAGTGTGGAGGCGGAGGGAGAAGAGCATGGTGATGGCATTTAGCTGGGACTCCCCCTTTTAGTTTTGAAATGGCACAGGAGTGTGAGAGCAACAATCGATCAAAAGATAAGTGAACTGCCTCCTTGATCCTTCGAGCGTCCCCCACGGGAAACATCAAATAAGTCGTTTGTGGCTTTGTAGATAACAGATTGCTTGGACTGTGTCCTGTCCTGCAGTGTGCAAGCTGATTATTAAAAAGCAGGCAGTGACTATAAATCTGATAGTCCTGAGGTGACAACAGGTTTGTGCAATCAGACATAAATAGCAGTGAAAAGTGAGTCAGTGGGTCTCAGGTCAGGGTGTAGATATCAGTGTAGGCTGTACTAGAAACATATTGTCATTGGTGAAGACTCTGCTGCCCTCTTGTGGTGGAACATCCTATGTGTTGCATAGTCAAAAAGAGTGATTTTTTTTTTGTTGTTGTGCCTGTGGTTTGGCCTTGTTTTTTATCTTGTATCTTCTTTGGGGCACATAATAGCTGGCAGCAAACGCACCAGATGAGCCTGTTGCGACCTTTTCCGTGAGAAAATTAGATAATATGTAGGTCTTCACTGTTGACCTCATCCTAGAATAAAGGATAGCAGCCTTGCAATAACATACCCGTACTGTTTAGATTACAGCTGAATGCAGTGTTCTGTTTGGTTGTTGACGAAGGCTTTGTGCGGTGACTCTGTAAGGTCTGAGGAATGCAATGATGTCAGGCTCTCTCTCCTGTGTGCACGGCAGCACAGGGCCTTGTTCTCACCTGCACCACAAGCACATACCTGCCTCTTACCTCACCGAAGAGGAGCTGGGAAGAAAGGAGAAGGCTGGTAGGTATTAACAGTGAGAAAGAGATTTGAAAAAGAAGGCAAAGAGAGAAAAAAATACGGGTGTGAAAGAGCACGGGGAATCCCAGATATCTCAGGTTTGTTTGCACAGAATTTTCCTGGATTTTTTTTTTTTTTTTATCTCATTTGGAATTTTGGTTTTGCAGTTAGAATTAAAGACTAAGATGTGACTTGACATGAGGAGTCAGGTCGGCATTGTGTTGTAATAATGTGGGCCCTGCTGAAGCTTGTACATAATTAACCTGCAGTAACTTTTAAAGACATAATCACTCAGCCCACAGGCCAAGTATGGCTAAGTTCCTTCATCTGCCCTGGTTCAAAGCAAAGGCAAATGCAAACACAATATGTTGAAGCAGTTTTTACCTGTCTGTCATTAACAGGAAGGAAAACCCCTTCCCTGCTGTTGTTAGCTGTGGGTTTTTTTATAATCATGATATGATTGCATAGCCAAGGAGGCATTGGGTAAGTTACCAGAATTTGTGCTAGTATTTGTGATGCCGGAGGGGCTGACCAATTACAGTAGGTGATTGTTTAATGACTTATGACAGATGAAACCATTCTGTGGTGATATGATATTCAAAAGTAAAATGATAATGAGTTGAATTAAACTAAAAATGTCAGCAACTTTGTTAATTGTTTAATCATTTCAATAATTTCTCAAGAGAAAAATTCCCTTTTCCCATTTCTCGGACATTAACATGTGCTGCTTTTCTTTCTCTTACATGTCAGTTGAATAAATTTCTTTGAGTTCTGAATGGCTGGTCGGAAAAAACAAAGTGCATTGTGGCAAAATTTGACTTTGGGAAACTGTGATTGACATATTTTGCTATTTTCAGACCTCATAGACAGAAAGATTACATTGATTAATCAAAAAAAATTAAACTTACTCTGAGCTAGTATTTTATCCTTTCTCTTGTTTGTTGTCTAAAGTAACGAGTCCAAGTGAAATGGAAATATAAGTTGTTGTGCCTTTCCTATAATAAGAATTCAGTCTGAAATATTACATAACAGTCAAGCGTAAGGGTAGTGTCTTTGAACATATATTTGAATAAGCTGTATGTGGGACTACAGCTGACAATTATTTTTGATCAATGATCAGTCTGTCTTATTAAAAAATGTTTTGTGTTGTCTAAAAGATATCTTAAAATACTATAAGCACAATCACAATTTCCTGTAGTCCACAGTGACGTCTTCCAATGTTTTATTTTGTTCAACAGTCAGTCCAAAATCTTTGAATTTTCAATTTACAGTACTAAATAACAGAGAGGAGCAGCCAATCATCAAAATTAAGGGACTGAAACTGGGATTTTAAGCAGTTTTGCTTGAAAAAATACTTAATTTGTAATCAAAGTATTTGCTTACGATCAATATGTTGATCAGTCGACTACTTGTTTTAGTTCTGCCTTTTCATTCACTTTCCATATTGTAATATGGATCATTATCAGACAATAGATAGATAAATACCCAAAGTAATATCCTGAAAATGATTAAAACCATAAAGTCTAGCCCTTGTTTCCAGATTGTTTCCCATCCCTCTCTCAGAGGTGTGACACAGGAAGGGGTGTGTATTTGTGCATGTGAGAGAGTGTTCACCATACTTCCCAAATGACCTGTCAGGGTGTAGTGGAGCAATTACTGGATAGGCATCCCAAACTGGAAACTGCAGACCCTCTCTTTCCACGCTACACACACACCCACAGACTCATAGTCACACGGTTTGCCTTTCGGAAGTCGCAGGACCCGAGCGCCCCTCCAAGCACTGGGAAGTGTAATTACAGAGAAGTTTGCCTTTTCCTCCACCCATATCCCCCCTGCTCCTTCTCCTCCTCCTCTCCCTTCATCCGGTTGCCTGCTGCTCTAGAAACACGTTAAAATGCTCTCTGTGGCTTAATTAGCAGTCTGCAAAACAAGCCATGCATTCTTGGCCTGGTTTCAACATATACACACAGATCTACAGTATACACATGTGCACGTACATGTGAACACATGTTTGTGCATGTGTGTGTATTCAGCAGGGGGCAGCAGTGTACCACTGCAGAGAAATTGATGTCTGTGATAAAGTGAGAGGAGTGGCTGTTGATTGGCTGCCGCGTTTAATGACAGAAATGCTAATTAGAGAGATATTTATAGACCCTGGAGTCCCTGTAATGTCTCAGACGTGTGGCACAGAAACATATACATGAGGATGGTACACACACATACAAACACACTGACACAAACACACATATGTAAACACAGAGTGGGCTGTTGTTAATGAACTGTGTCGCTTAGATGTTAAAATAGGAAATTAAATCAGTGAAAGTTGATATTCATGTAGTGCACTGTGTGTGAGTGTGAGGGTGTGTGAGCGTCTGTTTGTGTCTGTGTGCGGGATCAGTGGTGTGTTAGCTTCCTGTCCTGCTAGGTGAGCGGAAGTCATAAAGCCGGTGAACATTTACTGCAGCTCTCCCTCTCCGCACCTGGCTTACTCCATTTCCACCAGGACCTTGCCTCCCCCCTTCTGCACACACCTACCTCATCTTAAAGCAACAAACCTTGTGTATTGCAAGTTATTAACTCAGGCCTTTTTTCTTCTGCCACTTGTTATTTAATACTTGGCTGTCAGACCTTTGAATAACAGGCATTTAGCTCACTGCAGCTGACTTTGCTGTTAGTGTTTATAGAACGGACTTGACCACTCGTTCATCATTGCAAATGGAGATATTAGAAGTGAGAGCTTTTGTCATGATACTAAAAAGATTAGTTGATTAATTTGTTGATCACTCACAACAGCTGTCATTAATAGTTTTTAATAATGGATAGTTAATCTTAAACATCTATAGTTCTTAGAATATTTGGAAGAATGAAATATCTTTAGATTAAAAATTGTTTGTTGTGAAAAACAATCAATTTGAAGTTGCCATTTTTGACTGTGTGAAATGGTAATCTGCATTTTTAGTTATCATAAAAAAATCAAAGATGTTGCACTTAAAGCTTAAAAGCTACACCCTGATGAAGGCAGAGGCTGTAACTTGTGGTAAAATATACAGCATCAAAGTCCTGTTTTCTGCAAGAGAGAAGAGTGCAGCCTTAATATTTACTTTTCCAGCTATCACACTTTTAATGAGCTGCACCTTAATGCATGTGTATCTCTAATTATTTTCTTCAAAGCGCTTAGCTTAAACCCTTGATTGATAAGTTTATCAGCAACTTTATTTAGCGGCAGCTGTTTTTGGAAAAATAAATCTTGGTTTCTTCTTTGTCTTTGTTACATATGATCGTAAATTTCATATCACTGTTGGTTGGATAAAACACACAAAAAAAAATTGCAAAGGGAAAATTGCGCAAGGCTTTTTTCACAATTTTACTGATTTCTTACAAAGCGATTGATTAATTAATCCTGAAAATAACAAGCCGAGTAACCGACAACAAAATTAATCATTACTTCTGACAAAACCATATCAGACCGTATAGACATATTTTAGTTGCTGTTATATTGTGATATATGCTGTTTTCCGTATTTGTAAGGACACATCAGAGATACATACACACCCTGAACTTATTGTGCTCTTCCTGACAAGTTAAAAGAGCAATAACTTCCTCTGTTAGCGCCACATGACACAGTTAATATCTAAAACTTTTCTGGTCTTTTCATATCCTCACACTGCTTTAGTAGTCATTCCTCTGATGTCACATTGATAATGACAGAGAAAGAAAAATTGAGCAGTTACAAAAATATCAGAGTCAGTGGTTTTACAAAGGTCAGGCTTCATTGTCATGTCTTGTGAGTCAGCCTTGTCAGTGATGTAGGTCGATTGGTGTGTCTGTGTGTGTGCGAGTGTGTTTGCGTGTGCACGTGCAATATGTGCAGCTCTGGCCTCTAAATCAGAGCAGCAGGTAGGATTATTAAGGCTCAGCTATAAAAGACTGTCAAAGACCTCCTCTGTGGACCACCTCAGATGTGTGTGTTTGTGTGTGAGCCTGTGTGTGTGTGTTCACGGATGCTATCTTTATCCTCACTTAGCCTTTCCATTGTTTTTACTTACAGGCACATGTACTGGAGGAGGCTGGTCTGCACAGCAGCAGCGGCAGCAGTAATGTGCATTCTTTTTCGAGGTTGTTTTCGTGTTTGCTGGTCTCCTTGGTGTTCTCCTGCTCTGTGGGAAGTCTGCATTCTTTTTTAATTATGAGGTGTGAAAGCCTAAAAAAACCGAAGGGCTGAGAAGCCAACACAAAAACACACACACTTGGGATTAGTTGGAAGGTAGCGTCCGGGAATGTGTTGTAAAGTCTTACACAAAGATAATCCAGTACTTGGATCTAAATTGCAATACATCTGCTAGCCATTACATATAAAGTTGCAATTATGCACAGAGACACATGCACAGAGACATGGCCATGCACGCCATGGCTTAAACCTAGTTTTTGAGTGTGGCTCCCACTGAATGTTCCCCGGCCAAACACTTGATGGCACTAGTACTTTAAAGATGGACCCACCCGCGGTGTTTTCATGCACACTTGCCCCTGTTTTCCAGGGGGTGGGAGGTGGGGCTTTGAAGTTAACACTGCTTCCCTCAGGCAGTGGAAGTTGCCCACTGTAGTGTGACTGACTTTGCAAGTCAACTGGAAAAAGCGTGTGTGTGCTTCGAGCAATACACTGTATACATTCATCACAGCCTCCAAGTTGCTCTTTCACTCTGAGAGAAAGTTCCCCCTTTACCACATTCAGTCTCCAGCGATGATTAAGCAGCCTCGGCCACTTGGGAAAAGGGATTCGTAGTAAATCACAGAGGGCTTGGTGCTGGCGTGATAATGCAGTACTTATGAAAGTATTTGAAATGTATCTGCAGGCTCTGGCATATTATGCAGCAACACAGAGAAAGCAGTGTGAGAAACATCCAGTAATCCATCAGCAAGTCTGGCAGGAAGAATAGATGTATGAGTCAGCTACTTACAGCGAGTATTCACACAACATTTTCCCTCCTCAGACAGCGGTGATTAATGTCAATGTCTCTCTCGCTCTCTCCTTCTCAGACACAGATCCGCGGGTCCTGGAGAAGCAGGAGCAACAGCAGCCCACTTATCTGGCCCTAAGTTACATCAACAGGTAGACAACACATTCACACACGACCAAAGGTGTCTGTCCACAGAGGGCAGCATTGCTCCACTGGTAAAACTCTGTTTTCTGTGTGTGTGTGTGTGTGCATGTGTGTGTGAGTGTGAGACTGTGCACATGTGGCTTGTGGAGAGCTGCATAAATGACTCTCCCATAGACAAAGAAGTGACTCATCCTGACTAGCACAGAAAACCACACAGAACGATCATTCCTGAGTCTCTGTGCTGCGGACAGCACAGCCTAAAGGGGCAGTTTCAGGATTTTGACATGTGTGTGTTTGTGTGGTGAACCAATGTGTTATGCACCACTTATGCCCTGTTAATCATACCAAGATGCAACAATTCGATAACGGTAAATCAGAGAGAGAGAGAGAGATAGGAGGATGAGGTTTTTGGTACTTGTTTAAGTGGTGAGGTTGTAAATGTCATCAAAATTCACTGCACAGTGTTGTGATAACTTTATATTTTGAGGGGCAGTCCACCCAGCAGCTCAGCTTTGTCTTGTCAAACATCAGACCTCCCTTTCATACAAAACAGCCATTATTAGATGAGATGCAACCTGAAATAACCTTGTTATGGCAGGAATTATAGAAAGTAAGAAAGCACAAAAAAATACAGAAAATATTGTAGAAAATAGAATTTATTTAAGTATCAGTGGGGCATCTTTTTGTAGTTTTGACCATTAGTCCGTATGTAAGGTAAATGCCAAGATTTGAGAATTCTTCAACATCCCTAAAAGGACTTCAGGAGGGCAGGAAAGACCTGCTGTCAGTTGAACAGATATGTTTTAACCAAACTTGAATGTATTTGGGAGGAAAAACAAAGTTGATTGTTTTCCAACACAGCTTTAAGACTGACTACGTGATTTTCTCACAATTTGCTCCTGTGACACTTGCTGTAGTTTTGTGCGCAGTTTTTTTTGTGGAGTTATGAATAATAATAACATCGTCTTTGGCTTAACCTCCAAGTAATGTGGCCCTCTGGCATGTTTGAAACCTGTCTGATTGCCTCACTGCTTGTTTATTGCCCCATCACACTTTGTTGTAGCAGTGTCAAAGAATTTCAAGAGCTCAGCAGTTACACATATGGTCAGTTTAGTGTTATATAACTGACATCAGGACTGAAACAGCTGCCAATAAAATCAAGATCCAAGAATTGTTCTCCAAGGTAAAAATGCAGATGAAAGAGAAACTTTTACACAGATTAAAATATTTGAATATTTATTTTTAATTAAGTTTGGCAGCTCAGTAGTTTTACCCCTATTGCTTCCATTTCTGAGGTGCTCAAGCTGGCGTCAACATGGCAGTGCGATAGGAGATTTGTTGTTAGATTGTTGTAGAATCGGTTCTATTATTTACTGTTGACCCTCCCTTGTGTGCCATCAGGTTTATGACAGATGCAGCTCGCCGAGAGCAGGAAACCATGAAGAAGAAGGCCACGCCCAAACTGTCCCTGTCCATCACTGGTGGAGTGTCCAGGAACAGCACGGCCACGCCCCCTCGCCACACCAGCGGTAACCTGACGCCTCCCGTCACGCCCCCAATCACCCCCTCCTCCTCTTTCCGCAGCAGCACACCAACAGGTACGACAGGTGTGTGAGTGAGTGAGAGAGAGAGAGTTGAAATGAGTGTGTGAGATAGAGAAAGGCAGATTGCTTATACCGAGTGATTAGAGGTGTTGAAACTGGCTAATGCAAATTAACTCCACCGGTGGTTACAGAAAAGAAAGCCAGCAGTTATGGTTGCACCATCAGGTGCTCATTTATCAAAGTTAGACAGCGAACTGATGGGCAAGTGACAATGATTGTAATGTTAATGGAATGTAGATGATTTCATTGCTGCTGACTGAGAAAGAAAAATTAAAAACATAACTTCAAGATATCTGCCAAGAGCAAAGGAACCAGCTTACCTTAAGTAAGCAATGCAAGAACCTCATTATTCACTTTAAATCATAAACAGATATTTCCTAATAAGTTGGCTCATTTTAATGCAAATATTTCCTACAATTTTTGAATCATGAATTAAAACTGCATTCAGAGTTGAAGGTTGAAGCATCTTAAAGCCCCCGCTACTGTCCACTGATGTGTGTGTGTGTGTGTGTGTGTGTGTGTGTGTGTGTGTGTGTGTATGTGTTGTGTTTGGTGGCCCCCGCAGTGAGCAGACCAGTCAACACTCTGCTAATTACATAGCAGCTGTCCTGCCGTGTGTTCGCATGGGGCCGTGTGTTGCACAGCTCAGAAGCAGATGTCCAATTCCAGCCCAAATGGCTGCAAATGTAGTGTTAGGTCTGGGCTTAAACACCAG
>JAPZDY010000008.1:13899731-13935342 GCA_029783645.1 Ctenochaetus hawaiiensis | reverse complement strand
CTTCTAGCTTTTTCCAAGTAAATTTTAAAAATCTGCGTCTTTTTTACCACATAAAGGTGCCAGCTAAAACCTGTTCAGTGCTGCCACCTGCAGACAATTGTAGGAAAATATTTACTGCAGCCACCAACGGATCACTTGATTTTTATTTATTTATTCATTTTGGCTGAAAAAAATTGATTAAAAAAAATGTCCCAACAGCCACAGGTGGCAACAGTGAGCATAGTGCCTCACCTGAAAAAAACTTTGTGTGTGTGTGTGTGTGTGTGTGTGTGTGTGTGTCCATGTTAACGTGTCCCTGATCTTAACGACAAGGTAATTAAAAAGGAGTTCTTCACTGTGAGATGAAACGCCCGTCTGAGGACGAAAAACACTCTTCATCACTGTCAGCAGAGGAGGAGGAGGACATGAAGGAGTATTACTGGTTTTATCGCTGCAGGGAGAGGAGGAGGAGGAGGAGGAGGTGAAAAGGTTCAGGAGGGGAGAAAGAAAAGTTCATTTAAGTAGAAAATGGAGGTTGACTTGAGGAGGAGGGATTAAAAGGAGGAGGGCATGAGGAGGTTTTATTACTGTGTAAAGAAGAAGAGATGAAGAAGAAATACAAGCTTTATCACTGCTGAGGGAGGATTAGGAGGAGAGAAGAAGAGGTGGAGCAGATGGAGAAGAATAACTGGATCCCATTATATCGACAACAGTGCAGGAAGGATGGAGGAGAGAAAATGAAAGTGGAGGAGAGAAACAAATACAAAAACTAAAAAGGGAAAGGAAAACAGAAATGAAAAGGGAAGAAGATTAGAAGAGAAGAGCTTAAAGGAAAAGGTAGTGTAACATAAAAAGTCAAAATGATGAAATAAAGGAGGAAGAGAGAAAAAATGAGGAAAAAAGAAATAAAGATGGGGAAAACGAGATTTAGGAACAGTTGGATTGAGGAGGAAAGACTGAAACAAGAGAAGAAGAAAGAGACAATAAAAGAAGAAGATAAAGGCACAGAAGAAGTCAAAGATGGAGGAGAATGATTAGAAAGATAAAAAAGAAGGAATCACTCGTCCTCCTCATTTCTTTGGATTGATCTCGCTTTCTCAGCACGTGATTGATCACCTGATCAATCGTTATGATTGGACCTCTGGACGTCACAGAGCCTGCTCATTGGTTAGCTGTCATCCTCCCGGGCCCAGATGACCTCATTGGTTGGCTGATTGATCGACTCTATCAGGGTTTCATCTGCTGGTCAGCTGATAGCTGGATCAGCGATTGATCGGCTGGACCAGTCGCTCAGTTCAATCACTGTGATCAGATCGATGGATATGAGACAAAGATCAGAGACACCAACACAGGATTCACTTCGACAGAGACTATAAAACTGACCAGATATCAGCCAAAAAACACCATGAAACTGACTTCAGATCAGCTGACAAACACTACAAAACTGACCAGAGATCAGCTGACAAACATGTGACTGTCCACACGATAAGTGGGCGGAGCTTCGGGTGGAAACACATCGCTGGTTACATTTCTAATTTACATAAAAATGACTTGAACTGTGGGATAGAGTCTATGTAATGAAGCTGTGTTTATTCATAACAAACTCGAAGGCCTATCTGTATATATATATATGTGTGTGTGTGTGTGTGTGTGTGTGTGTGTGTGTGTGTGTGTGAGTTTGAGAGTGTGAGTGTGAGAGCGTGTGTGTTCTTGTATTGTTTGCACTGCACAGTTTCTCCTTGTGTTTGTTGTTGAGAGGATGGTCTATCTTGTTTTCTGTCTTGTAATTGCATGTGTAGTATCCAAATGTGTAGTGTTTGTGTGTGTTTGTGAGTGTGTATTGTATTTGTGTGTGTGTGATTGTGCGTGTGTGAGTGCGTGTTGTGCATCTTATCAAGAGCTCATGAATTATTGAGTTCCATTTAGAACCCTTATCACTGTCCCCATGGCAACCAGCCCCACGGGGCAGACACACACACTCACACACCATCACTAACACACACACACACACACACATATACACACAAGGAGTTAGAAAACATGAATAAAACATGAGTCCAACATTATGTCCAGCTTGGACTGAGGACAAACAGAGGCCACTGGGAGCTCCAGTGCAACAACAACAACACACACACACAAACACACACACACACGAGGTTTGTGAACAACAAGTGTGTGTGTTCGAGTTGCTGCTGCAGGCTTGTGTCAAGGATCTAATGATGTTTCATGTGAATGACTGAACTCACCTGTGATCGGGACGGCCTGCAGGTCTCTGCTCAGCCAACCATCAGAGGATCAGAGAACCAGAGGAGCAGCGCCCCCTAGCAGCTGAGGATGAAAAGTTTAACTGCAAAAGTCAGAAACCTCAAGCAACTTGTTGAGTCGGTGGTGCTGCATCGATGGAGAAGACAAGAAAGTATATTTCTGACAGAAGATGTACAGATCGACAGGAACTCAGACACAGAAAGTCGAACTTGTTGTGTTTCCAAGCAGAAATGGTCACTGTTGCATCTAATTGCTTGAAGTAAAAGTAATAAAACATGAAAATCAATAAGTACTACTGAAATTAAAAAGACTCATTATGCAGATGCTCCTCTGTGGGGTATAATCATTGATAGATTAATGTATAACCCAAAGCTGCAGCTGGTGGAAATGAGGATAATTGTCTTTACTGCTGCGGTGTAGCTCAAAGTATGAAGATACATCATATTTTGTGTTCATGGTATTATCTATTAATACTTTAAATCTGTGAAATAACATTTTACAAAATTTATTACATAAATGTCACCAAGTGAAAAGAACATCTTGCTCTAAAATGTAGTGAAGTTGCAGAGAATTGAATTACAAAAGTAAACAATAAAATATCTCAAAATTATATTTAAGTAAAGTCCTTGCTTTTCTCTCAAAGACAAACATATGAACATTAGATTTTAGTTCATCAAGGGAAGAAGAAACTTAAACACAAGATTACTGGCTGTGGTTGGTGGAAGCTCTATTAGCAGAAGATGTTAGCATGAAGCTAACAGCAGAGAGTTATAACGATGTTAGCATGAAGCTAACAGCAGTGAGTTATAATGATGTTAGCATGAAGCTAACAGCAGTAAGCTATAATCATGTTAGCATGAAGCTAACAGCAGTGAGTTATAACGGCTGCAGAGCTGAATGAGCGGCTGCATGTTGTTTAGCTGATGAATGAGTCTAAACTAACACGATATTTCATGTTTGTATTTCTTCCTGTTAACTGCTGCTGTGTGTTTGTGTGTTGGTGTGTGCGTGTGTGTGTGTGTGTCCCTTAAAGATTTAACACTGTCATCTTTTTTCAGCTTTGTCTTCCTGTCATCACGGCCGTCCACACACACACTCTGTCTTCATTTTGTCATTCTGCCGCTCGTCTGATAATTCCTCCAGTTGATGGGTGACTCCTTGTTTGCTGAGCTCAGCAGTTTACAGCACACACACACACACACACACACACACACACACACACACACACACATACAAACATACACCACTGCTGCTTTGTCTGAACAGTGCTTTCAGTGATATGTGGGCTGCTAATGAACTAAATTAGCAGCAGAATACAGAGGCTATTAATAAAAGTCACATATCGTTTCTGTTTGGTGAATTCCTAAGACATGAAGTGCTTTTGGGTTTGTCCCCATCCACAGTTCAGCTGAAAGACTAGTGTTTTTTTTTTTCTGCTCTGCATGTGTCTATCGTGCCTCCAGGCAGCGAGTATGATGAGGAGGAGGTAGACTATGAGGAGTCGGACAGCGATGAGTCGTGGACCACAGAAAGTGCCATAAGCTCCGAGTCTATCCTCAGCTCCATGTGCATGAATGGGGGAGAGGAGAAGCCGTTTGCCTGCCCTGTCCCCGGCTGCAAGAAGAGATACAAGGTAAGGCTGCTCCAGTCAGCCCCCAGTGCATCTCAGCCATTAGCCACGAGGTTTGGTAGTTTCTGATGAAGTCCACACTGCAGCTTTTGTCTGAGCATCACATGTTTGCATGTAGTGTTTAAAAAAGCACATTACAAATCCAGAAAGTCATAATAGGAAGCTGTGATAAATTTTTCATGGTATATTTGCTTTGGTTGAATTTATTACAGCTAGTAACAAAAACCTTTTTCAGAATGTTCAGAATATTTTCTGCCCTTTGACAAATGGACACTGTGGGATCATTACTCTCTAGTGCCCTTTTCAAACCAAAACAGTGACGTAAGATAAAGCCATTTTTGTGTTGGTGTGACCCAACCAGACTTTTCTATGTTTTCTGACCAGGAGCTGATAAAGGTTTAACAGTTTTAGCTTTAATATAATAATAGTGAAGTGGGAAACTTTAATAGGTACTATTAAAGTACTAAATAGGTAATAGGTACTAAAGAAAATATGTAATGTCAGTAATCAGAAGTTATTTCATAAGTTGCCCCCAGGAAGATTAGCAACTGCAAATAATACAGTGTTCTTAAAAAAAATTAAGCTCTGCACATTTTTAGTTGTAATTTACTCAGTTTTTGGGTGTCTTGTTTTTTTTTTTTGTTGTTGAATTTATTTTCCATTACAACACCAAAAAATATACAAAAGGTGTTTGACATTGTCACGTTTTCGAATGTAAAATATGCAAATACAATTTGAAATTATCACATGAGCTAACTTGGGAATCCCCAAACTAAACTGCAGGTTAAGGTTGGGGATTTAAGCTGCTACAGGCTCCTGGCACATCTTCACACAATACTTTAAATATTCCATCCCTGTGTTTTATATTTATGTGCATTTGGGGAAAATATTTTAACAGGGTTATTGTGTCAAAAGATGTAATTAAAACAGGCAGTTGTTGTGTGTTGAGGCTGTTTAGCTTTGCATAAAGTCTGGTAAACATGTTAAACAGCTGGCTGGTTCTGTCCAAAAGTAAAATCTGCCTCACAGGACCTCAAAGATTCTCTAATTAATAAATTATGTCTTGTTAATTTAATCTGTACAAAAATCTAATTGTAAAAATGTCACTGTTAATTTCCTGGAGTCCTCATGAGTATCTAGAAACAAGATGTGGCATGTTATTTAATGAACTTAAGATCTGCTGATAGGTGGTTTTACTTACCTTTGGAACGAGCCAGTCCAGCTGTTTCCCCCTGTTTTTAGACCTTCTCCTAATCAAATCAGAGCAGTCATATGAGAGTGTTACTATTAATATCATTGGATGGATTAAAAGGTCAGTTGGGACATCTCTCTATATAGGATAGGGTATAATGCTGTGGTTTAGCAGTGATGAGTAAGATACCATAGTTGCAGGCTTGGATCAAAAAGTGATTAGCCTATGACTGCAGCCTGGCACAAGAAGGTCAGACAGGTTGTATTTTTTGGTCGTTATTGCAGGTCAAACTTGGCATTTGTACATGCAACCCTTTACCCCTTTTCATAATGCATCTGCTCTTCGTCATCTCTTCAGAATGTGAATGGTATCAAGTACCACGCCAAGAATGGCCACCGCACACAGATTCGTGTGAGGAAGCCCTTCAAGTGTCGCTGCGGCAAGAGCTACAAGACTTCGCAGGGCCTGAGACACCACACCATCAACTTCCACCCGCCCGTCTCCACCGAGATCTTGCGCAAGATTCAAGGCTAGAGCCACAGTCACTCCAGACAGCTACCCCAGACATAGCCCTGTCCCGACGTTCCTCACCCGACCCTTTTTTACCCTTCCCACACACTAAAGGATCAAGTGCATGCTTTAAGTTGTTTTTATTTAGTTTTTTCATCATTTTGTTTGCGTTATATTATTTTTTTCTATCCATGTTATATCACTTGTATTTTTGAAAAAAAAAGTATCTTTGTAGTATTTTTAATGTTGTACATTTGCACATTCGTATATGCTATCACGTTACTTTTTTCTATTGTTTGACTTACTTAAGGTGCTAACTGTAAAAAACAACAGAAAGAAAAGACAAAAAAACAAACGATATGAAAGAAGAGTGGGGAAACCTAAAAGAAGATGTGAAACAGGAAGTGCAAACAAGCCCTGCCCCTTTTCCTGCTTGTCTCCGAGTGGGATGAAGTTGACCTTAATGCTGATCTAAGTTCAGTAGGCGCTACACTCCTTTTCCCATAAAATGCAGCGAGTTCACTGAGCTTAGATCAGTGCTTTCAGAGTAACTTCTGGGGGTTCAAGTGCGAGAGTTAAGTTATACTTTAAATAGATATATTGATATATAAACAATAGATATGTATGTGTACATAAATATATATAAAAGTATTCATAAGCATATACATAAATAGTTAACACTTTATTTTCAAGCTTTATTTTATATATTTTATCAGTGTTTTAGATAGTGTTTTTTGTATATGTATCAGTAAGTGTTCCTTTCATTCCTTATTTGCTGAGAAGGCCAGTTTTGTCACCTCAGAGGTCAAAGTCAAACAGCTGGCTGAGTCTACGTGCAGAGAGCCAGGTTTTCTCTCACCATCCTAGACATTAGGAGCCAATGCGTCTTTGACACGCGCTCTGAATCGTGTGCGATACTTTACTGGTGATCAGGAAGGGAAGTTCGGCCCAGGCCAGTAAACCTGTATATCTTAGACATTTCACCCCCACTGAAGGTCATCCATGTCGCTCATATCTCCAGTGTTTTTCTCATCCAGAGTGCCAGAGCTGTGCTCCAGAGACTTCGCCGCCAAAGCAGGTCAAGCATCATACTGTATTCCAGTTGCCAAGATCTTTGTTGTTGTTGTTGTTTCGTTTTTCCATGATTGTTGCCAACAGCTCTCCACTGCCAAACATTGACCATATACCATGTGCCTGATAAATGGGGGGAGGGTGTGGGTGGGAGGGCAAGGAGTTGTAAAGGTTTTCTCCCAGGAGGTCGCCCAACGTGTGGCAACGATTATCGTCTCAGTCGCGCCTCTGAAGTGCGCGGATGAGCGGCGGAATGTTTTCATGCATGCTTTCTTTGTCGTAACGGGAGGAACACGTGCGTGACAAAAAGAGGGCGGATTTGTATTTTAAAAGAGATTCTTCATCTACAACCTGTCATATGTGTGTGTTGTAGAAAAGAGCATTCCAGCTTACTGTACGTATGTGTGCGTGATGCGAGTCTGTGTGCGTGTTTTTTTCCCCCAGTAGTATCCATGTCATCAGCCTATAGAGTGTTACTGTATTCTGTGTTTCAGTGCTTTTTGCTCCGGGCTGCCGGTCCGCCTCCTGTGGAACAGGACGGCCGGCCGGTTGGCTGGCTTGCAGCGGTGCGTCATGTAGTGTAGCGGCGGACCACTTGTTGGCCCGCCGACCGGGGTTTCATCATTCATTGCCTTTAGAAAAACAAGAGACGGTGCGGTGCGGTGCGGTGCGGTGCGGCGTCGCGTCGCGCCTCGTGCCAAGACACATTGATTCATGACATCATCCTTTTTCGTCGTGCACGGCGTTTTTTTTCTTATTCTGCGGAAGGCTCAAAGTATGAGCTTTTTTTCTCTTTTGTTCATTTGATGGGTACAGTGACCTCTGACATGCACACACCCTCCTGTCCTCCAAGCTGCTGTTGCCATGGTAACCCCTTGCTTTAGCATGGGGAAGAGGCATCTGTGATGGCTCCTCATGTGCAGTCTGTAAAAGCAGATATGAGATTTTTTTTTTCTGGGTCAATAAACACACAAGTATATTTATAATCACCCAATTTCTTTTTTTTCTTGTATCCTGTTCTCATCAGTAGCATCTACAATGTCTTTAAGTAGTGTGCTACCTTAAAAAAAAGCACAAATGTGGCCTGAAAGACATCCGTGTCTATTTTGAGGCACAAATAAGTGAATCAGGAGCTCTAAAATCTCAGTATCAATTTCAAAGTGCATCTGTGGACCCTGAAAGTAACCCTGAGATTACTGGCTTGAGTGCGATAGAAAAGCTTCATCCCTGCCTTTAAGCTCAGGGAAAGAGTTTCCTTGGCTGGAGTCACAGCAGAGACAGACCCGAGGTGGACGCAGACTGAGAGTCTCCCATCGGGAGCTCTGTCAAACACTCGTAAAACCATCCCCGCTTCACGGACACTGGCGTCACCATGGCAATAGTTTCAGCTTTACACGGGGGCCATTTGCAGTATTACACATATAAGAGAGGAGGAGTGCAGGCTGTGTGCAGGAGGAGGAGATGAGGCAGGGGTTTCAGTATACCGTGTACAGTGAATGTATTGTAACGTGTGTCTGTTGTCAAGTGCTTTTAAATTATATTTTCGTATGTAACGTGGAGACCGATGTTTCCTTTTTGTAATGGGGGGACAACAGGTTCTGAGCAGAGTAACTTGTAAACGATGTCAAACTGTCTTTCTATATAAGAGAAGCTGCTTAAATGTAAACAGGAAATGACTGACAAAAAAACAGAAAAATAAAGGAAAAAGCTCTGTAGCTTTGGGCTGATGGTTGTGTAGTTTCTTCCCTTCTTAATCCAAATAAATAACATTAAAGCTGAATGCATTTAGACAAGCTTACTTTATTCATAAAGATCTTTGCGGTACACATTCGACCACCATCCTGACATTCTCACATGAAAAAAGGGCTGCATTGTTCACATGAAACACACACATTTGCTTTGTGATTACTGGGCATGTGCAACTTTTAAAGCCTGAATACAACACTGTCAGGGGTTACTTTGTAATGACAGAAAATAGACAAGCAGTGGTATAATGGAGGCCTGTGGACACACATACAGATGACACTCACTCGGGATGTTGACCTGCACACAAAGCAATGACTCTTTATTCACAATTCTAATTTTAAAACGTGGAAGTACATGACGATAAAAGTGACTGTAACTTAGTGTCCTGCAGTGTCTTTCTGCAGTAAAGCATCATTGGTCCGTCATTCTGTCATCACTAAAAGATGAGAGGGGCAGCAGGGTCACAACAGTAACTCACAGGTCTCTCCACAACTTAACCTCATTTTTTCATATGTACAGTACATTCAGAATAAAGCCTTATTTAGTGCAGATACATGAAAACGTAGTGCTTTTTTTTTTTGTTTAAACCATCTGAAGTCTTTGCGAATCACTGTCATACGTACAGTAATACTGTAGTTTGGGAAAAATCACTTCCCATTCAAGTCAAAAAAATCTCTGCCACACCATTCTTTCATGATATATACACACACTCAGGTGACTCTTTAAGTTGCACATAATTAGATCTCACCTTGCATTTACACTAAAAAAAATCTTTTTCTTATCTTGCCATTTCAAACTCCTTGAATTATGTTGAAAGTTAAAAGTTGAAGATGTCTTGACAGCTTTAGCACTGCAGAGTCCTACATATAAATAAATATTCAGGGGACATTAAACATAATAAAATGTTTTCTCCTCAAGATCCTGCTACGATTCACTCTTTTAGCTCGAACTGCTGTATATTTAAACTGTTCCCAACACAGAATAAATGCATGCACTACAGACGGTGCTTTAGCCCCTTGAAGCAAAAGGATGAGCATAAAAATGATACAAAAACGTAAAGGACCCTGGTGCTAGTGTTAATGATCCTTTGATCCATTGTGTATTAAGGTGAAAGCTACCCTACTTGATAAACACCACAGTTTAGTAGCAGCCAAAGAACAAACTCCTCTTTCTTTCAAAGTTAAACTACATTCTTTATAAACCTTTAGATTGCGAAAAGTGCCAATGATTGTATAATAACAAGACAACTTAACCGAACCCCTATCAAAAAGAACTAATAGCTGACAAGACACATTTACCCATACAGTATGTCAGAATTCTCTGTTCACCATCTGCACCCATTCATTCAATCTGCTCAAAGTTGAGCACGTGGCCGTCAAAGTGCGTGAGAACATGCCTCTCAAAGAGCTGCTGCTGACAATTGAGGGGAAACTGCTCGGAGCAGACGGGGCAGACTTTCCAGTGGCTCTCCACGTGCTGCTCGAAGCTGCGCTGCTCGAAGTGGGGTGGGAAGATCACCTCACACAGCGGGCAGCGCTTGTGAACGTCGCTCCTGAAGAAAGAAAAAGAGACAGTGGTGAGAAAGAGGGATGTGTCAGTGTGGTTCAGATTACATGGTGGAAATGTGAACGCTGACTTATTCTGATCTTCATGCTTCACCATGTGGCAGTTTAAAAAGACAATAGCACATTTGTTCAAAATATCAAACTGTTCTTTTTAGGGCTCGGTGATATTGATTTATTTAGAGTAATGCCATGTACATGGACCTGGAGGAATGAAAATCTATCTGGGTAAGTCCATTTTAAGTGCTTCTTTATTCCAGGTGTGGAAAGGATTCCTTGAGAGACAGACCACTTTGTTAAAGAGTAAGATCCTTTTTGGTTAACCAGGAACAGCTGTTAAAATTATGGCTCAGTTTTAATCCATCAGACTCCTTTGACAAAACAGTAATTTTAACCTTGCAGAACACTTCAGCTGCTGATGTACCACATGTTGACTTTGGAGTATTCACGTGTTAGTTGGTATCCACATTTTATAAAACCACAGTCACCTTTTTCCACCTATTGGTCGTTAAGACTCCAAAAATAACACACTTGAATTACCCTTCAATGTGAAAAGGAGTCCTTCCTTGACTTCTCTTTGCCATCTGTTTTTCATCAATGCTGTGTCATCTTAAAACACCCTGATTTCAAAAAGTTGATTTATTCTACAGTCTTTTTTTCATGTGTTGGCAAACTACCTGGAGTCAAAGCAGAAGCTGCTCCTGGCTTCACTACGTCTGCTGGACTGATGATCACAGGATGGCTGAGCTCCGTCAGTAGCCTGTAAAACACAAAACACACACACAAAAAGATGGTAAATGAGGATCATCTACTTGTTCAGCCGTATGCACACAAAAAAATCACAACCTTTGAAAAATGTTTACAAAAAGAGGAGAAAATTGGCTGAAAGGGCTCTAATACCGATGTGTAGGTGTGTGTTGTTCTGTTACTATTTGAAGAAAAACACACAGTAAACCATCCTCGCTTGTCTCTATGTACAGTTTGCTTCCAAATAACCGAAGATGTAATCCAACAGACACAGACTCATCTACTGTCTGTCCCTTTGCAAAAATCTCCCCTAATTACTCTCCAAGCCCTTGTTATCTTCGTCTCTCTTGAGCTCTGAGGGAGTGACGTTAATTAGAGCTTTATGCAAATGAGTTCAAAGCTTTATCTTTTAAGGGCAAGCTACTAATTCCCTTCATGCAGCATTGAGAAGCACTCCAGAGACGGAGAGAGAGGGATTATGGTGACAGCAATTCTTCAGATGCTGAAGCACAAACGAGGGTGGGAAGGAAAAATGCTGTGATCAGTTAGATTTTTGGTTATTTGGCCTTAAAATATGTGTAAAGTTTGCAAAAAGATGAGGTTGAGACTGAGAGGTTTTAGATTTCAGTCAAACATGCTTTATTTATGCATAATCCAACGCATGACCAACCTCACTTCATACAGATACTCGGAAATCATCCCAACCATCCCCTACTGACCTGCTAATAAATGTCAAATCGGCCTGGATTTGTGCTTACATTTCGTGGTTCCTGCGGTGGATGCTCCAGGCTCTCAGGGGGACTTGTGGTGCGGGAGGGCTGGATGCAGACTACCTCCTGGTCTCTGCCTGGTGCCCCGGGGCCCGGACTTGGTGGAGTGATCGGAGGTGCGCAGGGAGGGGCGCAGGGTGGGGCCTCAGGTGGAGGACGGGACATGTGCTCAGGAGACAGTGCAACATCCACTCGGTCTGGAAAAACAGCAACGCATGGAAGTTGTTACAAGATATAACTTGAGGAGAGCAGACACAGTGGAAGAGAACACGTAAGAAAGATTTTTTAAATTCCTCTGACCTCTCGTTGTGTCAGTGGAGTAGGGATTGCCATACTGCAACTCAGCAGGCCTCTGTGGCACCAGTGGCGGAGGAGAGGGGTCCTGAGGGTATGGCAGGGGGTAGCGCAGCACCATAGGCTGCCTCATCTCAGTACCCTGAACACCAACCCCCTGCTCCAACTGCCTGGACACATAGCGCTGCAATTCCTGCAGAGGAGACAAGATCCACCTGAGTGCCACAGCACCTCAGAGAGATCGACTCTAGATGGTACAATCAAAACATTTTTGAAAAGATTGCACAAGTACACAAGTTGCACAAGTTTCTTGGTCGTAACAACATAGTTGTCGCTCCCCCATACTCGTTGGGTTTTGCTTCCTGTGGCTTCTTCCCTTCCTAAATTACAGTCTGGTCTCTGGGTTTGTTAGCTTTAGACCCAAGTTGTTATGTTCATGGTGAAATCATGAATGTGGGCGTACCAGTTGTCACAAAAATGCATGTACATCAGGTGCCGATGATGATCAAGCTATTTAACTTAAAGTACTTAATCATGCAAGTTAAAGCTTGCAACTGCTACATGCAAATTAGGCTCCGCTCATGCACAACAGGAAGAGTCGTTTAAGTTTTTGATTACACCTCCTATATTGTCAGAATGGCTTTTATACAGATATTACCTGTTTTTGCAAGTCAAGATTAGATCATACATCTTCCAAAAACACTTTCCATATTCTCATAAGTTCTTAAAAACTATACATTGTGTCTTCAAACTATCATACTGTGCATATTTTTCATTATTTCCTGCATTTCAGGATGATGCTTAGCTGTGATTTGTTTACGCTCTAAACATAACTATTATAAATTAGCTTCCCAAGCCAACATCATCCGTCTGAAGAGAGAGGGAATGATGAGAAAAGCTGTGTGATAGAAAGGCAGTCAACGTTTTCACAGCACATTTTCACTGTTGGGAGTTAAGTATTTTCAGCTCAAAGTTAAGTTTTCCCTCTACATTGTTTCTGCCCTTTGTGATTATATCTGAGGCGAGAGCATTAGTACCCTACTCATTACTGTAATGGGTGTCAGACTCCGGCTCCCTCTGCTCTGGCTTCGCTGATGGAGGCATTCGCCCTCTCTCTCTTTTACCTCCCTCCTTCCTCTCGATATTTCCCCCCTGACCTCCTCTCTTGATGACTTCATTAGTGCGCTGCTATCAGGTTTAACATTTAAACCAGGGTTGGAAGGGTGAAACAGACACGTCGCGTGGCATTTGCACTGTCTAATGGCACTGTACCGATGGGCGAAAGAAGCAAGTATAGATGTATTAATTAGTGGGTGGTGGGGAGTATGGGGAAAGGAAGGAATGGCCGCAGACAGAGTTCATACACTGCACCAGAGCACCCATAGTTTAATCTGATAATGCTGCTGTTGACTTCAATTGGAACTTCAATAAATAAACCTAATCTTTAATTCACTGTGAAGAGCTGCTGTATAAATATTGTGCACTTGGTGCTGCTGCTTTACCTCCTGAAGCTGCTCTTTGTCTCTGAGGGCCTGAGCGAGGTTGCGTTTCAGCTCCGTCACCTCGCTGGCTCGCTCTGCCATCTGCACCTACAGACAGACAGAGTCACACACACGGAAAGAGAAACACACAGTAACATCAGGACTGAGTTCATATTAATACACACTAGAATTATCTTTACAAAAATTGAAATTTATTTCAGTAACTATCTAAAATTCAGAATCTGAGGAGGTGTCAGGACAGCATCAGTGTTCCTGCAAGGGAAAGTTAAGATGTGAAACCAAGCTCAAATTTTTTTTCTATTAATGATTAATCTATTAACTTATTTTCTAAAAACTGACAAAGTGTACGGACTGAAAAAATGTTAAATTAATAGTATAGTGAAAAGTGTCCATTGGAGCCCAAAGTAATTTTTTTGTCTGATTAATAGTCCAAAATGCAAAGAATGTTTTCTTAAAAATTACATTAAACAGTGAACGTCAGATACTGAAAAAACTGGAAACAGACATTATTTGAGTATCATCAGTATTTTAAAACTATTCTTGCATACTTTTGTCTCTGTTACATGTCATTTCCAAATACAAAAGAAATTATTATAGCTTCCAATAACTGAAAAAAATAAACAACAAGAAAATGTAGAAGCTGAATAAGAAAAAAATCAAAAATTTTAGCAAACATACGTCCTGATTTCCTCGATTTACTGACAAATCCTTTAGTGAATCAAAGGCCAGAAAAAAATGAAAATGTCCATCACAACACCAAGTCAACTTCCTCAAACGTCACATCTTTTCAGGCCAAGAGTCCAGAACCAACATTTAATTTACTGTCCTGTATGTTTTTAATGTTTTTGGTCAGCGGTCTACATATTAAACAAATATATAATAAACAATATTTTCACTCAAACACTGACTGAAAGAACTCAAGAAAGATGTATCCCTCCTTTCCTTCCTTGCTCTTTTGTTGGATTTCCACTCCATTTGTGTTAACTGATGAAGAAAAATATCAGTAGTCATACACACAGGCAAGCAAGCATTGTATTTGGTCAGTTGAGTTTTATTTGACCTGCAGCAGCATCAAATGTGTGGTTCCTACTGTAAAACACACAGCTGAAGCCACAGACGCAGGGTCTGTGTCCAGGGCAGGCTGCAGCAGACCAGGGGATCGTAGTAAATCTCTGACTTTCTTACATGTTTGACCCTGTGAGATAGTTTACATGACTACTCGCCTGCTCTTCTCTCATTTCATCCCATTACAAAGGTTCCAAATCCCCTCCTCTCCAGGTTTCTCTTTCTGCTTCATGTCTGTCTGTCTTTCGTTCTTTTTCGCTCTTAGATTCTGTTTCCCTGGTTTGCTTTTATCTCAATTTGTCCTCTCATGCTCGCCCGCTCTTTAATAAATTTACGGCAGCATTACAAGGTTAAGTTCAGGTGAAGGGATTCTGCAACAGTGTATTTCTGTGCCCCCTCCATCCACTCCCACTCCTCTCTCTGACTGTTCCTCTCCCTCACTCCATCCTCTGGGTGGCTGATGTAAACAGTCGTAAAGCACGGCGTTCTGTGGTTGCCTCTCTTGTCAGTCTTTGGGGCCATTAAGAGCGGCCCGGGGCCTGAGGCACTCGCCTCAGACAGGAGACTCTATCAAAGACAGGGGAGAGCCTTATTTACAGCGCCGATAAACACACACTCACTCATGGAGATTAAATGCTGGTAGGTACTTTGGTGGCCGTTCGCACGCAAAATGCAACAGGCCTACATAGAAGCATCAAGCTCAAGAGCATGTATACATCACACACACGTACCACACACTTATGGGGCACAGGCACAGTGGCAATGTGTGTATGCACGGAGTAATCCTGTTACTCTGGTTAATGCATGCCAGAGTAAACATTAGGGGCACTTGCTATTCTGTGAGCACTAGCTACACCCTCTCTCCTTGAGTCAGAATTGGTAAGACTCTTCTTAAAAGATTTGCTTCATTAATTTGATTTATTAGAACATTTTGTACACTGTTGTACCAATTATCCAAGTTGTTGAAGAGAAATGGATTCCACATTGATTCAGATGAATATTTAATTTACAAACAAAACTGAGCAATAGATGCAAAACATTTGCTGGTTCCAGCCTGTCACATTAGAGGTTTTGCGGCATTTTTGTTCTGTTTTATATCACTGTTTATCATTGTTATATCCTTGGTTTCTGCAAAGTTGTTGAAGTGCAACAGTCTTTTTGCTTAATGATGGGACTAGAAGTACTGTAAATTTAGGATTCATTTGTTTATTATTTTGTGGCATTTTATGGACAGAAAGAAAAAATATTTTTTGTCAGTAGTAAAAGCTCAAGTCTCTCATAAAAGGATACAATCTGTGTGCTTCTGTTTTTGTTAACACCACTTTGTACTGAGAAAAAGAGCCAGAATATGTTTGTTAAAAATGATATAAACAAACTTCAGAACATGTCTGTTATAATTAGTTTACAACCTCACCAGTTAATTCTTAAAACTAGATTTCTTGGGGTGTGTAATTACTTCCAGTGACAGAAAATATCCTAATTAAATGGAGTGGGAAATTGACTCATGAAAGTGGTGAATGGGCATTACATAACAATAACAACCACTAAAACAGGAGGCATTGAGTGTGCAGTTAGGATAATGAGGAGCAGAATGGGTTCGTGTGAGAGGCTTCCTCTTACATTTGCCAAACAACTCTGTAACAAATATGTTGTTTTAATAAAGTAAATGCTTTGCTGTGTTGAGGATACAGTCACTGCCTTGCCTAAGAGTGTGTACACAACCGCTGACCATTGATTCCTCTCAGCCACTCTGTGTCAATGTGTGTTTCTTACTCGGAATCGTTCCTCCTCGTCTGCGAGCCGCTGTTTGAGTGTCTCGTTGATTGCACACTGCTCCCTCCATTTCTCCTCCATCATTGCCAGCTCCGCCTCCACCGTGCGGGTCTGTTCCATCTCCGCCTCCCCCATGCTCCTTCCCTCGGCCTTCTGCTGCACCTGCTCGTCAACAGCATCCCTCACTTCCTTTACTCCATCCTTCCCCGGCATTTCCACCTCACTGTTCTCCTGAGCATCTGGCCTCTCGTTCTCCACCTCCACCCAGCTCGTCATCCTCAGGCTCTCTTCCGGCAGGCTGTCCTTCTTTTCGTCTATCTGACTGTTTTCTTTCTGTCTGTCTGCTCCTTTGTTTGGCTCTCCTGAGGCCTCCACCTCAGCCTTCTCCTTTGGCATTTTCTCTCCCTCCCTCTCTTCCTTCTCTGAGCTGGCATATGCATCAGTATGTGTGGATTCCACGCTATGAAGTTCCTGATTGATTGTCATCTCAGCAGCTTCCTGAAGGACTGCAGTAGCTATATTACCTGAAAAACACACAAATTATGAGTAGGACACATGATGGTCAGCCAGACAGTCTTTGATTTGGGTAATAAAGGCCTCATTATGGGGAGCTGGGTAAAATGAACAACAGAAATCAAAACCAGCAAGCCCTGAAATTAAACTAACTCAGCAGCTTCAAATAAGACAGAGGCAAAGATACAGAAGGATACACTGATGAAGAAGAGAAAAAAAGAATGACGAGGGAGAAAACTAAATGTAAAACTGCTTTTAGTTGTTGGTGAGAGCTAATAGTAATGATAATAAGAATAATAAATAATATAATAATAATAAAAGGCTTAAAGGTAGAGGGTGAAGTGGACTTTTTCTTTTGTTGGACTAGTAAGTAATATTAGCTGGCTTAGCTGAGTAAAATGTCCTGCGTTGTTACACTTGCTCAACATTTGGCTGCGTTAGCAAAAAAGTTGACTCGCTCTTTCAAGATCATTGGCCAAGTCTGTCCATTTTTTTGTACTCCCTGCTTTTCACAGAAAGATCTCTTTTGCATCATCTTGCTGCTTTAGGATGTGCATGTCAGCGTGCCCTGGCAGAGAGCGCAATACTGACAGCATGCAAAGAGACAGAGTTCTGTCCAGTCAGGTAGAAATGAGTCACACCACTTTCTGTTAATTATGTCATGCAATTGCAATGCATTACTGTTGACTTGAGATGCTGTTAGCGGAAAATCTCGTTATTCTACCTTTTCATTCGCATGATGGAATGTTCAACCTTACATAAACATGTTTTTTATGTTTGTCATGGCTTGTTTAAAGGTCAAGGGAAACCAGGTGAGAAATAAGAGGTCAACCATTGCTACATTTTTAAATATTTGGTCAATTTGATCAATTTGATCAATTAAAAAAACAAAACAACACATTAATAGTTAACTTGACAATACAACAGCATGCATATTACTTTTGCACTTGAATGTGTGCTTGTGTGTACCTGCTGTTGGTGACTCTGGACTAGGGGTCAGTGGCTCTTGTGTTGTTTCAGTGGATGCATTTCTCTTTGGCTCCTGCAAAGATGCCAATAACAACAAGAACAATGTAACAAGTTGTAATTTAATGGTTTCAGCATAAACAGCATGTAACATTTATTTTCAGCCCTGTCTTATCAAAGGAGTTTTACTACACAGTACTCACCCCCTGCGACTCAGTTGTGTTTAGTTTGGCCACCTGCCTGCGGAGGCGCTGACACTCCCTGTACTTCTCCTTGTAGTGCTCTGCTGCCATGTGAAGACGCAGCTTCAGCTCCTCCACCTCTCTCTGCAGCTCGGCCTCTGCCTCTGACACCACCAAGATGCTGGGTGTCATCTCCCCACTGGTCCCAACACCCTGTGAGGGAAGGAAATTACTTCAGGAAAAACCTTCTCCATAGTACACTTCAGGATTCCCAGACTCATCCTATCACAGCATTAAAAATAAAAGATACACTGACCACTTCCTTCTGTGCAGTGCTTCTCATTCGATCCAACTGACTTTCCATGCGTTGGCACTCGGCCTGAGCGTCAGCTAGACTGGCACGGAGCTTGTCGGCTTCCAAGCGGGCGCGGTAAAGCTCCGTCATTGTGTGATCTCGTGCACTGGCTGAGTCGCGGAGCTCTGAGGCCAGCAGGGAGGCCTGCTGCCGGGACGCCTGGAGCTGCTCCTCTGCCTGACGGAGATGCTCACGTACACGGGCCAGCTCCGCCTGAAGACATGTGGAGAGAAATGATACATTTCAATTAACTGATTTCACCATAGAGACGCACACATGCCACAGTATAGATGTCATAATAATAAACAAACAACTTACTACTTCTGTTTATGTTTTGGCTATATAGTTAGTTCAGCTGATCTAAGCAGCAACTTCTCAAACGACCACTACCTTGTCAGCCTTGTGTGCCAGCAGCTCTTTCTCCAGGCTGTCTCGCTGGGCGACGCAGGCCCTCAGCCTCTCGAGCTCTTCCTGAAACTGGGCAATGGTCACCTCCCGGTTCAGCTCCACTGCCTTCAGCATCTGCAGCTCGGCACTCAGCTTAGTGTTCTCCAGCTCGGTGCTGCGCAGGTGGGCCTACACACAGTAAGACAACACAGAGACAGATCAAAAAAAGACATGATCGCGTAGGCTTTGTTGATTAAATGAATCTTTTGATTAGTCAAGCTTTTGACAGATGGAGAGCTTTCTCCCACCTTGTAGAGGTCTCTTTCGTCCTTCTCGTTCTTCAGCTGGCTCTCCAGGCTGTCTCTCTCTGCCGTCAGCTTCTTCAGACGGTCACGCAAACTGTGACATGAAATGATGGAAAAAACTTTGTATAGCCGCCCTTAAACCAGTTTATCAACATTATCATATTACTGATATTATGGTTATTAACTAAAAGACCAGCTTCAGAAAATCTTTTTGATCATACTACAGTGTGTGTGTGTGCGGACATGTTCCTTTTTTTTAACTACACCCCTTGAACGTCAGCAAACTGTTACTGCCAAAAGGTTAGGCTGACTGATTATACCACCTTCATTTCCAAAGAAAAGAGAAAAAAGGAGGAGGAGACAAGCATTTAACGTAATGTACTAATATCAGAGGCATGAATACCACCCTTGTTAAGCTTATATTTATAATTCAGCGCATCAGGGAGGTACTGACTCAATTTTATCATTATTTTTGAGTCTGTGGTTTGTGCTTTGCATTACTTTGTCCGCCCAGAGTGGATGAGTGGAATGATGAATGTGTCCAGGAAATAGAAATCAGACAAGAACTCCTCCTTAAAACACAGTCATTTCAATGTTCAAGTCTCTACAGAAATGGACGACTCTGCGTGACTGAGGGTCATGTACTCGCATTCTCCACTCACCAATCAAGCTCTGTCTCCTTTTGTAAGCCTCTCTGAGTGACTCCCAGCAGGTCCTCCTCCAGCTGGCGGACCCGGTCCGTGGCCTCTGTTAGCCTCCTCCTCACCTCCTCCCTCTCCTCTGACAGTCCCTGTGACGAGCGCAGCAGCTCCTACAGGACAGAGAGGCAGCGGTGGATGACGGTGACAGACTAAGAGCGCTAAAAAAAGTCAGGAGCTAAAGCGTT
The DNA here is from genome assembly GCA_029783645.1 of Ctenochaetus hawaiiensis. Classification (NCBI taxonomy): domain Eukaryota; kingdom Metazoa; phylum Chordata; class Actinopteri; order Acanthuriformes; family Acanthuridae; genus Ctenochaetus; species Ctenochaetus hawaiiensis. Next base: position 13,915,642 of record JAPZDY010000008.1, on the reverse strand, counting down.
GCAAATGATTAATGAGGGTAGAAAGATTTAAAGTGATGTGACAACCACATAGTACTTATTACATGTCACACTGCTATTTAATTTTATATGTTCTTACACACATTGCATTTATCATTTTTACATATACTCAGTAGCTACACACACAGACACAAAAGTAAGAAGTATACTACTTCAACAGCCTTATGAAGGTTAAAATGTCCAGATTTTATTGAAACTGGACAAAATTTGCACTACTGGACTAACTATTTTAGCACACATATATTTGCAAAAATGCTTGCAAAAATGATTAGCTTTATGCATATTGTGGAATGCATTTGAATTAACATATTATATGTAGCCTCTGAAAACTTTCTTTTTTTATTTACTTTATTCCTTTTTAAATAGTTCCGTATGTTTCCAGCCTCTTTTGGCTTGTTTCTCATGCAGCTGTAACATGTAAATTTCGCCCTCCGGGGATCAGTAAAGTCTTATCTCAGCAATCACAAATCACCAGTTACAAATTATGACTCATGTGAGCCTCTTGACAACCCATAACACACAATGAGAGTCTAATGTTGTTAAAAATTTCAAATTGAACATACGGTAGCAGCATGCATTGAATGCATACAGGAATAACCCGTCTCATATCTGTGAGCTTCTCGAAACAAACTCCTGCTATTGTGCACTATATCTGAGAGGGCCTGTTTTTTTCCATCTGGAGGGCCTGCTGAGGAAATACCTTTTTGAATGTGAGGAACATTAAATCATTCAAAGCTAATGTTGGTCTTGACAGAACAACATACCTCTGCACACACCCTCCTTTTAATTTTCGACATGCACGTACATTTTTTCATTTCACATACATTTTTAAGCATGCATACGAAAGCTAGCTGAATGATAGACCAATGGCCACATATTCAACAACATATGGAGACAGACAGTTAGCAGAGTGCAGTCATGAATCCAAGAGTGCACATGCACACGCCAAAGCACACTCCGGCCTGTCTCCCTCTGGGCTTGGCTCTGCGTAGATTACTGTATGATTTTTACGGCTGGTGTTTGGGAAGCACTTTAGCAGTGCATAAAGACCTTATAAAAAGTGTAGTCGTAAAATTAGCAGCCACAAAATATGTACTTATGTTTTCATGTGAAACTCAGGATATTTTCATCAGCAAGGAATTAGCTAACGCACCTACTGTAAATGCCCTACAAAAAGAGACACACACCTACTCACACAAGTCGTATATCTACAGAGGGACATGCCTGTTGAATGAAAAGCAGCATGGTAATAACAGTGTGTGTGTGTATTACCACATAATTTATGGCGATTTTGTCCTTTGTGGAAAAAAAAAAAGAGCAGTGGCCTAACTTGAAGCAGCCCGCTTTTACTCTGAGCCTAGACCAGTGAGCTCCACTAGGGGGCGATATGAGACTAGATACAAACTCAAACTTTTCTGGCAAGTTTCAGTGTTCACCCACACCTCTCCTGCCACCTCCCTCTCTGTTTTCAATGAGATTCCTTGAGTTGATTGTTTTAGGCTTGTGTGCCAAGTTACTGCTTATCAAATGAGCAAGTCATAAAGCACTAAAATTTAAAATCTGACTCATCTCATCCTGGTGAATGAGTGAACAGGAAAAGGAGATATCAAAAAGTAGATAAGGCCAAAGTCAATGCTGGCTTAAAAAAAAAAAAAAAGTTGAATTCTGGTTAAATCCCTAATGTATCTGTGTTTATCTTACTTTAGCAAAAATAACTCATTGATGAGAGAGACAGGGAAAATAAGGGACAGACAGACAGACAGACGTGGGAGAAAAGCCACTGAATCGCGTGACTGAGTGGTGTTTGTCCCTGAGGCTGGGCAGGGCTCTTTTTTCAGGCGGGCGGTTTTGCGGACTACCCTCCTCTCATTCCACACACAGACTAAAAGGGTTTGCGAGCGGGTGGCATAATGAGTGTGTTTGTGTTAGTGTGCGCGCTTGTGCATGTGTGAATGCACATTACAGGGGGCCCTGTGGTGTGGGACCTGAATGTAAGCGTGAGAGCAAAGGGGGGCAATTCGTATACGCGAATGAGCGTGTGCGTGCGTGTATGTGTGTGTGTGTTTGACGTCATGTTTGTTCACTCTGTGGTCGCGATGGCATCGTCCCCTGACGCCAGATGCCCAAGAAAACTGTGTCCCAATTCCGTTCTGGCCCACTGAGTCAGGTCGTTAAAGAGGGAGAGAAAGACTGACGGCAAACACACACACACACACACACACACACACATGCTGCAGCTCTTTGTGTGTCCCTCAAACATGGACACAGATTATTCATAAATTCGGGCCTTTGAAGTTCTCAGACCTGGAATCACTGGTGAGGAACCGGCTCCACAAACCAATGTGCAAACAGAGACTGTCTGTTTGTGTAAACACTCACGCCTTACACATGTACACATCCCCACACACTTGCATACAAATGCACACATGTGCAAACACACTGAAACTCATTTTATTGCCTTAAGTTTCAAAGTTTGTTTTAAGTTCCTTTTTTTAATTTAAGCTGAAAAGCAATTTTCCCCCAATTTGCCCACTTAGTGGAAAAAAAATTCTATGGCTTCTTTTGAATTTATAACAATCGTATTTCAAGAGAAATCGTTTTAAAATTCATCATGGTTACTTAGATGATAATGCTGATCCCCTGTGGTATAACAAGGGGGTTGGACAATTTTTTTACTGACATTAATCTCATTGTTAGGTTAATACCTTTTGATTTGCAACACCGACCCTTTTAATTTAATTCTATACATTAAATGCATCTACAAACTATATCAACAACAGCTATACTAAAAAAATGATCATTTCTCTCTTGGCCCATCACTTCATGCAATCAGTGTCTAACCTGGTTGTGTGTTCGCAGCAGGCAGCAGGTCTCCCTCTCCTGCTCCCTCTCCCTGGCCAGTCGTTTCTGCTCCTCCTGCAGCTGCTGCTTCTCCTCCTGAAGGAGCCGCATGGCCTTAAGCAGCTCCCTGCGCTCCTGCTGCGCCTCCTCCACATGCTGCCAGGAAGTAAGTTTTGGGTAGAGAGAAAGAAGATTTTGGTGTTTAAATAATGTATTGAGTATTGAGTATTGAGTATAATATAAAATTTTATCTGTGTTGTATGAAATTTGTGTGTTGTAACTGCAGTTGGTCAAAGGTCACAGTTAACCCTCTGGACTTGGTAAGAATCTAATATTTTATTATAGGGCTCTTTTTTAATAATCACAAAGATGGAAGTTCGGAAAAGAAGTATTATCATCTGGTGCATCGTACCTCCAGCAGACCAGTCTTAGTGGTCACAACCAGTATGTCTGAGTTGCTGTCGTCCTCAGTGACAGTCAGCAGCTCTTCAGTGGGCGTGGCTGGCCTGAACTGGAAAGGTGTGCTGGCTCCTCTAATGTCCCCAGCATGTGTGACATAGCAAAACTGGTAGAACTCTCCATCTGATTTAGGAACATAATAACCTACAGAGAGATAAGAGCGTGTGTTTGTGTCAAATTTCATTTTATTGAACAACATTTAATATTAAAAAGTATCAGTTTCATTTACTTAGGTAAAAAATGACCTGTTTAAAATGTTAATATCTACAATTTCTGGAAGGTGAAAAGCTACCACACCTAAATGTACAAAAAACACTCTATATTGTCTTAGATGACACATCATTTTCACATGTTAATATTTTAAACAGCCTACAGCTATACTGTGAGATCTCACTGGAGCACATCATCCACATGTTAGGCCTGGTTCTCTGAGACGGAGGACTAAGTGCAGAACATCCAGCAGCCAACCGGTTTTACTGACTACTGACACACCACAGCATGCTCTCATATTTTCACTGTGTAATATCTGACCGTTCCAGGCCCAGTAAAACCAGTTTGCAGGCCCTCAACCTGTGTGTGTGTGTATGTGTGTGGTTTGAGAGGTGCTCAGGTCCCAGGCCGCCGTTTGCGGTTGTGTTTCCTTATTAAATAAAAGTGCTGGTTTTTATACGCGCCGTAAAATGGAGGAGTTACTTTGGAATACCCTGGGTCTGTCGAGTGGTTTACATAGTCTGCATATGTGTGTGTGCGTGTGTGTGTGTGTACCTTGAAACACCACAGTCCTATGCACAGTACTTCCTGGTTCGTAGTTTTCAGGCATAGGAGACCAAAGGAAGGTGTAGTAATCTCTGGCTGTGCTCCAACCCACCTGAGAACATAAACCCCAATGAAAAAGTTAATCCTAAACATAAAATAGTGCCAGGCTGGACGGTGTAAAGAACGATAAAAAAATACACACATTTCACAAAAACTGTTGATTGCCAGATGGCTTTTAATCATTTTTAATTATTAGATTTTCAAAAACACACGTAATAGTGAAAGCTGAAGAATTACATACAACGTCCAAGGCAAGAACGGAAACATTTAACCCCCCCCCACCCCCCCGTTCTTCCAAACACCTCCTCTTCCTTCTCTCTCCTTCCCTTCAGTTCCTGCCCCTTCTGGGCTCACACAAAAGTGAGGCAGCAAAGGTGTGAGAATGGGATGGGAGGGAAGGGGTGTACGTAGTCGTTGCGTGCGTGGGTGCGCACACATTTGCAGGCTTCGTGAGACGGCAGAGGCCAGCCCGCTTGGAAATGAGAAGAAGGGGGAAAAAAAATGAGAACGAGGGAAGAAAAGGTGAAAATTTTACACAAAATGGCAAGGGAGATGTAATTCCGTGGACTTCATGTGTTGTTAGGTGACAGATGATGAAAGGGAGTTGTGAACATCATAACTCAGGTCCTGCGTCGTAAATCTGTCACACACAACCGCACATACACACACCTCGTTTCAACTAACATGTGTGATACATGTTTGTGACGTTACATAACCGCACTTCAGCTGTGGATAACTCGGCCAGCTGCTGTACTGTGGGACTCAGTTACAGTTTAAAAATGGGAGAAAAAGAGGCACAAGAGAAAGTCTCTTGTTTGGACAGCTGCCACGTAGTAAGCGTCTAATATTACATGTTTAGACAGTTGGTTGACTATGCTTTTCTGGAAATTATAGGATGCACAAGTCACTGGGAGGAGTTTACTGCTTTGTTGAATTTTAAATGAGCCATAAATATCAAAGATTAAGTAATAACTTGACAGTAAATTTTTACTTCATTTACATAATACTATTTCTGCAGTAGTATATTTAATAAGGTAGGAATGCAAGATGTATATCAGGCTGATAATGTATTAGGCATTTTATATTAATCTATATTACCCCGATAAAAAACAATAAAAGTCTATCGATAGGTGCATTAAAGATAGCATTACTGTACGCCAACCCCTTTCCACTTCTTGTTTGAGATTAACAGTCTACTATATGCTTTTTGTCATAGTCTTTTATCTGCAGACTAAGCAGCTTTTAGTTCTATGAAAGCTTCTCTTTTTGTACTTCAGTATTTAATATATTGGCATGTCTGATTTTTCTGGATTATTTAAAAGCATTTAATTTGAATTCCTTAGCTAAAGCCCATAAAAAGACTCTATAAAAGTCAAAGTATGTTGGTGAAGTATTTTGATGCACATGCAACTGTTCTAGTTACACTGTACATTTCACCACTGGGACAGATAACTTCACATCACAACATCCCCTTTCACAGTTACACAGACAACACACAGCTGTGCCTGTCATTTAATCCTTTAGACACCAGTAAAGAAGCTTCAATATATTGTTTGTTATGCGACATAAAAAGCTGGATGTCACAAAATGTCTTAAAATGTCTTCCTAACATGTATCTTTGGGGAGACAGAAAGTCTCATCTTTGGCCCTGAACAAGTCTCAAAACAAATACAGCCACTCATTGGCTCCCTTACTCCCAACATGAAGCCAGTTACAAAACATCTGGGTTGACCTGGATGGAAACTTAGAGCCTGGAGCAACATGTGAAGTGGTCCAGTTGTGTTTGTATCTACTGAGGAAATAACTCTAAAATGAGATCAGTTCTGTCTTTAGCAACACAGAAAAAAATTGGGTTTTCTTTCATGTCCTCCTGCCTCGATTACTGCCTAAACAATCCAGCATTTTAAAATTGTTTGGAATTCAGACCAGACCAGACTATAAACCAAAATAAAATGATCCTCACACATTTAACATTTTTTTAAAAAACATTGGCTTCAATTCTCTTTCAGGATCCATTATATATATATTTTTAAATCCATTCAAGGCTCAGTGTGATCTGATGCCTCACATTACAACTGAGCTCCTCACAATGTACTGACAAACTCTGCAGTTCTGCCAGTCGGGTCCTTGTAACCATTTCAGAGCCTAAGTGAGAAATTAAAGGGGGATCGAGGCTGGCTCCTTGACACTGGAACAGCCCTCTTATTCAGTTTTAGATCAGCTGAGTCTGTTATTGCTTATAAACTTGGCTTTAGACTTACCTCTACCTCTCTAAAAAGCTTTTCTATACAGCTAGCCGACCACACCTTTGTGGTTATTTCTCCCATTTTATTGTGTGTGTGTGTGTGTGTGTATATATACATGTATGTTTGTATGGATATATATGCCTCATTATTTACCTCAAGCAACTGTTCATAATGTTTCTTGTTTTCGTTTTGTCACATTACAAAACTTTTTTTGCATATTGCTTAAAAGCAGTGTCATATAAGAGCATCCTTTTTCTTCTTTTTCCACCTCTTTCATATTATTATGAAAAAAAAATAAAATGAATATTTGAAGAGTCGGAACTGTTCTTCGTTTTTTGTTGCAATAGTAATGTATGTTGGATTTGGTTATGTCAGAGCTCTGGAATGCTATATCATCAATCTTTGCTGATTACAGGTTAGTCCTTCTTTCCATCAGATGTGAACAAAAAAGGTATCTTATCTATCTATGGTTATGAGAAGTTGGTAGTTATAGTATTTCAGTATTGGTTGAAAACAATTGTATCATGACCCAGAAAATACACAACAATTAACTTAACAATTGAATCATGCAAAAAACCAATCCAGGCACAAAACAAATAGGATTATGCATGACAAAGCATTTGGGAGCAACTGTAAATCAACTGAGCTATTCAAAACATTTGTCAAAATGTCTGTTTTGATAATGCTGTTGCATGATACCTAATTGTGGTGTTTGAGTTGTCAACCCATTACGCTGAGTATAATGCTATTCCAAAAAAATAGTAATGAAAACCTGGGCCAAGAACATTCTTTCCAACAGCATCTCAGTGAGAGGCTAGGCTGCCATGGACTCCTGCCAGGTTTGCTTGTGTGCTCACGTGTGTTTGCTTAAGAAAGAACACATAAATAATTTTGCTAATTGCAGAGGTGAAGTTGACTGACACTTGGTTCGGTATGGTGTGGCATTCCAACACGGGAGTGATGCTATAAAATAATCACAGGCAAAGCAGCTATCAATCATTCAGCCAAGGTGTGAAAGAACAGAATGATGACAAGTTAATTATACACTTACACAACGGGTTTCTCCCTGCTGCCTGACAAACATGCCACAACCAAAAAACCTCCACAGGGCTTTCTTGGGGAGGTGTATGAGTGTGTGTGTCTGCGTCAGCCATCCAACTCCAACTTGACTAAAAAATGTTTTTATTGGACAAATGAAGGAAAGCAATGTATGGTGATGTATGTAAAATTTTTTTTCCTCATGCTGGAAAACAAAAAACTTGTCTAGCTTGATTAGAGTACACTTTGTTGTTTACCATGTACACACTGCATGTGAGTACTGTTTGAGTGCACCACTAGCTAGGAGCAAGTTTGTTGTACCAGGATGCTTAATACTGTACTATGAACCTTTTCAGCCACTAGGGGGTGTCTGCACACAACTCAAGTGAACAGTGCCTGCCTGTGCAGTCTGAGTCATCCTCACAGCAAGTCAGCTTTGCTGCTTAGTCTCTGTCGTTGAAACAGGTAACGTCTAATAGATATGGTAGGTAAGAGAGGGAAAATGTTCTCTTCATGAGTCATCTCTGCAAAAAGGTTTTGCCTCTGGGAGGCAAAAAGAATCACAGATAGAAGACTAACACTTTCATTAACATGTTGATCATAGCTGCTCAGCGGGAAAGTCTAATTTAATCCGTCTTCTGACAATTTTGGCAATAAAGTCCCCAAACAACCGCACAAACTTCAAGCCAAAACACAAGATTCATTATCATTTCTATGGTGGCAGTGGCACAACTTCATTCTAAGCAAATGAAAATTATTTGTAAAAGCACATATAAAAACTGACAACACAAGATGATGCAAGACACTGACATAAAAAAAAAAAATTAGAGGAGCTAAATGTATTATATATAATGATTAAAAAAATACATATAAATATATAAATGTAAATAAATCTGGACATAAATATAGACACAAAAAAGTCGTACAAATACTTGTATACACACACACACACAGCCCAGATTTTTTCAGAATGAAATAGAACAATATCTCAATGAAAACAAGAAAAGACAAACATGTACGTCAAAAGGATTTAAGAAGCGCCATCTGCTTGTTCTCTGACATGAAGCACCCACCATCAAACAGGTTTCATTAGCGCGGATTACAACAATTAAATTTTCCAATTGACTTTTTTCCATATAAACCCAGCGTCTTTATTTCTTTTTAATTGAGCTGGTGGATTTGAAGTCAGTTCTTAAACAACAATAAAATGTTTGTCTTTTGACTTTACGAGACATTAAGTTTCCTAGTTCACATTTCCTGTTAATTACGTGTGAGATTTGATGGCCTTGATAAAAGAGCGGAGCGGAGGTTGGTTAGCAGGAAGCACAGAGAAGACTGATGGAAAGACACAGGGGGATGAACAAGTGAAGCTGAGGGAAGGAGGTCCTAATAAGAATCAGAGTGGTTCATAAAGAGCACCAAATGTTTGCCCCCCAGCGAGACCTACTGCAACTAGCCCACCATGTGCACTCTTCCTCTTTCTGCATGCAGGGTAACCACACTAAAAGCTTGCGGTGAGGTATTAGGCATGTAGTGAGGAGCTGAACCATTAGTGTCAAGGCAGATGTATGTGTTAATGTGCCAACTGCAAACCTATGGCCAATTAATAAAACCCAAACACATAATCTATGTCACAAACACTTATGTAATAGGCTGAGAATAGTTTCAATCTCTGAATATGCCTTTGTAGCATAAATGATTTTTTTTTTTTTTTTTAAAAAGTCTGGTCGTTAATTGATCCTACTGGATGATGGCTTTGAAGTCACTGTGGCGTGCATGATGTACCTTGAAGATGCCCACCCAGTCTTTGGGGTGGGGAGTGATGTAAGGGGTCAGGGTGTAGCGACACTCCAGGGGTGCTTGGGGCAGGAAACTCTTTCCCACATTCTGGAAGATGACGTGGGCAAAGTTGGACGTTTCCATGACGCTGACGCTGCTGCCCGGTGACGAGTCCACCACCTGGAACGATGACATTGTATCCTCTTGGTCACTTCATTTGTCTGTGAGAAGAAAGAGGAGACAGCAGAGGAGATGAGTATCAATGTCAGTAGAATGAAGAGTCAAGTCTACTTTTTTATAGGCAAAAAGACAAAAGACAAACATGCAATGTAAAACATTTTAGTAAGAAGAAGACGGCCTCTAGTGGAAAGGTCTCTAGTTTGAGTTTACACTCCATCTCGGAAACATATCTGTGGATTAAGTAAGAGACAAAGCAGAGGTGAAGTTGAGCTTTTAGGCGTGTATGCAGCATATACCTACCTCTAGCACAGACAGTGCTGTTACTATTTAAAACAGGGTCTTAGGATGGATGGGGCTGTAAAGTCCACTAATACAACTCCATAATTTCAGGCTGTATAAATAAACCTATCTTGACTTAACATTGGTCCATCTTATGGAGAAAAACACAGCAACTAGTCAATCCTGTCACAATATTTCTTGTAATCTCTAATTTTTACTGCAGCAAGAAAACTTTTGTTTCATAACTTTGGACTTTGAGATAGTGCTGTTATCCAAGCAACTGGTACACCTCGACTGAGAAAAAGCACAACCTTAGGGGTGACTTATAAGCTTTATGAGTATAAAAGAGATGAGCACATTTTTGGTTTTGAATTCAAGACTTATAAATGGAATTATTTTATTTGTCTCTAGTCAATTGCCTGGTCATGATGGGAATGAACTACTCAATCTGTGGAAACAGTTGCATTATGTGTCTTCTTTGTATCTGGAGGAGCTTTGTAAAGACAAGAGATGGTATGGTACTATGGTGGCAGTTGTGTTAAAGTTGATTTAGAGGACACATAATAATTAGTTTGTTTTTTTTTTAGCCTGACACATACTAGAGATGAAAAAGTCGGGCAGAATCTTTTAAAATTTTGCTTCTGGCAAGTCCTGTAACTTTATGAAAATGCACTACTTCATTGCCGAGGAATACTGTTATGCAAATGATACTTTCACCTAACCTAAATGATGTGGTTAAGAGGATTGGAAGCCACAGGATACCAATCTACCAAGACACCTACGCATCACTGTGACTAAATACTAAGCCATAAGCAATGGCAGCTGACTATTTACTGCTCAAACTGAGCCTTGGTTGGTGGTCATAAGTAAGAGCATGAGGAAGAGCAAGTATGAATGAGCATGATTATTTGCAACTGATCCAACTGTCAGTGTCATCCATTGATCTTTTCCTTGAGAAGATAAACGACAAACCCCACTGCCCCATATTTTCATGTAAACCGACGCTGGACTGCTCAGTAAGATAAAGGAAACTGAAAGTGACTAAGTCATAACTGATGTTCAATTCAGCAAACCAGCGAACATCACATCGTCTGTGCACTGAGACACAGCAACAAACGCTTGGTATATGTTCATAAGAAAGCCAACTCACAGCGATGCCATATAAAACTACCCCAGTTAGCAAGAGCATAATCTCATTTACATTGGCTAGGCTGCTAACATTAGCTTGTGAACAGGCCATGTCGTGTCAAGTCACTGGCTAGCTAAACATTATATTAGTCGGTCAGCTAGCTTGCTGACACAAGACAGGGACATCACATGTGTCCATTTATTATGAAAATTGAAAAGTACCCTTTTATATGAATTCCACTTGCGAAAAAGAGACAATTTCTGCCGGACAAGCCGATGTTTTTGCTACCGTCCCCGTTGTTGTCAAAGCTCTGACGATGATGCGTCTCTTCCTGAAAGAGCAAATGATGCTGAACTTCCGGGATGCTGAGCAGTACCAATGATGCTGAGGATGAAAGGGGGGGGGGGAAACAAGAGTCTCTATCGCCGAAGAAAACTCTAATAATTACTTAAATTACGTAAATCAATTTGACAACCCAATTCCAATGCAGCAAAGATTTGTATCCCTTCAAACTTAAACCATTATCCTTAATAACTGTGCAGATCTACCGCCAACTCCAACAATACTCACCTCACTGCAATGCTGTATATAAATTAATAAAAACAGCCAATTTTACTGTTGGCAAATACACTGGCATATCTATCTAAATTTGGGTGAATACTGTACTCACAGGAGCGGCTAAAGGGCATTAACTAAAAGCACAGGACATCCCGCCTTCGCCTTAATCCCATTGGATAGAAAAACTCACCGAGAGCTTTAATTGGAGGAACTGACACTCAATCATAACAGCTAGCTTTGGCTTTCCTGGCTTGACAGCTGTCACTGTACGCGGAGGTCAAGGGGAAAGAAGCATGGCTGCGTTGTTTAGAGGGTCGCGAAATTTATTGTTAAGGTGGAAAAAGCATGTCGACCTTGCCTTCGGTAACGTATTCGCTAGTGTTATCTCCTCGTGCTGTTGTTTTCCGTTAACAAATGCGTGTTCGGTGAAAAAGGAAGCGGAGTAGTCTCTGCAACAGCTTGTTAGCTAGCTCGTTAGCCATTTGAAGAAAGTGTGAATACTTACTACCCGTGCTAGTTAAGTGTTAAAGTCAGACCCTGAATTGTGCACCTGCTTTGTGGTTTTCAGTCGTGCTGAGTTGTGAAATAAGATGCGATGTCCTGTTACAGCTAAATTAAACTGACAGTTAAGTCTAGAGACCTGTAGTTGACTACGTATAAGATCTATTTGGGGTTCTGTTTTATGTTATTTTGCTATTTTAAATACAGCAGTTTGTTCTGCATTACACCCCTTTGCTAATGAGCCTTGGATGCAACACTGAATCAATACCTGGTTTATCAACTCCTCCATGCACATCCTTACAATGCCAGACACAAGTATTTTTTCTAATCAGCAACAGTGAGTGTTAGTTTTTAATGGTCGTAGTCAAGATGCTTCTTGAATTTAAGGAGCAACTGACATGATAATATAGTTATACTGGCCTTTAATTTATAGCATGTAACTTTCTGATGTTTAAATAGTATACCTATAAGTATACCTATAAATCGTGCTGTTAACCCTTATTATACTTTTTTTTTCAAAAAAGTATACTAACATTTCTTTGTAATGGTTCCCATAAACTACAGGAGTATTTTAGTGACATCCTTCCTCTTGGGCCCTCAATACAGTGCTTCCCCTTTTCCTGCAGTGTACCTTTACAAAAAAAAGTGGTCTCTGCCTCAGTCCTGTGCAGCCAGTTTCAAAGTCCATTGTAAAGCAATGCCAATAAATAGGTTGGCATAGTTGTGGAAGCACATTAAGCCAAGTTATTATTATGTCATTACGCTATCATTTAGATATCATATCATATTTATAGAGAGATTAAGAATAGATAAACTACTAGTAGTCTAGTATGCTGTAATGAACTGAACGAAGACTTTTGAGCAATAACATTACCTGACGGCTCAGTATCTTCAGTGGCCTCTTACTCAATACCTACGCATTTATTCATCTTTGGTAGTAGACAGTAATGCCAATATAACATGCTGAGATAAAACTTAGAACTGAAATTTTAAATTAATCAATTAATGATAAAATATTTTTTGAAAATCGGTCATTTAATGCAAAATTTTCGTGGTTTTAACTCACATGTGAACATTTATCTGTTTAAATATTAGTTAACCGAATACAATTTAGGATTGTTTTTTGCAGAGGAGCAAATGAGCTTGCTTGAGCAAACAATGTTTGTTTTGGTTATTTTAGGCCAGTGTTAGAGAATGCTGTGTTCTCTCCAATGAATTGTCAAAGTATCATCACTTAAGAAATGTCAGCATTGTGCCTACAATATAAGTTGAACAGTTCAGTTTAAATCTCCTATGTCAGGCCTAATCGTGTTGTTGAACTCTGCTTCACTCTGTTTAGTATCTATTAACCTGGCAGAACCTTGGCTGAACCAGCAGTGTTTAATAGCTTGGCCAGACTGCCTAAAAGCTGGCTCTTAGTGACAGCATTAAGATTTGCACTGTTACTATTATTTCTAATTAGAGAATTTTATTCTGGAAAATATTTGGACAACAGATTTTCAAGTGTCACTGCAATTTTAACCAGCAGTCATTAGCCCAAGTTTTTTATAGCAGTACCAATGTTGGAAAGTCTCACTTTGAATTTTCTCTGTTGAGCAAATAAACCAGCCTTTCCTGTACTGAATGAGCATAGTCACAATAAAAATTATGTTATTACAGATACCAACTTCTACTTTATGTGATGGTAAATATTTTGTTCATAACCTCTGAACTACTTGTTTTTTTTTGGCTTTGTTTTGTTTTTGATTCTTGGAAGCTGGGCACCTGACTTGTTGTTATGTTTCTGAACTGCTAAAAATGTGTTTGTCGTGCTCTGAATTTGAGCGCAACAAATTCCTCATATGTTTTCTTACACCTCTATTTTAATTCTATTCTAATGGCTTTGGTTTGTGTTATCTCACGCAGTGTCCTCACGATCAATGGCCTCAAAAACACCAGTTGGATTTATTGGTTTGGGAAACATGGGCACTCCCATGGCCAAAAACCTGCTAAGGAACGGTTATCCTATTATTGCCACTGATGTCTTCCCTGAGTCTCGCAAGGAGCTGCAGGACACTGGTGCCCAGGTAACACACAGTCAATTACATATCACTTGAGAGCATTTGAACTTTTAACAGAGTGTATATGGCATGTAAATTTGACAAATAACAGGCCGAGTCAGAATTCATTCTATAATGGCAAATGTCAAGTTTTTACCACTCTTTCATTGAAATTGAATAGTTTCCTTATTTGCATCTTGGCAGCAGGTTGCCAGGAAAAGGTCTGCAGTGTTACTTATTTGTTCATGAGGTGCTGATCTTGTGTTCTTGACATGATGATATTGTGCAACAATGATTCCTGTATTCAGGTAGTGGACTCTCCAGCAGAGGTGGCAGAGAAAGCAGACCGCATAATTACAATGCTACCCTCCAGTCCCAACGTCATAGAAGTCTACACAGGCCCGAATGGCATCCTCAAGTAAGCAAGCTTTTCTGTAACAGGCTCTGTTTGGGACATTTGAGACGCGTATACATCTTTAAAAAAAAGAGGAAGAGTTGCAAGGTGTTAAATATACAAAAGACAAATATTTGCTTGCCAAAATGCTTTGATGCTATTTGTCTTGCCATCTCTAGGAAGGTGAAGAAGGGAACGTTGTTGATTGACTCCTCCACTATCGACCCTGCTGTCTCAAGAGAGATGGCAGTTGCTGCAGAGAAGATGGGGGCCGTGTTCATGGATGCTCCAGTATCAGGAGGTAATGTGTCATCCAATCAAAGAAAGTCTATCTCTTTGTGGCCTTACAGTTGTAATTTGCTTTCCCCGCTTTGTGATATAAGGGCAAATATTCAAAATATCCCATCTCAGGGTCAGGGGTTGCCTCATACATATTTGTAAATGGCATTGCAAATTCATATCTCTTTTTAACACCATTGAAACTGGTCAGGCGTTAAGATTGAGAGTAGGTAAAGATTGCAGCATCAAAGCATAATCACACTACTAGTTTGTCATTTGAGAATACCAGTGGTAATGTTAGGCCTATGACCCCTCAGCCTTACTTCTGAACTGTCTTACACTCTTTTGTATATCTAAACTATGGGACCTTTTGGGTTAGTGCTTGGACATGGGTTGTAATTACTGAGCGGGCCAGCCAGTAGGTGCCCTCTTGAGGTTTTATCGCTGCTTTTGACCAGGGGTCTTAAAGGCAAGGTTAAGGTTTTAAGTCCTCATTATGTCGGTGCTGTCTGCTCGTGACGGCTTCTTGACACAGCACATGATCGCCAGTCGTCCTTAATGGGCTGAGCCCTAGTGGTGAATCCCGTGTCAGAGCTTTTCATGTTGATGGAGCCGTAATGGCGGGTATCCCATGTTAGTGCCTTTCATGTCAGATAAAGAGTCATAAAGAGGAGAGAAGTGCCCTCACACAGAGTGCAGGAGAGGAGAGAAGAAGGAGATAAGAGATGAAGGGGACACGTTGCAGTAAAACTGTCCATCTCTCTGTCTTTCTTTGTCTCTCTTACTCTCACACGCACAAATTTTTCTTTTCATTCAGGCATGCAGGTAAGGGATGCTACATCCTGACACTCCTGCACATCTGATTACTAGCTCTAATCATACTTTATTTCCTTTTTATTACATGATTCACACACAATACACACTGTAGCTCCCGCCCTCTTCCATACAAACACAGACTTGGCCCACACTGGCATGTTTACCAGCTGGCGTCTGGAGAACAGACCAACTGCAGTCAGTGAGATCAGAGCCTTAAGCCTGTTACTCTCTCTTAAAACACACACTGTTTACATACTATAGATGGTGCACGGTTTGTGTGTGTAGTCCTCTGTGAAGATTCTTCCTCTCCTGTCTCCTAACTAAGCCTCTTTTACTAGCCTGAGATGACCAATGATTTACCTGCTACCTCTGGCCCCTGTAACTAGCACTCTGCTTTCACACACGCATGAAAACATGCTGAATGCACTGCCCACCGAGTGTCAGCTCGAGACAGCCTCAGGCTATACCTATAAGTGCATATCATTTGTTAAGTGAAGAAAATTCTCCAAAAAAAAAAAAAAAAAAAACCCCAACAAATA
>JAPZDY010000008.1:13878587-13892816 GCA_029783645.1 Ctenochaetus hawaiiensis | reverse complement strand
CACTAACAGTGATCTCCACTAATGAACCAGCACAGTTGTCACACTGCTCTTTGTATGTGGGTATGTGTTTGTGTTTGTCCCTGAGAGAATGAAGCTCAGCCTGAAGCTTGAAACTAGAAGATAAAATGTAAACAAAAAGTGATACTATGGGTTAACTTTTACAATTCTCCATAAGTAAAAAACACAGTTTGAGTTATTAATTTATTCTTTTTCTCAAAATTATAATGATGTGCACTGACAAGAAAAGTTTTTGAACTTTGGTGCATAACTAGAGATATTTGGTCAGGCAGACTCTACAGTGTCAATAATCTCTAAGACGCAAATTAGAAACATCATTATATTAAACTAACGAGAACTTAATAGATTTAAGTCAGACATACAAATAAGATAAAAAAGGATATTATAAAACAAGAAAGAAATCATGTTTATGGTCTGTGGACCATATGTGAGTTTGATTGGTCTGTGTGACGGCCCTATGTTAAGTGTGTGTCCATAGGCAGCTGCTGCAGTGTGGGCTTTGGACTTCATTATGTGGCCCTAATGACCTGCTGACAGCTCAACGCTGACACACACACATATACAGTGTAGTGGCAGCATCATACACTTGACAACAGTACAGCCAATTAAAGAAGGGGGAGGGGGAAGAGAGATGTATATTTGTGTTTATGGAGCATATGAATATACAGTGAGTCTCCTCTCCTCTCCTCTCCTCTCCTCTCCTCTTCTCTTCTCTGCAGTGAAGTCTGATAATGTGATTTCAGCAGTTTTGTCCCCCGGCCTGGCAATTCCCTTTTAATTATTAACACTGACATTATTAGGCTTTCACTATTAACTGGCCTTTCATTAGAGCTAGACAACACCCTAAAGAGAAATTTCCCCCCTCCTCTCTCCCTCCACTCTGTCCTTATTTCTTTCTCTCAGAGTGAACTGAAAAGTCTGTCACTTTGCGTATATGATCACAACCTTTTGACTTCCGCATTACTTCTTTAGGTTTTGTGTTTGTGAGATTAGCATCATATTTTTCTAGTATGTGTATTTAGTATGTGTCTACCAGATTTCATTGTGCTAACATTTAGAGCTATTCAATGAAGCACTTAAGGGACACTGCAGAGGAGAGTCAAGCTGGCTGGGTCAAAACCAATGAAAAGGGGTTATTTCTGCTTTAAGGACCCTGTGGAGTGACTGTGTGAGGTGGCGGGGGGAGAGTTAGGTTGCCTCCTACAACATGGCACGCTCCTTAAGCCATCAGGCATGGGGAGGGACGCCTAATTGAACATGATAAAGTGTAAAGTTAATTATCCCTCACGCCTGTCACCGATACCCCCATGAGAGGGGCTGGCCTCAGACACAGCTGTTGGTGTATGTGTGCGTTGTGTAAGTGTATCTGTGTATGTGACAGAGAGAGTAAGGGTGACAGGACAAAAGGCAAAGGCTCCCATGGGGGTTGTGCAGTGGATGATGGCAACAATCGGCTTTTAAAGATACCTCTGTCCCTCTGAGGCACCACTACTTAACACGTCTGTCCCACTATGTGTCTAACACACACACACAGAAAAAGTACACAGCTGACCTTTTAGGCACAGTCGGTGGTGCTGAAACGGTCAAGTGGTAGATATATTTTGTTCTTTTGTGCAGAAAACCTATATATTTTAGTCGGATACACCTATTAACTTGTGGGCAAATTTGATTCATCCACACATACTCAAATTTTGTAAAAGTCAACTCATTATGCAACCTTGCATAAAGTTTGCAGTGTGTCCATGGGTCTGGATTAGACTATCTCACAGACAACATGAGTATGTTGAATGTGTATACTAACAAGTACAGCGTGTGTTTACTTCAGTTAACCTGCTCCAACATATGTTGTGTGTTCAGGTGTCGGGGCTGCCAGCATGGCCAAACTGACCTTTATGGTAGGTGGACTGGAGGAGGAATACCAGGCTGCACAGGAGCTGCTCACCTGCATGGGAGCCAATGTTGTGTACTGTGGACAGGTCGGCACCGGACAGGTAAAGACATGCAAACCAACATACGCACAATTTACCGCACTGAGTGAGTTAGATACATACATTGTCACTTGTGGCTACAAAACAACAAGATAGTGAAGGCCATAATGCCGGACTCGAGGCATCAAAACAAAACTCTGCAGACCAATAGGTGGCGTCACAGTGGCTCAGTACACTATATAATATACCCACACATACCAATATATATATATGTATATGTAAGTGAAAGAAAAATTTAACTCTGTGACATCAACATTTTACTCATTATGCAAAATGTTTATGTTGAAAATCTTTTAGGTAGTCCTTTTCAAAGCTGGCTTGTGTTGTGATTTTTTTTTTTTTAACGTCTTTGAAATGTACTCACATCTTCACACAGTAAAAGAGCCTTGTACTTTCTGCTTGCTCCCTCTCTAGGCTGCTAAAATCTGCAACAACATGCTCCTGGCCATTGGGATGATCGGGACTGCAGAGACCATGAACCTTGGCATCAGGTACTGCCAACCATTGCTGTGCTAAGCTGCTTTCTATCTGTCATCCTAAAGGGAAAAGCAAGGATGAATGCTAGGTTTACATGATCAACACTCATATAGCTGAAACAGTTGTAGAGCAAAGAAATTCAGACACAGTAACACCTGTGAGTAGGCTATTAAAAGTGGATATACAGTATTAAACCTATACTATCTAAATCCTTAAGTAGCATATGAGCTAGTCATTACAATATGTTGGGGTCATGAAGATGTAGATGTGAAAACTGGGCATTAAGTAGACCCAGAAGGGTTGTTTTTTCTCATTGATGGTTGTGGAGCAGTGGACTTATTGTTCCAAATAAACAAAATGTTTATACTTCCATAGATTTTGTTACAAGTTCAAGCATTTTGAACTCAAGGCTGGCATGTTTTAGGTTTCCATATTTTGGCCATGTATTCTTTTGGCTTCAACCTCACCCTTCAATATAGCTGTCACTTTAAAAGCAATTACTATAGCAGTGATATGGCTGTAAATGCAGCAGTAATTTACTTCACCAGTGCAGGTTTGGAAATGTATGTGTGCGTATGTGAGCGTGCCTGTGTGCATGTGTGTGTGTGTGTGTGTGTGTGTGTGTGGTTTATAGAAGTGTGAAGGGGTCAGCCCAGCCCAGAGTCAAAGAGATGGATGAGGGGGTGGAGCCAGAGCCTCTGATTTACATCTGCTGATTGAGCTCTCACCAGCATTCTGTCTTAACCTT
Organism: Ctenochaetus hawaiiensis; assembly: GCA_029783645.1. Lineage (NCBI taxonomy): Eukaryota > Metazoa > Chordata > Actinopteri > Acanthuriformes > Acanthuridae > Ctenochaetus > Ctenochaetus hawaiiensis. Next base: position 13,889,585 of record JAPZDY010000008.1, on the reverse strand, counting down.
GTCACTAGACACCAACCAAAAAAAATCCCATCATTCATTGCGCCTCATACTGGCATAGAGCCTCTTTGGCCGGTATGATGGTGTATCAAGTCTCCAGAGTTAAACCAAAGCATTTGGATACAACCTAAAAAAATCTAGCTAAGCCAAGGATGCTAGACAGGTGTCTGGGCATCCAAGGTTGCAACAGTAGATATTCCCTTTAGATCTCCTTTTTGATTGAAGTTTGAGTTTGGAAATTAGGTTTTTCTACAGGACATGATCCTTCATATTAGTTTTCCACCATATTATCTAGTGTATTTATACATATCCCCTGTCAATAACAAACTGTCTCCTCTTTTCACTGTGTTACTACTTAAAAGGTGTGTGCATCCATTTGTTTGTGCGTGTGTGTGTATGTGTATGTGTGAATGAGGGGGTGCATGCACGCCAATTGCTCTTCTCACAGTGCAGCTGTGTTAGTGCAGCTGATTTATCTGTGCTGAGACAGAGGAGGAAAATTGGCATGAGCAGTCGCACATAAATTCCCCAACTAGGCCTCTGAAATATGGAGGCATTAAGGGAGCAACACAGATTTACACATTGCCACACTGTCTCTGGTGCAGACACACACACACACACACAGATTTACATCCTCAGACACTGAAGACTGCAGTTTCCTACCAAACTACAACAACTTCTACTTACTGTGCACATCATTATAACGGATGCATATGAAAAAAAAGATAAGAGTATGAACTGCAGTATCCCTTCACTTTGAACGTGACTTATTTTTACATCTTTCTAAAACTGACCCATATTCAGTCTTGATCATGTGTGCGTACATGCATGATTGTGTGCGCGTCTGTGTGTGTGCCTTTCTGTTAGTGTGTATTTATGTTTTACATGCCCCCCACCCTTCTTACTAGCCAATCTCAAGGGCTTTATTATAGGGTTTGACAAAGACTGTCATCGTTTAGAGAAAGCCCACACCCGTAAATCTCCCATGCTGCATTGCGGCCCATTCTCTTATGCAGAAAGGACGCTTTCTTAGGCGTATGTGTGCAGGCAGAAACACACACACACATATACGCACGTGCGACACACTCCGACACAAAGGAGACTGAGCACTCACAGCCAATTTATAGGAAAACGGCAATAACATTTTATCATGCTGGACTTGGACCTGATAGAGCTGCCCTTTCTTCAAATATGTGCGTGCATGTGTGTGTGTATGTGTTTTTCTCTTTACCTGCACATACAGGCTAACACACACTCGAGCACACAGCTCTGTTCGTGGAGCTAATTTGTTGATCTCAGATGGAAGGACGGGCCGTCTCCAACAGAGCGTGACGTTCTCTTAGTGCAAGGAATGGCCATGCATGACAATTATGAGCACACACACACATACAGACCCCCAAACCCACACACACCCTGTCTCTCTGCCGTCCTTTCTTCCCCATGCCTATTTGCTTTACCTCCTCATTTTATTCTTTTCTCTTAATCCCTTCATCTCTCCTCTGCTTCTTCTCTGCCTGCCGTAATTTCTGCATGCAGCCAACCAGTCAGTGAAAGAGGGGGATGAGAAGCTGCAGCGAGTAGCCGAGAGAGGCAGCAGTGATTTTAATAATGCACACAAAGATGAAAGGAGAGGAAGAAGAGGAGAGAGGCAACGAGCCCAAGAAATGATAGGAGCCTTTTTACAGCTTATGGTTCACCTTGCACGTCTGTTCACCTGCACTGTCATGCATGCAGCATTCAGTCACTGTCACTGACGCACAAGCAGACACATATATATTTGCCCCTTTATTCTTTTTATGGGGAGAACGACTGGCAAATCAAAGGGTAGAACAAGACACAACCCTTTTGTGTCGAGAGACAGAAATAGGTTTGCCTCAACACTTGAACACAGACACTCATCTCTCCTGTAAATGAATTGTGAGCATATGCTCCAATGAGGATGAAAGTTGGCTGATAAACATGCTTGTTGCTTCCATAAATGCGACACTAAATGCTTGTGTGTGCGCGTATATGTGCTCGTTAGCTCTTTAATGTAATAATAAATGGGAACGGGTCGGGCTTCCTCTCCTGTGGCATCAGACGAGGACGAGGAGCTAATCGCAATGAAACAGACAGTTAATATCACTGCTGCAAATGAACCCCACCTGCTCAAGCTTCTCCAGCACATGTACACACCATCAACACCCGCCTCTCTTATTTTCATCTCCATCCCTCTCACTCTTGCATTTCTTTAATCTGCAGCAGCATCACACAGCAACACGTTTGTCTTACGGTCTGTGTCTTTGTGTGTTTATCCATGTCAATCTTGTTAAACCGTGACATGTCCTCTTCTCCACGCAAATTACCGCAGGCGAGGAACAACACCACTGCGTCAGCCAATAACCATGGCCGTGCGTGTGTGAGTGCTTGTGTGTGTGTGTGTGTGTGTGTGTGTGTGTGTGATGGGAGCAGGAGGGGAACATCATTGATTTATCGTTAACAGAGGACAACAGCTCCCCGTCAGCGTCTCTGGTCGCTATAACAAACGATCTGCGCGCTCGGACGCGCTTTATTGTAGCTCAGCCAGTAACCTTTTCAGCTGCTGACCCAGAACGCAGGGAGGGGCTGCCTGCTTATGTGTGTGTGTGTGTATGTGTGTGCGCAGAGAGAAGGGGGTTCGTGCACGATGTCAAACATATGTCCCCCAGAGTCCTCAGACAGGGAGGTGTCAGCAGGAGAGTAGAGGGGGAGGAAGGGGAGAGGGAGAGTGAGTGGAGGCGGAGGTGAAGAGAGGCAGGATGGCAAAGGGATGCTTACAGACATAAACTTAAAAAAGCCATCATCAGAGAGACTGACATTAAAAAACTGCAAGCTGAAACACATGTTTACACACACATAAACATGCAGTGACAGTTATGCCACATAATTGAGTTTGTTAAAAAAAAACAGGAGAGATGGCTGAGCGGACACAAAAAAACAAGGATAAGGGCGGAGAAGGAGACATGGAGAGAGTATAAATGCAATTCCCATTCTTAATTAGTTAGTAGACAGCTAATAAAAACTGGGGTAGCAATGGCAGAATGAGAGCCAGGTGGAGGGAGAGAGGGAGGGAGGCTACTGGCCTTAAGGACCTATGATGGTTTAATAGTCATATTGAGAGCAGAATAGAGTTACAGGCCTGTAAGTAACAGTCAACTGAGGCAGCCAAGGCTTGATGTGGTCAGCTTTACACTGGCCCTTAAACCGTTAATATACAGAGCTGCACTACACAGGCGGATTGTAGACCAACACAGACGCTTCAGTTACACCCTCCCGACTGTAATTGTTTGCACTTTGTTTCACTCCCTGCTCCTGTCTGCCTGCGCTCTCTGTGTCTCATCTGCTTCTTCTTATCATAGCCTGGAGATTTGTCCCTCTGCATATAAAAGTGGGTTGCTACAAAATGGGGCAGCCAAGAAGTAGCATCGTGCTTCTATACGTCACAGCAAGGTTTATGGCTCCCCTGTGCTGCTTAACCACTTCTTTTCCTCCTCCTCCTCCACTTTCTTTTTCATGGAAGAGGGATGATGAAGGATAGATTTGCTGGTAAACATCAATACTGCATTAGCCAGCATTACAAAGCCTTCAGCCATTAACACTGAGGAATGGTCAGAGCCTAGCATAAGGTTCAACGGGGGTCACTACAGTCACCGGCCGCCCCACACCCATCTTTTTCCATGTTCCTTTCTTGCTCCGTTTTGAAAAATAATTCCACAATTCCACGGGCGTTCCCATCCTGCCTGTCCTACTTACTTCTTTTAGTATAATTCCCATTTCCTTTTCTGTCATTACAAGCAGTTTTTCACCTCATACTGAGTTGCTCTGAATTAGGACATTAGCAAAAAGGCTCAAAAGTTATCAGGAAATGACATAATTTATTTCCCTTTCACTCAAAAATCTCTAATATTCGATGTGCGCTTATGTGTAGGAGACATTTATTATGCATGTCATTTTAGAGAAAAGCCTGTGGGGTTGACATCTTGGGTCACTGTGGCAGTAAACATAATTCCTCAAACATGGACACACACACTAAACCTTTACACCTGCAGATCTAGTGTGAAAAGAGACTCAGATCTCGACCAGATAATGTTACAGGGTTTATGTACCCAATTTGACCTGTGCATTTCCCTGTTGCCAAGTCTGAAGGAGAATACTGACCTCTGTCTTCTCTACCTCTCCCCAGACTGGGTTTGGACCCAAAGCTGCTGGCAAAGATCCTCAACATGTCTTCAGGTCGTTGCTGGTCCAGCGATTCGTACAACCCAGTCCCAGGCGTCATGGAGGGAGTCCCCTCAGCCAACAACTACCAGGGCGGCTTTGGAACCACACTAATGGCCAAGGTACAGCAGAATGTGCTCCATGTGACTTTTTCTGAGGGTTGTAGCTAGTTATTATTTCATTATTGAGCTCTCTCTTTTTTTCCTTATTGTTTTCTGTTTGATTAGTCCATAAAATGTCAGAAAATAGTGAAAAACGGTCATGGACTTTATACAGGCACAAATCAAAATATTCACAATTTACAAGTTTTTTAAAAAGGAAAAGAGCAGCAATTCCTCACATTTGAAAAGCTAGGGGCAGGAATTTTTTTAAGTTCTTTCCAGGATACAGGACTTGAGTTATTCCCCTAAACTGTTGCCATTTCATTTTCTACGGACCGACTAATCAAATAGTCATTTCAGTCAGTAATTAATTACTACTCTTCCTTTTTTCCTTTCTTCTGTTCTCATCAGTCAAGTCTGTGATTTGCTTTGTCTCACTTAAAACTGTTCTTTTGTCTCTGTGATCCTCCCACTCTCCTCTTCACCTGACCATCTGCGACTTATTGAGTGCTTCTTCATTTTACTGTCCCTGCATTACCCTTGTCAGTCTGTGTCTGTATTATCTAGTGCATCTGGGTATCTATTTTACACTCACAATGTGTGTTCTACATACATCAGCCTGGGTATTCATATTCCCACCACCAAACTTTAAAAAAATCCAATATAATGATAAGAGATTAATTGTTGAGCTCACCTATCTGATACTTTGCTCTTTTTCTCTCTGTGTTTCTGTTTCTAGGATCTTGGTTTGGCTCAAAACACCGCCACCAACACTAGGACACCCATTCCTTTGGGTTCCCTCGCCCACCAGATCTTCAGAGTCATGTGCTCCCGCGGCTACGCTAACAAGGACTTCTCATCCGTCTTTCAGTTCCTACGCGAGGAGGAAGGCCAGTGAATGGAGGGGGATGTTACAACAACGCACACACATTCACACACACACACACACACACACACACACCCACCCACCCCAGTGCCCCTTATCCCACTATGCTCAGGAGAGACTAAGGCCTTGCCCTTAGGCACAGATCTGCGATCCAATTAACATACTGTATGTCAACATATGTCCCCTCTTTGCATTAGCCAAATCATACTTTCAATTCTCGGCTCTCTCTGCATTGGGGAAATGCTAAAACTGACCTCAGATCAGTATCTAGAGACAAAGCAACTCTCTTCCATGTCCAAGAGGCTAGAGTAAAACAAAAAAAAAGGAAAGTCAGATGAGGGGCTCCAAGTTTACATATAACAATGCAACTAGTATGTGGCTTTTGCAATGATTGACAAGTAATAACTGCATGGTTGTTAAAAGTTTCGCTTTTTTGCCTGTTACCCTAATGACTGGGACTGTCCCTATTAAATGAAAGAGGACACAAAAATAATGCAAGCTAAGTTAAGTTAGGTTACGCATAGTTATGGAAATGTTGAAGAGACAGTGCAAGAGAGTGCAGAGTTGAGGTTACCTTAGGACAAAAAAAATTCATATTCACAGCTTTACAGGTACCTAAAACTGGCCACACTATGGGCCCAAGGTTTACTTGTTTTGTTACATTTGTCTGTTAGCAGAAGGTGGCGTCACTCAGTTATCCTGCCAGCATACATACTTCCATTTGTTCTTTGGTTTTTTAACCTCTCAGTTTTTGTCTTACCTTGTGCATACACTACAGTTACAGATGTTTTGATTCTTTGTTACACTCAAGAACATAAAAGTTATACCAACTGGATCCACCAATGCTGTTCTTCCGTTTAAATACTGTGATATACGTATATCTAATTATTTTTGCACTGTGTGCATTGCAGAGCGATGTGCCGGGCCATTTTGATACAGTTACAAATATCTCTGAACTTACCTCATTTCTCTACTGTTTATATCCACTTATTGAGCCACTGGAGTATTATTTTGTGACCAACACTGTTTAAATTTTATACAGTTCACTACAAAATGTTTCTCTCACTGTCTAGCACTTTCTCTTGGCTGTTTTTACTTTAAAGTGTATTCTCACACATTTCTCCTCTCACTGTTGCTGTTTTCGTCTCTCAGCTGAAGTGACATCTGTGTAAAGTGTAGGTGAGGAACAGCTCCTCCCTTTCATTGTGCAAATGTACATAATGTATATTTCATATTGTTGCGTAGCATTGAAGAGGAATCTAAATGGACTGTCACTTTTTTTTAGTACATTTCATTGATAGTGTCTGCAGTTTGTCTTTGCTCTGTTAAACAGATCCTCAGTCACACTGTAGCCTGAAATAAAAGATGTTCTGTGTATTTGTTTTTGTCTTGTTTTGTAAGGTAATTACAGTCACTTTTGACACCTGTCAAGTATATTTTATTATACTTTTGAGGTTTTGAGAAAGTGGCTTAGTGGCCGAACTAACCTTCAATTGATGAGAACATAGAAACCTCTTGATTTTTTATGTCTGTAGCTAATCACCAATTTAATCTGGAAAAAGACCAGCTAGCAGTTCTCTAAGGCTGTCCTTTTGCTAATGGCAATGAGCTAAATGCTAACAGCATGCAAACATGCTAAGCTTTTCGAAGTGAACCTAAGGGGGAGATGGGCATTTCATAAATTTTGCAAGCATTTTAGTTATAATGGTAATAATTGGTAATGGTAAAATAAAAAACTGGGCAAAATAACACTTAACTAGATATAAAAAAAAATTAAGGGCTAATCAAATTGATTGCAGTTTAACCTGAGACCACATTTTGAAGTCAATTTATGCAATAGTAGTGTAAGTTTTTTCCTTAATTAAATAAAGTGTTTAGGGATCGAGGATGTCATATGCTGTACAGAGTCTGGTTACATGTGTAATAGTGTCCTGGTTTGAGCCTTATCTTGGTTTTTATCACAATTGGGATATCGCACTCACATGTTACATAAGAACCTTGTTAATCAGATCCCAGTATAGTATGTTATTTTTAAATCATCTGCCTCCAGGTGTATTTTGATTTCTAACCATCTCTTCCATTATGAGATGATTCAGAAACATAAGGTGTTTACATGCCATAGTATCTTGATTACTATTAAAGTACTCTAAGTATTCAAGTTTCTCAACACTGGGAAAAGGTGCCTTGCCAAGGTAACCAACAAGACAATAACACAATAAATTGAACTATCCTTTGTTTCCTTTGTTATTTTTTTATTAATATCTGTCTCACCTCCATGTTACAGCAGTCTTCATAGACTGGCAGAGCGCCCTGACCCAGCCACCCTGCTCTTCAGAGCACTCTTGTTCCATTGTTTCTCCAAAACTCTTCAGCAGGCGCTCATATAACACTTAACGTCAGTCGGGGAGAAATAGCAGCACTAATCTCAGAATGATGCCCTTATTTCCATCATTACAATGAAATGAGAGGAAAAAATACAAATGTGGTTTTGTTTTATTTTACCCCCATTTTTTTTTCCCCTGAGGGCTGGTGTTTCTTCGCGACATTTTATGGAGCTGCTGTCGTCTAAGTGACAGCCACAGTTGTAGCAGACTGTGGTGAGCCGTTGGTGGCAGGGACTGATTCGTGGGCTTGTGACTCACTCTGTTATTGTTCTTTGGGAAGCGTGCACTTGCCTTGTGCTTTGAAGATTATCTTATCTGATAATAAAGGGGAAGCTCTTCTAGGTTTAGATTAAGGAGACATTGATAGCACATATCTCTTTCGATGGAACAGCTGAGATCACTTGTCAGGCAGCATTTGGTACCTTTTAACTAGTAAACGCCATCTTGGCCTTTGCAGACAATAGAGTCTGGTCTTCCTGAGGTCTCAGTAAAGAGGAACTACGCCTCTGTCCTGGCTCACTGAATTAGGCTGCATAGCTGATTCATATTTGGGTGTTTTAATTTGCCTGTGTTTTATAGGAGGCTGCTGAGCCGGCGGTTTCCTCATTAAAGGACACATGAAAGCAGGCTGTAAAGGAGCCTTGGTGAGACCGGCCTGCGCTGACGTCTGAAGGGGACGCAAGCGACCGAAGGACCGACCGAGTCCTGAGCCAGCCGGTCTGAGCCGGAGGGCCTCACCCTCTCGACCAGGCAGCCAGCGGTGGGGACACCAGACACACCACACTGAATCGTGTCCACGCCAGGATACGACACCAGTCTGATGTGTCAGCAGGAGTTCATTGTTCGAAGCTTCTGACTTGTGTTTGCATGGCCTTTTCAACTGTTTTAAGCATTAACAACCCTTCTCGTGATCATAGATACTTGTATCGGGTCACAAACATAAACCTGAGCTGAACTCATCTTAAAATTAATTTTTAAGTACATTATACACAGACGAACAAGTTTGCATCTCTCTTATTCCTACTGGTGTGTTCTCAGACTTTGAAGTTAATTGCCCACTTGGCGAACCCCCCTTGCTGCCATTTAGAGGATAAAACAGCCTTGGCTCTGAGAGTTGCAGCTGTGATAAATACCTGAGGCAACAGCGTTCATTATTTTGCCATTATAACTGCTGGTGGATCCTCTCGCCTGTTTAACGACTCGCTCTTTAAGGAAGTAAGAGTGGTGGGGTCACAGCACAGGGAGGGGCGGCGAGGCTCCTCCAAGCACCCCGTGATTCATATCAAACGCACGTTAAGTGGCATGTGGCTAAATTAGTGGCTGGAGTCTAGCAGGTATAATAGCTAACCCGGCGGTGCGTAACGAGCCACTGTCTCACTGTGTAGTAATGTGGCCTTGATATCTTTTACATGAGCCCACCAATAATAGTCAAGGCCATTTAGCCCGAGCCTGTATTCCACACCCACAGCGTCTGCACATCAACACCCACACAAGTCTTCTTCCTGTTTGGTAGACAACATTCTCCTATCCTGAGTCATTGACTCCGCTTAGGTTCATTAGTGAAGATAATTCTATTTCAGACGGCGGGTCAGCACATTACACGTCTTGACGACAGCGAGGCACATAACCGCAGCTAATTATAACTATGAAGTGCTCATTAGAATATCTATGGGGGTGTAGTAAGCTGTTGTGAAATATGGAGCCACTTCCTGGTTAAGAGTTTGCGTCTCAACAAAATGAGTAAATGTCTGAGGGAGAAAGAACTTATCTTAATATATTGTTTTTTTCTTATTTACACTCTGCCTTTGAAACTTGCTTGACGCTGGACATGTGATGTTCAAAAGTCCTGCAAGTAATTTAATCTATATGTCCCCTGACTGCTTTGACTTTAACCTCTCCGCTAGCCTCCTTCTTTTTATGGTTTCATTCATACTCTGGCTCTCTCTTTCTACCCTTTTCTCTTCTTTTACACTATACTTCTCTCTTCGTATTACCCCCCCATGCACACTCTCTGTCACCAGTGAGTAACGACAGTATGCACACTCTATTTATCACACACTACTGCACATGCTCAGTAGCTCTTCATTATATTAATTACTCTCATTGGAAGAGTGATCATCAGCCCCCATCAGAATCCATCACCGCCTGGTTCCCACAGAGGCCTGGGCCCGGTAAATAATCACCGGTGTCGGTAACAGGGCTCTGGCCCCGCCGTTCCCCTCGGACCCACCAGGGTGGGCCCTAAACACCCAGAGGGGTGTGGCTCCCACTGAGCCGCATTCATCTCTGCCAGTGGAGAAGGTGTCTGTAAGGCCGGTCCCAGAGGCTGCTGGTGCTACTTCAGAGCAGCCGATAGAGGAAAGGAAGTCTGAGCCGGGCTCTGCAGTCAGATGGGAATAACACATTCTGTTTTACAACAAGGTCTAGCTGGTGTGTGTGAGGTTCTGTGCATTAATCTGTGTGAGGTAATAATGGCTTCAAATGAAAAATGAGATCTGGAGTCCAAACAAATGAGTAAACTGCAACAAATCAACTACAGGATTGTGAGGAGACCACAGGGGGCGAGTTCACACCAAGCACGCTCAGTGTGGTTCATCAAATTATGGGATGTTAACTCTTTGATTTGGATTATTTCAGGTGAAAACAATGCAGCCGAATGTGGATATTAGTGTTGCATCAATCCAACCCTTTTCCCCTGATACCAAATCTGATACCTCAACTACTGATGATACCTGTGCTATCTTCATTTGAATTCAACACCTACTGTACTGCAAGTCGTTGGAATAATTTTTTATATAAACAGCCTAAAATGCGGCCAAAGATTAGCTGCTGCATTAAAAACTGGGTCAGCAGGAGGCTGTAACTAAATGACAGTAAATGATAGCAGAGGTACAAAATGTTACGGTGACATGGATGAGGAAGCAGTGGATTGGTTACTTCATGCTTCATAAAGTCAGTTTCAGGAATGATTGTGTATATTTCCGGGAGTACAACATGAACCAACACTGAGAAACATCCCCAGACAGCAAGCGATAACTGATAGCTAGCAGTCACACTGCAGTTATTGTCTGTAAAGAAGTGCAAATAAAAATGAATCAAAGGTCAAACCACTGCCTTGACTGATGCTCAGCTATGTCCACCTGTTTATACAGTAACTGAAGGAAACAATGAAATGTATTGAAATTAAATTGGTGGAAAGAATGAAGACAAGTATTTTGTAGCAACAGGGACTAGAATCACATCTCAACACCAGACTCTCTGCATTCCCACCTGTGTCTTGTTTTAAAGGATAAAAACGATGTATTTCTACTTTTTCTATCTATTTTTATTTACTTTATGAAAACCATAGGTGTGTTTTTCTGTCGACTTTTTAACTTCCCTGCCTGTCCATGGC
>JAPZDY010000008.1:13856313-13868037 GCA_029783645.1 Ctenochaetus hawaiiensis | reverse complement strand
GCGGCGTCTCGGGCCTTTACACACACACACACACACACACACACACACACACACACACACACACACACAGGTCCTAATGCCTTTACTGTCTACAGTCATTCTTCAACACTTGCTGGCCAGGGAACTCAGTGGATTGATCTGCAGTGAACGGATCACTACAACTATCAGTACAATGAAGGACTGATTAAGAAGCAGGACCTTTAGAGAACTCTGACTGGAAATTCCATATGGATTTGTCCATCAGTACAAATAATTAGGTAAAAAAAGTCATGTAGTTGAGGATGAGAGAAAACAATAGCTGAACTACAGATGAGGAATTAAAATGATCAACTACTGACACTGAATGGACTAATTTGGTGGAATAGCATCTGATAACTAAATGGAATGAAATCGAGGTAAAGTGTGTGCATTACTTACAGTGCAGTGCAGTGTACTGCCATCTCATGACAGGACAGCTTGTGCCTTCCTCTTGACTTGGTCAGTGCACTTTTATCAATTTAATGTGTACTCCACCTCGAAGGCTTATTGAAATAGATCATACATTACATGAGTGCCTCAGAATACAAAGCTGTATTTATGATTTGTAGTTGCTGTAATTAAATATGTCTGCAAAATAAACAGATTCAAACTTTGGTTGCAACCAAATCACTACTATGTAATTTTAGTCTCTTGAGAGGGATTATCATCATAAAAGGACTGGATTGCCATTGCGAGTAAGAAAGGCTAAACAATGGCAGCAAGTGGCAAGGTACTAGGATCATTTTAAGGGGTGGTTGATAGGTTCATGGGCTAAGGTCAAAGGAAATGACTTATGCAACTCTTGTTACATGCAGATTTAATGAGCTTCTGATTGTGTGATTATGCAGAAAGTTTAAGGTTAATAACTTTAATAGTATTTCTTTTTGGGTAATTGAAAATGCAAGTCAGCATTGTCAAATTTGACATCGTCGGCCTTCATGGAGTCATTTGCTACTTCAGTTGCAGGGACTAAACACCCAAGGAGGTTTATAGGGACATGGAGGCAATTCTAGTGGTGGGTGCCTCTTCTGACACAGCATTGCGGAGATGTGAGCTACTGAATTTAAAAGTGGCAGATAGAGCCTGGAAGATGACCCCAATCCTGGAGGGCAGTCACTATCACCACAAAGAAGACCATTGACAAGATCCATGACATAATTTTCATAAAATATATGACCAACACAACAATACATTGCCACAGAGTTTGTGTTCATGCAGGAACATGTTCATGCAGTTTTTCACAATGAACTCCAGTTGACCGAAGTGTCAGCTGGGTACCAAAACTCTTGGAAGTGGATTCTGCACAACATGTGTACGGACAATCTTATCATATTTAGGTGGAACCAAGAGATTTCTCTAGAAATTTGTAAGTACAGTATGCATGAGACTTGATTTATTACAGGAACCTGTTATGCCAGATAAAAGCTCAAACCACAAGTTCATAGTGGTGATGGCTGCCATCCAGAAATGTGGGTTTGAACTCAACCAACGTGCGCCCTATTCAACTGGTTTGGCACCCTTATACACTTGAAGAAGGACCTAGCGGTTGCCTTTTGACAAATTCATCCAAGATGCTGATTTCTACTAAGAGAGATCATATGCTCCACAACCCGCTGACTAAGTGTGTAAATGTAGTGGGCAAATGATGTAAAAAAAAAAATAGTGTGTAAATTTTGCTCCTTTCACTTAAGGCCATGAACTTATCAATCACCTCTCCATAAGGCTGAGGTGCAGCTTATGTTCTGAATGCAAATCATTTATTAATTTTTTTTGTTTGCTTTGTGTGAAATATTTATTGCACACTATCCATCTAAACTGTATGTGCTTCCTGTTAGTGGTCTGGCCAGTTAACCACAATCCTACCTTTTGAAATAATGTAACTGTGTTTTCTTACTCATCTGTCATTTTTCTCAATTTTTCCTCCTCCACTACCAAGAAAGATAATAGTGTCCTCCTGTGTGCATTAATTAGAGAAACTTTCCTCAGCATTTTTTTTTTCAGTGTGAATGATCAAAGCAACCAACAATAGAAATGTGAAATGTTTTTGTCATTACCTGCTTTCTCAGTCACAGCAAAGGAAATGATTCCACCTGGACTGGGGATGCTTCACAAGGTGCTTCCAAAATTAAATAATGTCCATAGTAAAATGTAATGGAAAAATATCTATATGCTGCCTTTACACCCAATCTGTATATTAACATTTCACTTAAAGGTTATAACAAAAGGTAAAGGTATAGCACCTGTCATGTCTTTTATAATACATGCCCAACTAATCCCCATCTTGTCAACTTTTTTAAAACTACAATTAAAATGAAACACAAGCAGATTGAATCTTTGGCATCCTTAACACCAGGGCTGTTCCCTGTCACCAAACCTATCATAAATGTACACTGAAGTCCTCTGAAATTATGCTGTCTTTGTTGGAACTGAAGTCGGATCCTCTTGTTTTTTAAAATCAGTTATAAACTTCTTTTTGTTAAATACATGTCCTGTGAGTGGCTTACCAATACTCAAATCTCATCGGCCACCTCAAGTGCCATCCCATTATCCTAAAGCATGATTGAGTGTTATTGACTGTGCATTGTTTTCTTTTGTGTGAAGCCCACTTTTGGAGGTATACCCATAATTTATTTTTGAATACTTAAAGAATAAACTATAAAAGCTTTACATTGTATTTGTTTGGTGCCACTCTTCTGTGTTGTGATCGAAAGAAACCATTTATGTTGTAATTAATGTTATCACAGATTTGTAGGAAACTGGTAGCTATTTTTTTTGCTAGTAATTACAGTACATATGAGAAATGGTAAAGCAATACTGTTCTGACTTTGGTGTACAAACACATACTTCCCTGATTAAATCTGCCCCACTTGCCAAAAAAAGTCTAGAAAAAGTTGGCTCCTCTCCTTAATCCATGTTCAAGAGCTTTAATCTAATGATGGTTAAGAGAATAAAAATGAGAAGGGATTGATACCAGAAAAGGTTCTGCCTGGTGATATTCTTGTTTCGCTCATTACTTCAAAAGCTCTGCAAGATGTGACACTAACCAACTCTGCACACACCCTTTATAGTAAGTAATCAAACTGTTATGTATAATATTTTCATAAGTTTATGTTACTTGTTTGTTCTCAGCCTTAAAAATGAGGTATGCAGTTTTCTGTTGGCCATCTCATTATTTACATGAAAAAAAATCCTTACACTCAGTATTTTGTGTTTTTGGTAGGTTTACATCAAGAAAATTGCCCTGCAGAACAGTTACATCTTCCCTGAATTTCAAAAACAAGATAACAGCGTGAAATATAACTTAAAGCTCTATTTTAATTTAAAAGTACAGTTAAGAGCAAATGAGTTTGGGAAGCTTAGCTCAGCTCCTTTTTGAAATCCTTACAATATAAAAAAATAGTGTGGAAGATCAGGATTAATCATTAGAATCTGAAAAAGTCCACCAAACCTGTCTTGAATTGTTTGCAGCAGTTATTTAAAATGTATTCTGATGACAAAGAGTCATAGATTATTGCACAAAATTTAGTCAAACCCAAAGACTGCTGTTGTAAAGGGAAATACATTACATTTAAATTTAAACCTGTGGGTCCCTTTGATAATAAAGTAAATGATGACGATCCAAAGGTTAGTTTCAGAAAATAATTAATTGAGTAACATTGGACAAAGTTATTCCAGACCATTCATTCCATTATCACATATATTCTTACACAAACACATTTGACCTAAACATAAATTATTTAATCATCCAAATTAGGTATGAAAACTGAAAAAATCATTTGTCGCGTCATTTGCCTAAGGTTAACGAAGCAAATTATACTGAATGCGCATTCTTGCTGTAGAAACAGTCGGTAAACTTATTTTGTAACTGAATGTCTGTACATCATAAAAAAATAGAAACCAATTTTAAACTCTTTAATATGCATTAAACTTAGATGTCTTGCCGTATGTTTTCGTAGCGCAATATTAATTGTTATAATGAAGATAACTTTTTGACACGGATTATTCATAGCCATTTGATTGAATTGCGTTATTGTATTCAGTGGGATTAATCGTACAAAAATGATATTCAGCCTCTGTTAAACGTTGACTGAAAGAGTTTTGAAGGTGCTCGCACCTGCTTTAGAGCTCCAGGAGCAGACCATATAATAAGGAGGGGAGCGTATGAGCAGACACCATCAGATTGGGTTATTCAAGGGCAGCTGGTTACTGCATTATCACTGCATCACAAACAAATTTTTTACTAAACTTATTTTAATTTAAAATTTGTAGTTGGTGATGTTTTTTGTAGCCTAAATATTTTAGTGTCGGTGTTACACCTACATAGTATTTTACAACTTTTTACTCGCCTTGCTGTCCATACCTGCAGTAGGAAATAGGAATCAATAAAAAAACAGCTATATGCACCAATCAGGCTTTATCTCCATGTCTCTCACGAAAGTTAAAATTTAATTTGGAATATTTCCGAAACTGCGGCCGCCAGTGCTCAATCGGACAAGTCTGTGCATGTGTAATTGTATGTAAAATTATTTCTAGTATAATTCCCATTTTACATAAAAATGTTGAAAGAGGGGGACTGAGACTCATCTGACCACCAAAATACTGTTTGGCGAATATACTATTTTGGGGGTACAGGCCTATTTGCCTTCCAAATCAACCGCAGCGCTGTCATCAACATAGGTTTACACAAGACGATATGTGGGCCTACGAGGGATGTGAGCATAATGGTTTTGCTGACTGGCTGGTTGTTCCTGAACTGTGACAGTTAACCATTTTTTTTTATAAGAGTAGGAAAGATAATTATGAAGCTCAAAATGCATTTCAGACCATGTATGCCGTAACCTATCTGCTCCAATATGTTCTGCATGTAGTTTGTTGAAGAAGGATAAAAAGGAATATATGCTTATTATAAGAATACAAACGCCACCACAAACCAAAGCAGTATTTGCTGACACAACGAAAATGTGCCCGTATTCTTAAGGTTTCTGAAGATATTATATCTCTAATTTTTTAACTTCTACCCTTACTTGCCACACAGAGTGTTGCGCAGAGCTTCTGTTACAGAGAAACCAACATAACGAGTGTGTCTGAATTAAATGTGTTCATTTGCATTCCGGAGAGGGCGTGAATATTCAATGTGCACAAAATTCCCAGAAACATCTCAGGTTCCTCTTGATTTGAACATCTAAAATATGAGGGTTTAAGTGGATCTTTTTATATCCCGAATTCATCTTGCTCTGTTTTTCTTCTCTTGTATATCACAATCACGTAGCAGCCGGCCCGTTTTCCAGCTGCATATAGCTGTCTCCCGTGCACCGTAAATAAGGTTGATAAAGATGCCGACGAAAACGACTTTCACGCGTCCCCCGATTGATTTAACGTGACCCCCGTTTCCAAATGATATTGGAAGCCTATTTAAACAGATGAAGGCTTAAATTGTCTTGCTTGTATGCGCATTAATCTCCCATTCATCATCATTACTGTGTGATTGGTCCGTCCACGCCTCCGCCAGCCCCTTGCGTTACGACAAGGGCCTGTAAATTAGGATGTAATCCAATTTAAACAGCAGTAGCAGCAGCCACAGATCCATTTGGTGTGTGTGCGTGTTTTTTTTTTTTCCTTAAATTTGCCGGTGGACAGCTGCACTGCTCCGCCCCTATCAAAATGCTTTGTGCTAGTTGTGGGAGCTGGGGAGCTCTGAGCCAATTCGCACAAATAGGATCGTATAAGGCTGATGTAATTGGTGTGATGTGCGCAATCTTTGAGCCCATCATATCTTGAAGCTCAGTCATACACAATCTTTCAGCGATTAAATGGCATGTTGATGCTGGATTAGGCCGCCGAGGCTGCAGCCATATAGTTTATGCAGTGAAAAGAGATGGAGATCCATATGCCTGGCTGGGTAAATGTGGTTGTAATTTGCCTCACTTAAATGTGTCATTCTGGCACAGTGTGACGCTGGTTTAGAAGATGATAGTGCTGCCGCTCCTGTGTAACCAAATGAAAATCAGCTCCAAGCTTCCCAGACTGTTAAAAATAACCCGCTATGAAACCAGAATTTTGGATAGACTGCGTCTTTTGAATATTCAGTAACCCTGGCCCGTTCGTCTTTACTTTATTGTACGATTTTATTATGCACAAACCAAAGCCATTTTCCTGCATGACCCGTGTCCCCATCAGGCTTAAAGACACCGGCTGATAGTTTACATAAATCTGCCTTGTGGTTTCGCCCCGACCCGGGCGGCTTAAACGGTGTATTATTCCAAACATATGCATTTTAATCAGCTCGGTCACACTTACAAGAACTGCAGTTAATAAGGCCATCAATCAAACGAGTGTGCAGGAGGAATAGGGGGAGAGTGAGTGCTCATCAGTGCGATGTGTGTGTGGATGCAGTTCAATCTGATTAAGATGAACCTTTACCTCCAAAAGCACCAGAGGAGGCTGTAAACCCGGTGACTTTTGAAGAGATTGTTGGTGCCTGGTTTTTCATTTCATCTTTTGGAAGTAATAGAATGTATTAATTTGAATTAATGTGCTTTGCTAATTAGCCTATTCTAGTACAAAGGCTGGAGAAGTCTAAATATGTATAAATATATATGTATATGTATATAGAAAAAAAGCATCTTGGTTGTTATGTTTGTTACACTGACACAGTTTGGCTAAGGTTTTGCTAGGTGGACTTAAAGCTTATCCAAAAATACCAGCAATTTCTTCCGACATTACTGCAAAACGTCTAGTCTTTTCCAGGTTACGACGTGAAAAAAATACAAAAAACAATCTGAAACGTAATTTCTGTGTCTCTCTCTGCGGGCCACAGCATCTTGCCAATCCTATTACGCTCAGAAAACTCTTTGGTCAAACGCGGCCAATTAAGATCCAGCTGATTGGTGTCGGGCCTCTCTGAAATCATCGATCTCTTTGCATTTCCAATATCTTCAGACAACTAATTCAGTCGTGTCTATTAAGTGGTCGGAGAGAAAATATGAGGGCCGTTAGCGGAGCCCGGGGACCACTTAACTGTCACGGTCAATCTTGCGGTCCCATCAGGAGATCTGGGGGCACAGTCTTGTTTTTGACAGCGATCACTTGAGAAAGAAATTAGTGTTATTATTGGAGGGGTAACGGGTTGTGGGGTGGGAGGGAGACCAATTTCAAGCAATGAAAATTCTTAACAGTCCACAAAGAATTAAAATGACCTGCCTGCAGGAGGAATAGACTTGTTTGAACCTGATTTTACTCTTGTCTTATTAAATAAACGTAATTATTGAATGAATTCCCTTTACTTGTGTTTAGATTCGACTCTTGGCAAATTAAAAAAACATCATGAATGTGTTTTTTGAAGACACACACTCCATTGCCACATTGATTCTTCGACAGTGTTTATTGCAAATTAGACGTTGAGGACAACTCAGCCAATAAAAAATAAAAATAAAAAAAAAAACATAAACAACATATTCAGTCAGTTTTAGTCCGCTTTCTCAATAAAATCTGTCTAGACTGGTGCCACTGTAGAAGTGCAAAGCGAGAAAAAATATTTTAAAATAGACCTTAGGCATACTGTATTAATCACATTTTCATCCGACTGAAGAACTGTCTCTCATATCGTTAAGGGAGAAAACTGAAGAGTGTTTGATGGCCTTAAAATAACTCTTTTTTTCATTGTGATTGTCCTCCCTCTGTCTCTCTCCATCCACTCCTGGGTCCCTCTTCCTCTCCCCCTCCCTCGTCAAACCGTGCAGGCTGTAGTGGGCCTAATCCGTTCCCTTGGCGCCTTGTTACCTTTTGGCAGTAACGATCCCTTCCTTGTATTATCATTAATTCAACACTCAAAATTCACCGGGTCGTACATATACATCACTAACTAATTTTACTAGCATCTGCACATTTCGGCCCGGGCCGCCGTGGAGGGCCCCGGTGTGAAGAGCTGCTTTATAATGAGACGGCCGCAGTCTGTTAACAAATCCCCTTGTTAAAAAGAGAGATGGAAAGCATCATTCTCGCCTAACTAACAATACCAGTAGGTCGATTTGGACGCGTAAAGAGACGACAAGAAATGATAAGAATTTTAACGCCATCCATCACGAAGATTTAAACGTTTCTCTGTCTCCCCCTCTCTCACACATCAAATTAATCTCCTAAAAAAAATCAAATCTGCTTTTGCGTCCATGCGGTCATATTTCAGCCCTCTGTCCTGGCTCTGCAATAGGATTATTATTTTTCAGTAATGGGAGATCCGTTGTGCGTCACATAGCTGAAGATCTATCTTGCCTCAAGTTCAAGCTGGCTTACTGCTTACAGGCTACCTCTTCATGCTGTTTCAGTCCTGATCATATATGTTAGGTTAAAAAGCTTATGGTAAAGGCTTATATAGAACAAGGGTTGTTTTGCTTTGCTTTTATCTGGTCAGAGGCACTTCTTCCCTCTGGTCTAATGTCACAGATGAGGATTTGCTGAGAACTGAGGGCGTGAAAGTGACAAAAGCGTCAGTCCTGCTAGTTGGAGAGCAAGCGAAGTCCGAAGCGGAGGGCCTGGTTGAGATGCCATTGGATTGACTGGAGTGACAGGCCAGGCAGGAGCAGGGACTTCCTCCGGGACCGAGGCCGTGGGTCGGACCCGGATACAGGGAGGGGTGTCTGAAGGCGCACAGGAGCTCCGGCCTCTGGTATGGATGAGACAGCATCCGGAAACTGTCGAGGGAACGAAGGGGGTTGGAAAAAGGGGTCGCGGCCGGAGCCGAGCCAGCTCCGACGCCCAGGTGGGAGTAGTAAGGCAGCGGCAGGTGTGAAGGGAAGGGGTAGGGCAGGTTCCCCGTGGCCGCCGCGTGGCTCATCATGTATGTGTAGAAGGCCGGGTCGGCGGGGTGAGGCCACGTCATGGCCAGACGCTGGCGCTTGTCTTTCATCCTGCGGTTCTGAAACCACACCTGGGACAGCGACACAAAAAGTCAAATATTAACCTCAGTCCCCAGCGGTTCAAAGAAAAAACACAACAACAAAGAAATGTAGCTCACAAAGGCTAGTTCCACTTTTACGCATTAATTTGAATGAGTGACAGCGAGTTTTTGCCTTTATTTGATTTTGTCAGATTATATGAGATTATTTTACTGCTGTTATTGTACTGATTGACCAAATTAATACAATAAATCTAATTTTAAAAAATTACCCTTCTAAGCATGGCAAGTCTGCAGGCATATTCTCAACACTTGGTCAGATTGTATTCTTGGTAAAGGTCTCATTGGTGCCTTGTTATATTTTTTTTCCTAGTGTGAAATAACATTTCAGAATCAATTTAATTATGAAACAGTTGTGTGCCCCTCTAGTTTTTATAGCCCTTTATAAAAACAATCTCCCAAATATAAGCCTGCACGTATTAGAAGCTGTTGGCCTAATTCAGATCTGCTCCTTATCTGCATCGTTATCTCTCACCTTGATTGTGGTTTCAGGTAGATTTAAGGCAGCCGCCAGCTCGCATCTTCGCGGCCTGGACACATAGTTCTCCCGGTAGAATTCCTTCTCCAGCCGTGCAATCTGCTCCCGAGTGAATGCTGTCCGGTACCGGCGAATCTGATCCGCTGAATATGACAGAGAGCCCTGACCCGGTACAGTGGTTCCTTGGTCAGCACCAGTCTCACTAGGATGACCTGGAGAATCCCCATTACGACCTGAATCAGTGTATGGAATCATTTATGAAATACAATTAGCTTACAGTTTTTAAAACCATTTAGCAGAAGCATTTTAAAGGGACAAAATCACGTGAGAACATTTGATTTCTTTCATTCGTTGATATTTCATAATTTCCTAATAAGTGGAATTTATAGACTTATTGGACATTTTCATTTTTTTAACGACACTGTTTCATTTTTATTATTGAAGGCCTTCCTGTCATAGGGCTCAGGTCTTCATGTAGAGTCTCATCAATTACCTGCTAATATTTTTATTAAAAACTATTATTTGTCAGAGAATAACGTCATGTTAAACTATAATTGTAGTTGGCGGAAATGATGGATAATGTTATTGTCCTCAATTTGTCTTCTGTTTTCTTTAGGTTTGAGGCAAACAACAACCACAACTCATTTACAATTAATATTTTACTTATAATTTCGGTATAGCCTGTAACACATTTGTTGCAAACAGTCTTTGAACCTAGAAAGTGCCGTGTTCGTGGCCTACCCTTCACGTTTTTGCTTGTGGTTTACATAAAATCCTGCATACTTCCTCATGCAGTAAATGTACATATAGGCAGAATTGCTGTACGAGTGACTCATTGTCCAAGGGTAAAAATTCCTGGTTAAACTGTGGGTGTCACCTCAACGTGTTCCCAGCCACACTGGTCACTTGACAGAACAGCTGTGCAGCACCTACTGCACTTTTTTTTTTGCTGTTTTTGAGGCTAAGGTTCGGATATATATTGATAACTCTGCTCGGCAAAATCCATGCTGGTATTCGAACAACTTCAATAGCACAAACAGCGAGAGAAAACCCGCAGTGACATGCAGCTTTCCTACCTTTAGCTGTTGGGTAGTCCATGCTTTCAGGCGTGCAGCTGACATCAATTTCCTCGTAGAAGTCCGACTCCGTGTCTGAACTGCTGCCGTCTTTATGGTGATGATCAGTCCGGTGCCTGTCTCCAGAAGAAGACGTGCCAACTGGCCTCATATCGGCGCACATATTCCTCCGTGCGCTCTCCTCCATCACCACTTCCGTCCTGTCCCGGGAGTAGGGCGCAGCGCCGGAGCTCAAACAGCTCCTGTGGCCCGGCTTCCCCTGCCCTTCTCGAACGGGGCTCCCGATGGCTTCCGCCAAATTAGAGCCGCTCTTGCCAAGCTGACCTCCCTCCGCCAGCATCGCAATCTCCTCTCTGCTTTCCATCACAAGCACGACTTAAAAAGCTCGACTTCGCGGGAGAGTGCAAGCCGTCAAAACCAAAGCGATGATTTTCAGGTTGGAGGGGTGTGTGTATGTGTGCAGTGGTGGTGATGGTGGAGGTGGGTGGGGGGGTTGAGTCTTAAGGAGAAGGAGAGGCTTCTGGAAAAAACAGGGGATGCTATCTGGTCTGACCCTGAGAGTAGAGCGCTCCAGAGTGCGCAGAGGGAGCTCTGGGAGGGATCACCATTTACCCTCTCTCTCTCTCTCTCTCTCTCTCTCTCTCTCTTTCTCTCTCTCTCTTTCGCTGGAGCTGTCATTCTTAATAGGCCCGTCGTCGTGATGGTCACCCCCCTGATGACGACACGCATTGATTGGTTATGGGTAAACAGAGGGAAAAAAATTAGCGTCAAGATGGAGGTGGGATTGTAAGGGGGCACAACAAGCAGTACCATCTATCTATCTATCTATCTGTCTGTCTGTCTGTCTGTCCGTCCGTCCGTCCGTCCGTCCGTCCGTCCATCCATCCATCCATCTATCTATCTATCTATCTATCTATCTATCTATCTATCTAATTGGGTTATTTTTTAAAAATTTATATAATTATATAACTGAAAAAATAGAATAATTATGCAGTCCTAGTGCCATATAGGCTTGATTTTTTTCCCTCAATGAGTGTAATTACATCAGTTAAAAGTATTTAAATGCCATAAAGTAATGACTGATCAATCAAGAATATTTATTTAATCACACTTTAATGCACTTTCCACCCCCCACCCCCCGCCCCTAAATCTCCCCATTCTCACTGTCTTTGTTGGCTCTGCCATCTCAAGAAAAGTCAAAT
>JAPZDY010000008.1:13813492-13826389 GCA_029783645.1 Ctenochaetus hawaiiensis | reverse complement strand
TTCTACTTTCTTAGGAGACTCAAAAAGTGAAAACACGGCCAACTGGCTGACAGCTAAGAGCGGCCGGAAGAAACGCTGTCCATACACCAAGCACCAGACACTGGAGCTGGAGAAGGAGTTCCTTTTCAACATGTACCTGACCCGAGAGCGCCGCCTAGAGATCAGTAAAAGTGTCCACCTGACGGACAGACAGGTTAAAATCTGGTTCCAAAACCGCAGGATGAAACTCAAGAAAATGACGCGGGAAAACAGGATCCGGGAGCTCACCTCAAACTACGGATTTTCCTGATGAGCGAGGTGATCTCATTGAGATAAAAGGATATTGATGTCAGTCTTCAAATCAATGACGCCCACCCGTCCTCGCCACTTTGTCCACATGATGACTCATTTCACTGTGGGGTACAACTCTTTTTTAATTTCCAGACAGGCTTTCAAGTAAACGCATCGTCCTCTGTGAGCTACTGAGAAAAAGGGGAGAAATTAATGTTGTGGGTTCTATTTGATTGTTTTATGATGTCGTGTTTTGTAATGTCGACCTGTTTTTGTCACCTCTGTGATACATTAAAAAATAAAAAAAAACTTATGCCCCGGAACGTGGCTTAAATTCTCCACTTTCCCCCCAGCTCTGGCAAATAAACTTTTTACAAATTTTATCAGACAAATAGACATTTGGTTTACTTTAATTAGTAATTGCATGGAACAAAATCCTACCTTTTTTATTTTATTTTATTTTATTTTATTTTCAATTTTTAAACTACCCTGGAATATAAAGCCCATGTATCACTGCGGGAGGAGAAATTCACATATGACCTTTAGATGTAGTCTACCATGGTATAGGCCTCTTCTATGTATGAGCTAAATGTATACATTGAAATTCATTCACACTGAGGACGTTTACGCGAAAACGGTGTGCAAAGTGAGAGGAATGTTTTTATTGTATAATTCTTTGTAAATATTACATTGTGTTTTGTGTAATGCTTAATAAATTATCAGCTCGCATTGAAGAGTAGCTGCTTGTATTTTTGTGCTGTGGCTTTATATTTTAGTCAAAGTGTATTCCGCATAAGCAGAAAAAGGCTTTGTTTTACAATTCAAAGTCCAAAATAAGATGGACTCCCACGCTGGAGGTCACTATTTTTTGTGCACCAGCTAAGAATGTTTTTTAAAGGCTAATGTAATGGCCATCGGAAATAATTAAGATATTAGGCTATAAGCCGTCTAGCTGCATGGCCAGCCGGCTATTGTAGAGTTTTATGACTGGCTGGTATATGAGGTTTCTCCCTCTCCTCTAAGAGCTGCTTCAGTCGTGGGAGAGCCTTTCAGACGGAGAGGAGGCCCGGCACTCAGCTAGAAAGCTCAACTGTACAGATCCACTGTGGATAAAACATTGCCTTCTGCTTTAGTTTGGAAATACTGGGATTATCGTTTCCGGGATCGGGTAAGTCCATTTATCATTTAGCATTTGTCCATTTAGCGTCCTGTTGCAGCGGCTTCACCGTAGTGTGTACAACACAGTTGTACTTTCTCAACACAGACGATTTTTGGACACTTGATGACGGGACCGGCAACCACGGTGCATTAAGAATGGGCTCATCGTGTTTCACTTGAGGCCCGGATCGACTGTCGAGTGGTTTAGGTAGTTTCATGTTGTTGGGGTCCATTTCTAACTCTGCAACATGAAACTGTCTTAATTGCCCCAGTTACACACATCGAACCCAAAAGGAAAAGCAAATAGGGACAAAAACATGATAAGATTTAATGAAATTGTTGAGGGGTGTTTTGGAGGAATGTTCTCAACCTCCCAGGCTTATAAATAGGGGAGGGGTGACTGGCTGTTGTGTATATTCTTAACATGCATCTTGTGGCTAATATTTTCTCTAAACGTCTCCACTTGTTTTTTGTCTGTACAATAAGCAGAGGTATGCATGTGTGTTGAATTAAAACGTGATCAAAGCTGGGCTGCAGTATGCGTCGTGGACTTGGGATTAGGGGTAAAGCCGCGAGTGTTTTCACTGAGTAGTAGTGACGCAGACACGCCAGACAAGGCCTCGGTTACGACCACTGCAGTGGAGGGGAAGGGGAAGGTGAATGGGGCAACAGCGACCTCCGTGGGCAATGAGACCGGATGCTTCCGCTGCGCAATAGTGCCTCAGACAAAAGGAGGGGAAGGGCTTTATGGCGATATTTAGATCCGCCAGACAGGCTGTTATCTGCAGAGGCAAAAGAAGTGAATAGCCCCTGCGGTAAACTGAGTGAAAAAACACCCTGATTTAGGTTTACAGCCTGAGAGCCATTGGCATAGTGGCGTCTTTTCCTGCTCTGAAGGTGTTTGTCTATTCTAACTTTTAGTGCACAAATAGGGCCAGGCGCTCCTTTCCCCCTTTCGGTTTGTTTGATGTCTGTTGGCAAAATAATGTACAACTACCAGTGAGGTGAGAGCTAGGAACAGGACATATGGACAGCTTTCTATGCTCCTTTACTAAATGTATCAGTAAGAGCAGAGTGAAGAGAATTCCTGCGTGTTGAATTGCTTGTGGCCTTGTGCGGTGTTGGTCAAGCTCTCCGTTTATTTGCTGGTAGTAAATAAAACATGCAGTGTAATATGTGAGAACTCAAGGTTGCTGCTTTGTGGACATAATCAGCAGTGTGGGCTTAGATTCCGGATATCATGGACGTTGATATACGCACATAGCAACCACATTCAGTAAAATACACGATTGATTTAAGTTATTTATTTATTTATGAAACATAGCCTACACGACTTTCAAGTAGCCTATAGCCACACTGCATGTGAGTATTGTACAACATCAATATTTTTTTAGCTTAAAAATGTGTGCCCTTTCAAGCTGACGACGAATTTCTGAACAAATACACAGCTGAAATTAAGTTTTTAAATAATTAGTTTTAATCCCTCCACAAGCATTTTCTGACTGTCTTATTAATCAGTTAGTTTTTTCTATTTGTTATATTTTGTAATCCCAGTCTGAACTACGTCCTATATTTGAAGTGTTTTGTTGTGTCTTGGTGTGAGCCATTCCTCGCACCACTTAATTTTAACGGAGAAAACCATAAGCACCACATTACGTATATTTTTAGCTCTATTTAAGTGTAAGGTAATACTGAAACATAGCTGCTTGCAGGCTTAAGAGTTAATTTGTTGATGGCGGTGATGATAGCAATGTATAGAGTCCAATACAAGTGATAACGGCGGTGTAAATATTGAACGGGTTAAACGGTTAAGCAAGGAGAAACCGGGACCCGCCGTTAAGTTGTTGTTTTGAAAATATACAATAAATATTCGGCTTTAGTTCTTTAAAGCAGTAAGTGCTGTAAGTTGGTTTGTAACATTTATATGTACATCCATAAAGTAATATATATATATATATATACTTACCTACAATAGATGCCTACATGCTATATTCTATTAAATTCAGTCCGTTGTTCTACATAATTGTTTTTACAATATATTATTTAAAGTGATTTTCTCTTTCTTTTGTAATAATTTTCTAATACACCTAGATATATACTTATATATATAAAATGCAGTCAATGACTAACCAGTTTATATTTTATTTATTTAATTTAGGCTTTTATAGGCCCAGTCTTTTCGCACCACAATTATAGCCTAGCTAAGCAAATAATAATCTGTAACTATAGTTACAGATTGTTAATTGTTATACAATTAAAACAATTTCCGGAATAAAATATCTTACTTTTTGTTGTCACGTTTAAAGTTTTCGAAACTAATTATTTTCAATTGTAAGGAATATTGATTTATTTTTGAACTGGAAAAATGTATATAGCCTTATATCATCTCCGCACGAGCTATACTTATTTTACAGAATATCAGATGTTAGCGACCTAACTAACATTTGTGGCTTAGAAATAAAGGCTACATATTTGACGTGATTATTCTAACTTATACTACTAAAGGCCATTAGATAATGCTAGTCTGCGTCTCTGTTCTAAAATCAGTATAGGTCAAAACACAACTACCCCATATAGCTAAATGTTAGATAGATAATAACTATTTTAGCCGCTTAGAGGATATGAGACGCATAACTTTTCGTGTGTGTTTTGTTGTTGTTGTTGTTGTTTGTCTTTGTCTCTAAAATAAAAGTAAAAATAAAGAAAGAAAATATTGGAAGTATGGTCACGGAGAGATGTCGGATAAAGTAAAAAAGGAACAAAATTAAAAATAAGATCATTTTTAATGTTGTTATTGGAGGACCACAGGTCGTTTTAGCTTTGAACTGCAAAGTTTCTAAATGCAGAGGTGGTTAAAATGTGTTTTGGTGAGCAGCAATGGTAGGGTGCTTACGTGTCCTATAAAGTACCTCGTAAAATAAGGTTTCTGAAAACATGCTGTATCGTTGTGAATAACCAAGAATGGGTTTTAACAGCAACAGTGGGGAAACATACTGTAAAATATTATTCTTTATTCAGTTATTTATATTACAGACAACAGATCTCATATCTTGATAATTCTTAGCTTTAAACTAGAGGTTGTTATAGCAGAGCGGGTGAGTATTTAATGACCAAAGGGATTGATTTATCCTTTATTGTTCAGCCTTTATGATCACGTGTGTCTGCTACCCAATAGCATGGCAGCCTGGCTCCTCGTTACTAGCCCACTGTAGTTCTCTGTGGGGCCAAGTTGCTACTTGATTTCTCCACATTGTTATTTTGTGAGGCTGGGTTTACTGCGTGTGTATATGTGTGTGTGGTGTGTGTGTGCGCGTTTTACTTTTGCATGTATCTGTTGTATGACTGCGTACATGTGAGCGTATAATTTTTCTGCCATGTCGACATCCGGAACACTGACTAGTTACTACGTCGATTCCCTCATTCTGCCGGAGAGCGAAGAGCTCTCTGTGCCGAGGTACCCCTCCGGTCCTGGGCTACAGCACGCCAGGCAGTCCGCCTCCATCAACGAACACAGCGAGCTCGGGACCTGCACCTTCCCGTCCAAACCTCCAGTATTTGGGCCGTCATGGAGCCATGTTCCTGCCCAATTCCCTGGCACCGTGTCCTCTGTGTATCATCACCACTATGGGCACCCCCAAGGCCCTGTCGGTGCAGATACAGATGGCCGATATCAGTCATGGTTGCTGGAGCCCATGTCAGGTTCCCTGCCCATGACCGGATTAACTACGTCCCATCACTACGGAATCAAACCGGATAGTCTGGGGACGCGAGCTGACGGCTCGCTGCCCGGCTCCCACACAACGCTGTTGCTCTCTGATTACGCCAACGGGACGGTGGCGACGGCATCACCGGTGGAGAAGGACGCACTGTCCGGCCAGGCAGGGGACATGAGCGTGGAGACTGAAGAGAAACCAGGCATTGATCCAAGTAAGTCGCTGCACAGTCCTTTATGTTTATAGCCTACTATTTATACCGCATAAAGCTGTGAGGATTGGGGTGCGCGTCTGAGCGGATGCCATTCTGAACGTGCCATTTCCTTATGAGGACTGTTAATGGCCCAGCTCCCATTGCTATATTAGATAACATTTTGCAGCTTTAAAGTGAACGTCAGGACTGAGAGAAATAGAGGGGAGTTGTTTTGGACGCCTTCATGCATGTGTAGCCAGTCTCTTGTCTCAACAGAATAATGGGAATTTTTGTTTTTGTTGTGAGCCGAATTATTGGTAATGTTTGTTTTTACATTTGGTCACTCGTTATCGGGCCTTCACACCAGTGTCGCACCACCACTCTTTTCAGATAACCCAGTGTCCAACTGGCTCCACGCGAGTGCCACAAGAAAAAAGCGCTGTCCGTACACGAAGCACCAGATCCTGGAGCTGGAGAAAGAGTTCCTCTTTAACACCTACCTGACCAGGGACCGTAGGTACGAGGTGGCGAGGCTGTTAAACCTCACCGAGAGACAGGTTAAAATCTGGTTCCAGAACCGCAGGATGAAGATGAAGAAGTTTAATAAGGACGGCGCACCGAAAGACGAGTGACTGAATATTAATACAGTATTTAGGCTGTTAGCGAGCTTTGTGTGTGGAAGCTCTTAACTCTGCTGGACCTTGTTTTTAAAACTTCATTGTCTTATTGTTCTATAAAACAGAAGCTTATTTGTCTTGTAAAAAGCATGTTGGGCTTCCGTTTGATGCTACTACCTTTATATTGCACAATTTAACAGTGCCCACTCGTTTTTTATTGGTTCTTTTCTTATGTTAATTAAAAATAATACCTCGTTATGTGTATTAGTTCGCCTGGTCCCTGTGCTTGTTTGTGTATGGATGTTTCTAGCCGTCTGTGTTCTGGTTTGTAGCTATATTTGTTGTCCATCTCAGAGTCACCTGAGCGTATAGTTTGTGAAATGTATTCATTTTATTGTTGTTTCTCCCTTACTGATAGAACTATGACTGATGACCATGAGTTTGAATCTAACATTGGAACAATAGGAAACAGACTCGCATTTTGAAGGTGTGTAAACTTCAAAAAACTATTGAAAATGCTTAAACGTTAAAATGAAAGATGCTATAGGAGCTATATTACATTATTGACTACCTTTGTCTTTCAACTACCTACAATAACCTATTTTTTTGTCGATGGCGGATTCTAGTAGATTTGCTTGCATTAGATGCTGACTTTCAGGGAGTAACATTTTGAAAGTACATAATGTTTGTTAGTGAGAGAAAATTAAAACACTGTAGGCTATTGAATACCTCACGGTCTGCTGACCGTCTGACTTTTGGTTCACAAATGTAATTTGTACTTATTTATTAAATAAAACAAATTATATCTGCGAATGCATGCACCTACCGTTCTTTTTTATTCGAACCTTCTGTTTTTCTATAGCACTCAAATTCAGGAATTCTTGCTGTTTGAGAAGTTTTTTTTGGAGCTTCTTTATTGGATAATAAATGAAGGAGCTTGCTGCTGTTTACTAAATCTCACTACACACACACCAGGCACAAACATAAAAATTTGAGAAAATATAAAAATAAATTAAGATGCTTTACTATAGTGAAAATTACAACATTTTCTACACTTTTTAGTAAATATTTTCATGCATTTCAATCTGTAGAGAAAACACACACACACACACACACACACACACACACTCACTCTCTCTCACACACACACACACTCTCACACACTCATACACTCTCTTTTTCTTTTTCACACACACGCAAACACACACCAATTAAAATCAAACACACACCTATTGGTGATTATCTGTGTGTATGTGTGTTTCTGGATTGGGGACAGGGCCGCGTCTTGGCAGAGGATGTTGTTAGCTGTATACAGCCATAAAAGACAATTACCGCTATAACCTTTTATGGGGTGCAAAGCGCTGCGAGGCGAGAGGACACAAAACAAAAAAAGATATCGAGGGCTTCGACAGCTGAAGCCCAAAATAATGCAGCCGCTGTGTTTCAGTTTAGCTTAGCTCAGATATGACAAGGCCATTCAGCCGAAAGTTACATGATAGGAGCCAGTGTGCACATAACCATTTCCAGCCTGTTTACAACAAGAGCCGAGATTTTTTTCATAAATATTGTGAAATATAACTGGGTTTTGGATTTAAAACGCACGGGGTCTCAAACTGTGTATCACAAACGTTTTGGGTAAAAGGTCTAGTTTTAAAATATGGCCTCTGCGTTTTAAGGCCCGTTCAAGTCTCTGCATGTTGAAGAAAATATTTGGCACAACGACAGAATAGAAAATACGAGAAGCAGCAAATCCAATGTGATCTTGCTGCAGAGCTGCTAAGTCGGATGGTGGATCAGGGCCAGGCACGGCTCTGTCACATACACCAAGTCACTTAGCGCTCATTTACGGCTGCAGAAACGGATAGATTATTGTATAGCTACAGGGTGAGTCGGATTTTAGTCCAACTGAAATGCTGTTGTGACGCGTTAGGGTACGCAGATGGACCCAAACTTCAAAGACTCGACCAGAGACAGTGCAATAAAACGCCTGGTCTGCTATACTGTCTGGCATTCCAGTTTTAATGGCTTTATGGCAGTCCAGACACAATTAGGCCGTTTCCAGAATGGCAGCCATTTGTTTTTTCTTCTCTTTCTGTGAGACTGCACTCTGAACAAAAGGCCGAGCGGAAATGATCAGTTTTATTGGATTCTTCCCGACGGGGACGCGCAGGACTCACGGTCATTTGGAGAGATCCATTGTTTCTACCTGGGAACCTTCCGCCCTCTGCTCCCTCTGGGTCCGTCCTAAAGGAGAAGGAGCAATAAAGCCAGCAGCTAGTTGCAAACAGTGGAAGGCCCGCGGATGAAGCTGTTTTAAAATGCACTCGGAAAGTCGGTTAAAAGACACCAGCACTTTGCTTGAAATCTCAACCAAAAAGGAAACACGACGCTACTTTTTAGCGTCATTTCTCTCACATTGTTTTTTAAGTCTCGAAAAAACGGTAAGAAGAGAAAACGCCTGTGCTCTGCTATTTGTCCACTCTGTTGTTCCTGTAAGTCACCAGAGGGTGGCGACACTGTTCCACAACATCCCTCCACTCTCTTCTATAATGAACCTGCACTGGGGACAAAAAGTAGTAACATTTTAAGAGTCTAGCAAAATAATTTCACACCTTTTTACAGTCTCAGTGCATGAGCTGCTTCTGAAGCCTACCTTTCTGCGGGGAAGAATGAAACAGCCAGCACTCACTTACTCGCGCTGTCTGTTTAGTGCGTGCCCTTCTCAGATGTTCACATAGTCGCCCAATTAAGGTGGATAACTTGCTTGTAGCTGAATTACTAAGACTTGCTTCAAATGTGAGAAGTTTTTCTGCCTTGCATTTATGGATGGAATTAATGTCAATTTTTTGTGTTACATTTACTGAATCTTTCAGCTGAAGGGATTTAAAATTAAGGTACATTTTAAAACGACCGACTGACTGAACAGTACATTTAAAAAATTAATTCTTATGGTCGAAAGTAACATCAAAATAATAATAATAATAATAATAATAATAATAATAATAATAATAATAATAATAATAATAATAAATATTATTATTATTATTATTATTCACAACAAATATAATATAAAGCTATAAATTAGAGCAACTGGGACAATTTAACACTGATATAATGATTCACAATTGCAATTGTGTAAGCCTTATGGTACATTACCTTTAATTTATCTTTGTTTATATATGTGTGTGTATATGTTTTTGTGCGTGTGTGTGTGTCTGTTATATATGCTTTTCCTTATTTATGTTGAAAGATTTATTTATTAGTTATATTGTTATTGTTCTTGGTGTTGTTGTAGAAAATTGTCTTTTGTAGTACACTTTTATTTTTTTATATTCCTGCCAAATTATCAGTCATACTAGAAAAAGAAACACAATGTTGAGTGTTTCTATACCACGCTGATTATTTGCGTCACGAATGTAGATAAATATAATTTTATTAAACAATGCCATAATTTTATATTTTTTACGCTACATGCCTGTATGTTTTATGAGCGGGAAAAAACGTCAAAAAATATTGCGATGGTTATTTTTGGTTATGTAATCGATTTATGGCTAATTATTAAACACTTTTTTTTAGTTTAGTCTGTGTGTTAGGCCTATAGCCTATTAGTTCAAAAAAGGATATTATATACAAAACAAAAATAAAAGTTTTAGAAAAGCAATTATTCTTAAAGCAACTGCGGCATAGGATATATAACATTTTAAAATTAAATTAGACAACCGTAGTTTTTCGATTTTCTTTCCAGTATGTTTTCATTTGTGTATGTGTTTATGTGTGTAAAGTGTTAATCCCACTTTGCGGTCCTGCGCCATGATGAAATCCATGTCTGCCTGCTGATTGGGTGAGAGTGTCCAGGCCTGAGTCACGTGGGTGAGTTCTTTGGTCCAGAGTAAAAATGGGGTTTGGTGTAAATCTAGGGTGTATTGCTGTCATATATCACACTACCTCGTAAAAACGACACTGAGGATTCTAGGCCGACAAATCAGAGAGGAAAAATATGAGTTCTTATTATGTTGACGGTCTTCTTAGCAAATATACTGCGGGTAGTTCTTTCTTCCCAAACGTAGAGCAGGCGTCTTGCAGTATTGGACCCAGTGGAGAAGACTACGGCTCGGCTCGGACTGCTGCGGCCATTGCGTTTGCACAGTCACTATCTGGAGTTTACAGCGTTAACGATGCAGTGTATCACAGTCGCCCCACGTTCACCTCGGGCTATGGCCAGGACCGGGAAGCGCACAAACTGCACCGCAGCCTGTTTGACCAGAGCCGCCTGTTCAGCGACATCTGCTGTCACCCGGAGCCGGGGGCCTTCACATCCCCGCCGGACAAACAATACCGGATGTACCCCTGGATGAGAGCATCAGGTATGTGCTGATTGTGTCTCTTATGTACTATTCAAAAGCCCTCAGGTCAATGCTTTCACAAAACATTGGATACTTACATTGGCCGTTAGTGGTTCAATTAATTTCGTGAAGCCATTGGTGTTGCATGGAAAGAATCGTAAAACTTTTATTGCGCAACTAATGAGTTCTGCAGTCATAAATTCATTTGGCCAGC
Organism: Ctenochaetus hawaiiensis; assembly: GCA_029783645.1. Lineage (NCBI taxonomy): Eukaryota > Metazoa > Chordata > Actinopteri > Acanthuriformes > Acanthuridae > Ctenochaetus > Ctenochaetus hawaiiensis. The sequence continues at coordinate 13,815,881 of JAPZDY010000008.1, read as the reverse complement.
GCTCCTGTGTGTTCAGTGCGCAGAGACCTTGCCGCTGGGGGTTTCTCTGCACTACTATTACTCTTATAGCTCTTCTCTCCTTTGTGGTTGTAAAAAAGAGCGGCCTGTTGTGTAAATCAGTTCTCTTGCACTCCACAGCTCCTTTCTAATTGGGTCTGCAGTGCCGAGGCACTGCTATTTTCTGAATCTCGTTCGTACACATTGCTGGATCAATATTCATCAGTATCTTCGGCTACATAAAGAAGTCAGGTGGATTTAGAGTGCAAGTAATTTGAAACACTGGTATTTGTTATAATTTTGATGAAGAAGGTGATGGAGCTGTAATCTAATTACTTATGACTCCTTGGGTGCGCAGAGCATCGCTGGCTTTTAATTGGAGCGGTATGCAGAATACCAAAGGAGGCATTGGCCAAACATCCCAGCAGGGGTATTTTAAATAGATACAGAAAAGAAAAGAAAAACCGTTCCCCTACTGATTTGAGTGTGAGGCGTGTGTGTGAGTTTATGTTTGAGTAGGGGGTGATGTAGAAATATGAGCTACAATTAATTGCGCAATTAAAAAATATGAATGACTCCCAACTTAACGCCAACCTGATTTTTTATTGTCATCAACAGTTTTAACAACAGTTTAATTAATGCTTTATACATTATCACATTTTTTACATGCTGGAGGAAAAATGATTTTTTTGCAAGTAATATGGAACTAGTGCATCGTCTCTTCCTCAGATCCAACCCGAAAGCGTGGGCGGCAGACCTACTCCCGGTATCAGACCCTGGAGCTGGAGAAGGAGTTCCACTTCAACCGGTATTTGACCCGCAGGAGGCGGATCGAGATAGCCCATGCCCTCTGCCTCTCAGAGAGACAGATCAAAATCTGGTTTCAGAACCGCAGAATGAAATGGAAGAAGGACCACAAGGAGGAGCCGGTGTCGACCCACGGGGACAAGGACGATGATATCCAGGCGGTATCAGATGCCGGCGAGCCCAAAGCTGGAGACACCAAAAGCGCCGACTCAGCGTCAGAAACGGCTGCAAAATAGCGAAAGAGACGGACAGAACATTAAATGAAAGAAACTCACGGGCTAAGTGTGAGTTCAGGATATATATATGTTATTCATTCCGTAGGCCACCATTCATGCACTAGAACCCTGACGACTGAAGGCAATTAGGCCTATGTAATAAACACTGAACCACAAGCTGTGGGTCTATTTTTCATATTTAAACCCAAAAGGCTCCGCATAAGAGAGCGACATTAACTACCTACTCAAACTATATTTTTTTAATAAATGCAATATACATGTGCTACTGAATCAACATTCCTTAAGGAAAAACTACCTAATAATCACTTCTAATATCAAAACACGTGAGTTTAAATTGATTGAAATACGTGGTCTACCTACTCAATATTTTATCTTCGCAGACAGTTGTATTTTCTAAAGTGAGCAAAAACAAAATTTATTGTTAGTTACATGCCATCAACTTTGATTGAGCTTCCATGGATTTCAGCAAATACCGCTGTATCTTTTTTGGTATCACTGCTTATCACTCAAAGAGTGATAATAGCACGCCTGTTTTCGATTATCCCATGTAAACATCACAGTATGGACAGAAAATATTAGTTTATTTTCGGATCACATTATGCAACCTACCTCAGATTCTTAGGAAGGAAACTTGCTTATTCTGCTGTAAACAGGAATATTATATCATTTGGCTAAAGATTTTAAAATCTCAGCCTTGTGCATTTCGATGCTCTACAATAGACAAACAGACTTTTCAGGCTTAAAATTCCAGTGTTTGTGAATGCCAACTATAATTGCATATACTTTTTTTAGACAGCGTTGCATTTCATTTTTATTTTGTTTCCAATTTAGTATAGACTGTTGTAATCCGACATGTGCAAATATTGTTATCTATAGCCCTTATGGAAAGAGAGAGTGTGTGAGAGAGAGTGAGAAATTTAATCCCCACATTTTCAATGTGAATTATACCTAACATGTGAACAAATAAATACAATAATTATTAAACTCTTGAAATGTCTAACAACTAATTTTGTAAATTAAAATTTTATTTTGAATAGAATTTTTGCGCATTTAATTACCCACAAGCGCTGGCACTGTGTGACCTCAATCGTGATAATGATCATGGGGCAGTAAGGCGCCGATCATAAGCTGATACGTTGTTTACAGTCACGAAGTGCCTTTCATTGTGGCCAATATTAGGTTACACGTCATGAAATATGTTGCAGTCCATTATGAGGGCAAGGTAAACACTGCAGTTGGGGAATGCGAGCTATGAGGATGCGAGATGGGGCAGGCTGCAGATGAAGGGAAATTACTGTTGAACTCTGCATTCCCTCTTCCCTCTGTAAGATGGCGCCTGACGGTGACCC
>JAPZDY010000008.1:13800249-13813392 GCA_029783645.1 Ctenochaetus hawaiiensis | reverse complement strand
CCCCCCTCCTAATATCTCCCTCCAGTGCTGGGTCGTAAATCCGTTGTTGTTTATGAAAATTTACAACATAGCAATACAACTTTACGACCCAACTCGTAATCCTATTGGCCGCAGCTTGTCACGTGGTAGTGAGCCGTGAACATGAACTTTTTTATATATAATTTCCAATAGCGGAATAGAGGAGCCTTTCATTTAACGGTCTCCGGCTTCCGCGCGGCTGTTTTCACCAGCGACCTTCTACATTTTTAAATCGGAGACATCTCCCTTTCTGGAGTTTGGACCTTTCTCTCGGTCAGGCTAAGCTCAGACTTACAGGAGCCTAAAACAACACACGGCTGGATCGTTCGGGTGCTGTCGATCGACTGACAGGTTTTGGCAAGATGAGTGGAAGGAGTCCCGGTGCGTCACTGACCCCCCGGGAGACCCAGTTTCCGTCCGGGGGACTCAGCTGGACACTTCCCTCTCTCACTGTCCGTCTGCACCTGCCAGCTCCCTCCTCCTCACCTCCCCTGTTTACAAGGAGAATCCTTCACAAGGTAAGATAACTAAAACTTGCATGTGTTTGCTCTTTTATCAATTTACAAATGCAAACAACTCCAGCAAATCATGAACAATGATTTACTGTTTAAATATCACGCCTGACTTGATATCTGTTTAAGCAGACACATGTTTTAGTCCTGTGGACGAGAAGGTTTCTTGTTTCATTTGATTTGTTCATGATTTGAATGACAGATGTGGTGAGTCTGGTCTATCAGGATTTTAAATTAACCCATAACACCGCAGTTGATTTGCTCTTGATCTCCCTGTCCGCTTTAGCACGGTGTCAATGCTTTATTTGTTTGTTGTTGGATTTGAATGGGGACGGGCTTGGACTGTAAAATTCATTAGGTGGATGGTGGCCAAAAGACGTGCTCTTTGACGCCCTCCTGTGGAAATACAGGGGGAATTTTTTTTGCAGCTCTGCTCTGATGTGTCACAAGAAGTCAGACTAGTCGACCTCTTTTTCTCTCCGTGTCCACGCATGTTGCCCCAAAATTGTGTGTTTCGTTCTTTGGCATGCAAGCCCTGACTCACTGTACATTTAAATAGGGCAATTATCGGCGAACAGTGAGTCAGGGCACAAGATTACGCATTTAACTCCTTGAATGACCTTTAACTGACACACAGGAATGTTTCCAGCGATGGTATTCCAAAAAGTCTAATATTTCTGATCGAATACATAATTTATGCTTTATGTTTACGTGTCAGTGATGTTCACAGTGTGTTTTGAGCACGGGCGTGCCTAGGCGCCTGTAATATGACACTGCAGTGATTTGTTTTGTTGATTCCGCCAAACCACCAAGTTCTGAGGCTATAAAATGCAAAGCATGGTCAAGTTTATTAAGCAAGATATCAATCGCGCGAAATTGAACGTTTATTCAAATGCATTCAACATTGTGGCATTTTTCATTTTGCATATTTGTGTATGAGTAAGGTTTGTTTTTTCCGTTTTGCTCAACAAGAATATACTATTATTACCCTTATGTCTCATAGGGGAAATGTTTTGGTTGCTGTTGCACCCAGTATCCAGTTCTTTTGTTGTAAAAAGTGTGTCTGCTGCTATTTCGTCGAGGATTGCTTTGCTCAGCTGTGCTGTGTTAAAATTTCTGTATGTATAATGTGGCTACAATGATCCGTGATTCAGCCGTACCTGATGATATTTTGGCAGACAACAAATGAAGATATTGTGATATTTCTAAGCGTCCCCTTCGACTGGAGGGTGCTGGTGTGTGAGGCTGCCTGTAGAGTGCACTGCCCTCCTGTTTTTCCTGCAGCAGTGGCCCCATCGATCCCAGCCGGACATGCTTAACATCAGAGCGCGCTCACTTCTTTTTTCTCCTTTCTTTTTGGTCCTTATTTAGTTCCAGGGTGTGTCTCTGACTCGAAATAATTTCCGTGGGAACTTTGTTGCCATTGGCCAGCCATAAATCAGCTGTTGTAGCTTGTCTGTTAGCCAACTCACGCACTCTGCAGGTCTCTTACTCTAGGCCCACTGCAAATAAAAGCCCGATATTCACCCTTCCTCACATCGTGCCTTCTGGGGGTCTGTCACCGCAAAGGACCCACATACCTGGGACCGAATAAATATTCTATATCTGACTGTTTTTGTCAGTAACACATGATTGGGCTTGCGCTTGGAAAATGGGCTGCTCTGGGGAAATGGCATGTTCCGGGGGGAAGCAGAGGACAAGTTGCTCTTTCGAGAGAGGAGGGTGCCATAAAAATTCCACACAGAAAACCTCTTGCCCCTACTGCGGCTTCGCGTATGTCGAAGACTATATGTGTAACTTTCTGTTTTTGTAGTCCTGCTCAGAATTACTTTGGACTATAATGTTGCAATAAAAGCTAGAAAACGCTCGCCAGTGTTCGTATAATGTAGGAAAAAATTCTCTCCAACTAAAAGTGACTTTTTTGGTAGTCAACTACCGATAGCCTTTACTCTTTGTGCCACATCGTAAATGATCGATTGAATATTTGGTTTAAAATTTTCTCTGCCAATATGAATAGCATATGTTTCTTTTTATAAATATGAGAGAAAAAACAGGCAGCTTTATTTTTGCCTGTTGTTTAATATAAATACTTTGAAGATTAATGTAGAGCCTAAAATGTCAACTATGAATGTTGTGTTTATTTTACATTATAAATTTCAATTATAGTGCCTTCGTTTTTTATCCCAACATTTCCCTTTTTATTGTTTTCTCATTTCCAGCGTATTCTATTGTTTCATAAAAGTAAAGGCTGGTTGCAAAAGACTCCACACTACGAAGCTGTTTTTTTTTAAAAATGCGTTTTTTTCCGATCTTGTGTTGATACCTCACGAACATAAAAAAATAAAACTACAGTTTGATACGATATCGAATGTTCAGAAGTCGTTATGAATGTTGATTCGCTTTCAAACGGGAGCGTAAAAAAGTCGTGCTCCATGCAAAAAAACTTGTTATATCATTTGAGGGCTTATTGCTTGGAATCGTTAAATTTTTAACAGCCTCCAATAGACAGTAACGTGTATTTACGTGTCTTCATATACAGCCTATATTTAAAGTTATTAATTCTACAGTGTGGAATAAAGGACTGGCCTTGAATGGCAGCCTTTGTCATATTATTCGTACATTTGGTGTTTGACTTTTATCTTTCAACAAAAACATTTATTCATTAGTGTTTTCCCACACCAGTGGATGCTCACTTGTTTGATGATTGTAATAGGAAAAAAGTGTGAAAAAAACGCAGTCGTATTTTGAATGGGCTTTTATTCTATTAACTGTGCGGACTACTTGCACTCGCCGCCTATCATAACATGCACAACAGATTCTGATCGAATTATTTCTGTACACTTGCCACACAGAGATTGCACTCTCAGCATGTCACTTGTTTTATTGTTTAGGAGCCCGTTGGCTTTTGCCGCAATGGTCGTTAACCTCTGAATGACCCCGTGTGGAGCCCACGCCTCAGAAAGCGCCGCAGACACGCAGTGCAACAGTTGAGCCAGAGGATGGCGCACCACGACAATTCAAAACACCCGAGCCCTGGCTTAGAGTTTGTCTTAGCCACGAGCGCACGGAGGCGCGCACCCTTCACATCCCACCCAGTATTTCCTCTGTGCACGAGTTTACCTCTGGAGGTCACCAAGCAGGATTTACGACTGGTCAACAAAAGCACGTGATTCTCCGCCGTACCCCATATTTGGGTGCCTACGTAAGAGAGAATCAAGTCCATGTCCCACTCATTTCCATAATTCATCATAAATTGTGCAAGGGTGCTATAGGACGCGCTAAACCATAAGAGCCACAAATCAAGCACACAGGTTTATGCTGTTTTACCTCCAAAACAATAAAAAACAACAACAATACCTACAACGAGCAAACGGGGGAAATTGTCAACAAATGAGCTCCTATTTTGTGAACTCATTCTGCGGTCGCTATCCCAATGGCGCGGACTTCCAGTTACATAATTATGGAGACCATAGTACGGCAAACGAGCAATACAGAGATTCAGCAGCCATGCATTCCAGCAGGTACGGCTATGGCTATAACGGGATGGACCTAACAGTCGGACGGGCCGGTACCGGACACTTTGTGGGTAACGAGCGGACGCAGGGCTACTCCCCGAGCCACTCAGCGGCGACAACACCCTCGGTGGAGCCGGTCAGGTACACGCAGTCCGCCAACAGCACCGGGACATCGTCTCTGTCGCCACCACCTGACCCACTACCGTGCTCCTCGGTCGCCAGCTCGTCTCCGGTCACCGAGACTCAATCTCAACACAGAGCCGTGAAAAACTCTGTAACGACCCCGTGCTCGAGCTCGAACGGAGGCACGCTTCTGCTCAGCCGGGACTGTGTGTCCAAAGCTTCCCCCCTCGAGGAAGAGAAGCCTGCGGGAAGCGCACCGACAACTCCTCAAAATGTCACCGATTCAACACAGCCTCAGATATATCCGTGGATGAGAAAACTACACATAAGTCATGGTAAACGTCCTTTTTAATGATCTTTTATTGATTTTAGAGACCAGGCGCTGTACTGTTACTTTGCAGAGGTGTGATCATGTTTTTAATCTTATTTAGGGACTTTATTAACGATAAAAAACGGGCCAAATTTGTATTGTATAATAAATACGTAATTTAAAAAGCACGAAATATTTTCCAAAGGGGCATGTCACCATATGCGCCTCACACCTGTTTGGTGTATTATTGCTTTTACTGTCAACATAGAGCAGGTACGGGCTGATTTTATCACTTAACACGTAAGGTTAAAGTTAGTTAAAATGTGCTGTATACATAAGCATAACATACGCGTTGTTTTTTAGGTTATTATTCTATATATTTCTGGTTGAGATATTCAAGTGTTTACACAGTTTTACTGGTACTTTTCCCGCAAGGTGCAGTTGAAAAGGTGCGTTTCTTACTCTGTTACTTTAAAAAAAAATCTGTGGTTCTAGCCTATTAAGTGTACATTTAAACTTTTGCACTAGTCACACTTGCAGAAACTATAGGAAAGAATGAAAAAGTTTACGAGAAATTATGCCACGAAAGTTTTGCATTATTTTTTAAATATCCCTCTGTATTTGTATCTCATGTGTTTACCCCCTGTATTTCTGTACAAGATTTGTCAGGACCAGAGGGTAAGCGAGCCAGGACTGCATACACGCGATACCAGACGCTGGAGCTGGAGAAGGAGTTCCACTTCAACCGGTACCTGACCCGCAGGAGGAGGATCGAGATAGCCCATGCCCTCTGCCTCTCAGAGAGACAGATCAAAATCTGGTTTCAGAACCGGAGAATGAAGTGGAAGAAAGACAACAAGCTGAAGAGCATGAACATGGCGGCTGCAGGCGGGGGAGGCTACAGGCCTTGATACTCACTCCTCTCTTCCCCTGATAGCGAGCACTACGAAAATAAAACAAAGATTGTCATATCAACTCCTACTATTTCCAAAAGCGCAGAGACTTTGTGAACGGGCTGTGTGCGGGACCAGGGGACACCCCACCTTTAGCCCACTGTATGTCAAACAACCGTCCCATTATATTCCTTAATATAATTTTCTTTTTATTCCACCGTGGTAATGCTTATGTGAGTAAAAAAAAAAAAAACAATGCATCATGTACAGTTCTGTCTAGATTTAGATTTAAAAAAACACATGAAAATAAATGTTTGTTTAAATTATTTCTTGTTAAGACGAAAAAATACAAATAAAAACGTCAAAGCTTGAAATGCTACCTACCTACCTACCTACCTATCGCAAATAAATTCCGTAAAAGTTGTGTGATGCACTCAGAACAACAACAGCCTTTTAAGCAGAGGGTTGAGGTCGAGCTGCCTTTGTGTTTAGCCTTCGTTTTCTATGTATGTACTGTATATGTATGTATTTATTTGTTTGATGTATTGTACCAACTTGTCAGATAACTTGCTTCCAAAAGTAGAACCAGCAGAAAAAGCCTTGTATTGTGTGCGTTGTGAACACATGAATAGACAGAGGTGCCGACTCAGTCCCGTATGTACAGTAGCTGTGCCTTGTATCTTTCTTTTTGTTGTTGTTGTTGTTATTGTTGCAGGAGCTGCTGATTGCATTGTTCACCTGGGCGAAACATCCTAGTAAAAGCTGATTTTTTTCTCCTTTCTCTAGCTGTTTTTATTTGGAGGTTCCAACAGTAAATTTCATTGCCTATGTGTAAAACTCCATCGTGATTAGCTTTTTGTAAATGTTTTTCAAAGACTGGAAGTCAAGAATATACTATAATAATAATGACGATGAAAACGATGGCCATTATAATAAACTTTCTACTGGAATGGCAACATTACAGTGAGTGTACATTTTTGTCAAATATTTAAAAGATTCATTTGCGTTTTTTCCACGACTGCTTCCTGAAAGAGAAGAGTCAAAGTCTGCTGTCCTAAAATCTGCAAGCCTTTTGTTTAAGTTTCCGCAGGTTAAATCTCACTGAATTCAACAGGTCCCCCTGAATGAAAGCTTTATGTCTTACTCACCTTGCTGTGGAGCTGGGGGGCTTTTGGGGGTCCTTTGCCACTAACCGGCTCCAGGGGCCATGCGTCCCCTTGCGCACAGACTCCTGGGCTATTCCCGGAGAGTCAGCTCGACTTTTCAAGCTGTAAAGTTTATTAGGGCCGATTCTGGCTCTCTGACATTTGGGTGCTAAATGAATGGGGGGTTTTGTCTATGAATTAGATCGTAAAAATCATCCGGAGCGCGGCCAGATAGGCTCACTGGCCATAAACGGTCACGTGGTAGCCATTAAAGTAAGTTTTATGGTTTTGGGGAGTTGACAGTATATTGCACATAACATATAATCGCACTGACGGCGAGGCTTCGTCTGACTCTCTCTTTGCAGGCTGTAAGTGTTACTTGACCGGTACAGACCGTCTTTAGTGCTCAGTCCTCCTTAGTATGGACCGGACGCTCTCCAGGATGAGGACCGCGTCTCTGGGTAAGTTTCTGCAGACTACCCGGTAGCCCGAGAACAGCCAGCCTGTGTTAAACAGTCTTATTATTGTATTCGCTCCCTCTATCCGTCCCTATTAGACCATTACACTAATTTGTCAGTTGTGCAGTGCTGAATACTGGTCTCGGCAGATGTTGCGCAGGGTTGGGTCCGGCTCATGGCTATTTAATTGCTTCCTTCCCCGTGTAACTTGTTTCCCTCCATCTGTGGTGTAACTCATAATCCGTTTTTACATGTTCGATAATTATCTCTGTGTCCATTTCCACCCCCACAAACTTCTAGTTGTTGTCGTTTTATTACATTGGAGGATTCACAGACCGTCAGCCAGAAAGTTTTCAAAGAGTGTGTGAAGTGTGAAGATATTCCTGATAAAAGTAGGCTAAGCGCCTCTGGCCTATAGAAATGGATTTACAACTAGCACAGTTTGATGGGATTCTGTAAATGCTGATGAATATTTGGAAAACTTAGGTTCATCCCGGATTTTTTTTTTCCTTTTTTCTGAGCGCTGCTCTCCACATGTTGGCACAATGTATGGCTTCGGGACAGGCTGTAAACAGTGTCAAGTAAACACAACATGGGGACAAACAGCAGCAGGGAGACTTTTGAAAAGGAATTCCGTTTTGTGTCTGCCACGTCGTTTTGTGTTTTGGGTTGAAAAGTTCAAATGACCCCACAATAGTCACTCTCGCTTTGTGGTGACCCCTTGTCCGGTCAGTGGAGGCGAAACTAGCCACCAGTGGACTCTTAAAGCCCACAAAAAGGGCTGAAACGGAAATCAAATATTTAAATCCTATTCTCACAAATACTTTTTACTTGCTAGCCTTTCTTTTTTGTTTGCATGATCTTATTCTTTTAATCAAACAGTGTGTGATTACATCCGTTCTTGATTTAAATTTCCAGGCCAAACTTCCACGAAAACATCTAAAAAAAAAAAAAATCGAATATAAGTGCTTTAGATTTTCGAGTTTTTGGCAGAAAAATAACCCTGCGAATATCCACTCAACTTTCCTAACGTAGCCTAGTGAGTGAATTTGCGAGGGTCCCGTTACCCATGATAATTTAATTGCTAAAGTTTTATTTAAGTTACAGAGGCCTTTATCATACGGTCTATAACCATTACGTTATTTTTCTGAATATCAGCTAAAAAATAAACCTATTAATCGCCGTAGAACTGTCAATATCCTCTTGAATATTTTTCCGCCAATGCTGGAGCGGTCACCTTTAACAGACTCTGCACACATAAGGCGGAATTATTTTCACGTTTATTTTATTTAATTTTATTTTTTGTCAATCAAATGATAAACTTTTGAGGTCGCACAGCTTGTAAAATTCAGCAACATATTCCAAATTATTTGGCTCAGTTTATTGCTTTACAGATGTTGCTTATTGTTATGTAAAGAAGTCACCAGCTTAACAAAATTCACCTTTACACACTTTCCAGTTTGATTTTCGATGCTCTGAAAATACAACAGGACACAACGAAATTGGGGTTATTAGCAAAATTAAAACAGTTGATAATATTTCAAAAGGAGTAAATTCGACAGGGCCCCATGTGCGGCATACTGCCAGGCGGAGAGAGAAAGAAGCGGTGTAGGTTCATCTGGAGGTCAGCCACAGCACCAAGATAAATCTGCATCCTCTCAGAGCCACCAGCAGAGCTCGCTTTAGGCCAAGTTCACTGTCACCCTGCTGCATAGAGAGAGGGAAACCGCTCACACATCCATTGCACACGTGCACACACGCACGCACACACACGTGCGCGTCTTCATGTTAATGACACGTTTGCTTGGCGTTGCCTATAAGAATAATGTGTATAAATGAATTTACCGAGGGACGCAGAGCGTGCGCCACATCCCGCACCTGAGGAAAAGACGTAAAGAGGAAGAGTAAGGGTGGGTCTAACTTAAAGTGTTGCCTCCAACAAAGACTTTTGGCTGCTTTGGTTGCTTCATAATGCTAATGAATGATTTGCATATTTGACGGCCTTATTAGTCTTGAGTGGGAGCCTGTCGGATTTATCTTTTCACTCCCTCGTTGGAAGCATCATAAAGCTACAATTGCATTTCAGGTTTTGTGCTGGCATCTTTACTAATTATGAAATTTGGGGAAATGATTATCGTGATGGCAAGAGATATACACGTTGTTAAAATCATTTTTTTTTGTTTCAAGAGGGCCAGATATCTCACCGGGCTGGGACAGATGAGAGGGAGATAGCTGCAGAAGAGGAGGAAAAATTGGGGTCAAAAGTTTACGCGCTGAGCAAGTCTCCGTCATCTGTTCACTCGGAGCTTGATGCCAGCCTTATAATAGCGATCTTGACTCTCCACACAAAAGACAGAATAGCTTTGAATTACATATGTTGCACAGTGCACTCCAGGTGAACCCTGAAAGCGCGGTGACCTCGCGTTTGGGACCGGGGGAGGGGACCCCCCACCCGTCCCCAGCAACAAGATTGAGTGGCTGGCGTTTTATTAGGGCGGTTGATTGGTGAATTTCCTTTGAATAAATTGCAGTTGATATGTTTAAGGACGAGGGCAGAATTTGCATTTTGAGGATTGATACTCTCGACCCGGTCACAGGGTAATGGGAAGGCCCACAGCCCCCAAATTGAGCCCCCGGACCCCTTAAAAAACATTTAGCCCCTCTCTTCCTGATCAACTGAATAGAGGCTCTTTTAGAAAGCAAAAATGGGACAGATGTTTTGTGGCTCACTGAGAGAAAGTTAATTTTTTCTGGCAAAATATAGGCTAGTAGAGAAGTTTTTAATTTTTCACTGAGACTCGGCCTGTTTAATCGCTTTGGAAAATGAATGCAACTATTTTTTAAAGCGGGATAAAATATTGAACCTTTGTTTATGGGCGTAAAGTACGAATAGAAAATAGAGGAAATGAGTGAAAAAAAAAATACAAAAACTAAATCAACTCCAAAACAAAAATATTTTATTGATAGCATGCTTCAAAGACATCAAGTAGGTCTCGCCTTTATCGGATAACTTATTATATGTAACGGCAGCACAAAGCAAGACCAAGACACTTTTCAGTTAAAAACGCAACATATTTTTTAAAATATAAATCGACCAACAACAGTCATAATCAGGGATCTTTTTGATGAATAAGACTAAAAAAATCAAACTTAATTGACACCTTCGATCATCATCAACTTTTATTGTCATCTTAACTTGAAATTAAAAGAAAGAAATAAAAGAACAAATAAACTTTATTTAGCAATGTTTAATTCAAACACACTTTTTTGTAGATATTTAATACGTATATAGATACGTGTCACACAATGCCAAACCTGTGAGTTTTCTACACTTTTTAAACTGCAGAATAGCTGAAACGTCTAAAACTATGTTCAGCACATTTCAGGAGAGTTGATTCTTTTTAGTCAAATCTCTGTTAAATAGACTTAAATTCGTTATTTAGGTTTTTCATTGGAGGCTGCCAAGTCCGTTAAGTCATATTTATGTAAATGTAATGATTTCATACAGGCTTTTTAAAATAGACAAACATTTTAACAGCAATCGTATGCTTTAGTACAAACCCTGTTGATTTTAACCTACTTCAAAGTGCACCTTTCAATGTATTTAAATTTATTCAAATTTTATCTGTAACAAACTTAATCAAATTTAGTTTTCTGAACATTAGTTGTGCCTTTGTCAATACCATTCTGTCTCAATACTTTGAATTACAACATCCTCTTTACTTAGAGGAATAGAAGTTGTCTCTGCACTTTCTTAAAGATTCAAGTGCTGTTTGTTTGCCTCTTTTAAGTATTACTGAAGGCTTGAACATCCTCAATAGTTTGCAGCTGTAGTTTAAAACATCCCATTCTTATTATGAAGGCTTGGTTTCTCGCCTATATTATCGCTGTAAAGACCAAGGGGTGACATGCTGTGAAAAAAGGGAAAATATTTTATTATGAGTGTGAACCAATATCAAAATGTTTCAAAACAGGTATGAAAATAGATTTTTAGCCCGAATCCTTGGCGCATCACACATGCAGGGAGAATTTTTTACTCCGCCGTCAGAGCTCCGTATAGACAAGAGACCTTGTGAGAGCCATCTGCAATCTGTCACCATCGTCACAGCACTTCTCTGATAATCTAAATTTACAGTAAACTGTCAGCATGATGTATATTGGTTAAATAGACCTTCGCTTCACAGTATACGCTCGGAAAGGGAACACCGTGATCTGGCTCTTATTTTGTCCTAAAATACAATCTCCACGGCTTTTGTTAACATTAGGAGCGAAATAGCTCTTTAAATTTGGTGGAAAATTACTCAGATAGTGTCAGCTAGTGTGACTCTGTTTCCAAATGCTTCCTGTTAGTCCAATGGTCAATTGGATGATCATTATCCTATTACATTTTGCGCATGCTGCATTGTTCAAAGGGGATTTGTACATACTTTATTGCATTCAAACACAGAGCACCACCTTGCAGGCCTGTACTAGATAACGGAGGTATCACCGAGACTTTTATCTGAAATACTTGTTTTGTAGCCATGAACCCAATCCTTGAGCCTTTGTGTAAATATGCTTTAAGAAAGTAATTTCATAGCTGAATAGTGCATAAAAATAGAGTCCATAGCAACAAGTAGAATGACCTGTAAAAACAAGTTTTTCACGCAAGGATAAGTTGAGGTAAATGGATAATAGCCAAGCTGATCTGGCCCATATTTATACAGGACCTATATATAATAGAAAGGCAGCAGACTGTAAATTTAGATATTATGTGAAGTCTTCTTACCGCTGACATTATGTTGACATATTACTTCTCAGGTGGTCTCTTGGCCATACGGATACAGTGGATATATGGCAGAAAGTACATCAGCTGCCATGTACAATGAGTTAGGTGCAAAAAGGCCTGTAAGATACACAAGATAGTAGCAGATCTGCTTAACAGCAACAGTGTGCTAACATGTAAAAAAAACATTTTTTGAGAAAAAAATAGGTCTGACTCTAGTTACTGTGAAAAGGAAAAAAAATCACCTGCTTTGCACCAGTACATCCACAATTTATAGATTTGGTGATAAACACAAAAGAAATCCGATGTGTTTCATCTTAAATATCAACCAGTCTGCAGCGGATCCCTGCAGTGATCTTGCCCTTTTTTTCTACAGATTCATAGGCCTACTTTAGGCCTACATAACCCTAACTCACAGTTCGACGTATGGTTTTCCAGATAGGTGGAAGTCTTTTGCACATTTTTAAAAAGCCTTCGGGGACCTTTATGGGTGCTGACCCTCGCTAAGTGCTCCCCCAACTCCCCAGAGTTGAACGGCCCATGCAAAACTGAAGTCCAAGTCCGGGGTGAACCCCAGGTCACTGCGTCTAACAGATATGAAAATGTCGCCTCTTTGAAAAAAGGGCACGCCTTGTTGTTTAACAAAGACTGTCAATGGGCAAGATTAATCAGAAACAAAATGGAAACGGTGTCACTTTGGGGTCAGGCAGAAGTTATCTGTTTAGAGGAGCGAATAGAATAAGGGGTACCAGAAAAAAGGAGAGAAAAGAAAGCTTTCAATATTTCCGAAGTTTGGCCTCTTGTTTCTGCATGCAGAGGCCTTGTTGACGTGGACAGTGTGGACCAGCTTTGTGAAGAGCTGCTGCATCTTCGAGGGACACAGATACAGTGTGCCACCTCGGACATGGAGGGGAAACACGACCTGGACATGATGGCTGATAGTGAGAAGCACGGTAAGAAAAATGTTTATTTTTTAATTTTGTAAACATGCAGTCAAAAAATATATTTTTTGTTAAAATTAAATATATTGGAATCTGAAAGGATACTCCTGAATGTGTTTTTTTTAAAAATAATTTACATAAATCAATTCATTTGATCAAT
The DNA here is from genome assembly GCA_029783645.1 of Ctenochaetus hawaiiensis. NCBI lineage: Eukaryota > Metazoa > Chordata > Actinopteri > Acanthuriformes > Acanthuridae > Ctenochaetus > Ctenochaetus hawaiiensis. Next base: position 13,800,552 of record JAPZDY010000008.1, on the reverse strand, counting down.
TTTTTTTATTCAGATTATTGTTGTTCTCACTCTTGTTGTGCTATGAGATATTTTTTCCTTAAAAAATGTTTGTATCTCTTCTTATTAACATATATTGTCGACGTTACATGACTTGACTTGGCTTAAATGTTATTATCATATCCTTGGTTGTTGACAGAAAAGTGTTGTTGCAGGAAGCGCACGAGGGACCTCCCTAACATTTTGCAGATATGTACTGAAATGCTGGGAAATTGTTTTTGGAAATGGTTGTCCTATTTTTTTCCCCAGTCCGTTCAGAATTGCAAAATTTCATCAGATATGAAG
>JAPZDY010000008.1:13774573-13787917 GCA_029783645.1 Ctenochaetus hawaiiensis | reverse complement strand
TATTATTATTATTATTATTATTATTATTATTATTATTATTATTATTATTATTATTATTATTATTATTATTATGTTATAGGCAGAGGTTTAAACTTAGTAAGTGCACCTTAAATATTACACGGCTTCATTTATAATAACACATTATAAAAGATTATCCGTGGCTCTGTGTCTCTTACGGTTTATAGCTTCCCCAATAATCTCTTCGAGACTGATCCCCATGGTTACCTGCGTGAATTATGGTGGTTTAGAAGCAGGTTCTAGCTGTGCCAACCCAGGTTTCTATCTAGTGCCGAGCTTGGCTTCCCACCGAGCCGCTCATTCCGAGCAGGCCGTCCCGGCCCACTGACCCCCCCATCTATCACCGTAACGGGGCGCCGCGCAGACAGCACCGACAGCAGTCATTATTATGGGCCTGCAAGAAGAAGTACACACCGTGGCCACAGAGATGCACGGATGCCCGCCCGGTTTTTCAGGTTTCCTCGTGGCTCCCCTATTCTTCTTGCAGCATGCATAGGAAAGAAAAAGAAGAGAATGCGGTTGTTTTTGCTTTGCGCCAGGTGGCCGAGGAAGCACAGCGCATTGAGATCTATCCTGTTACTGAATGAGCATTTTTTTTTTACTAACAAAGAAAAACAAAAATGGGTTTAAAGTTTGTGGGACACGCAGAATAACATAGGAAACTAGATACAGTGTTGACAGCCCTGTTGGTAGAGAAACAATATAGCAAAAATATTATTTTCCTGTGTGGTAACCCGCTAATACTCTTTTTTATAGCTACAGCACACATTTTCTGTAAACTGTAACTCTATATTCAGTTTATTGTTAATAGGCTCAGGGGTTTAAAATGTCATGCAGTTTCTTGTTAGGTCCTAAAATGGATTTGGCAATCTGAAATGCTCTTGAAAAGATTTTTGTTTTGATGTGGTTTGGCACAGATGGTAATACAAGGTTAGTGCGTGCCTTTGTGCCCTGCGTAAGCCATAAGGTAAACGGTAATAGTCTACAGAACTGTTGGCCCTATCTTGCTTCCATAGTCTCCAGTGTCAGGCCTGTATTGAAAAGTAAGATGGATCGCCACCATTTCTTCTCCTCACAGTGCTTCTTGTAACCCTAGGTTCACCCGAGGAGGCCATTGGCGGAGAGGCGTCACGTGACCACGGGGTGCCAATGTTATTCTACAAGGGTGTCAAGACCCTGTCAGTTTCTGAAATAAATATTGGGAAACGGCGAGATGCAAAAGGCAACCTACTACGACAGCTCCGCAATTTACAGTGGCTACCCATATCAAAGCGCAAATGGCTTCAGTTATGATGCCAATCAGGTCCAATATCCCCGGGCCTCTCATGTGGAAAGTGAGTACCATCGACCTGCCTGCTCCCTACAGTCTCCTGACGGCTCCGTGGCTCGGCAGAAGCCGGGGGAGATGGCGGAGAGCTGCGACAGGACCACAGCCATTCAGGCGGCGCAGTCTAAGGTTCATCCTGAAAGCAATCAACCGCAGGTGCCGGTGTCAGGCCCACCCCCTCCCTCACAATCCCCCGGTGATATCAGCCAAAACACAAGCAACGGGTCCAGCCAGCCCAGTGCCAAGAACGGCTCCCCGACCTCTACTGCTCGCGGCAAACAGATCTTCCCCTGGATGAAGGAATCCCGTCAGAACACCAAGCAGAAACCCACCAGTAGCTCCAGTTCAGGTACTAAACAGCTGCTGCTGACACACACAACTTGATAGCCTCTGACCAGAAACTTGCACAAGTTTTGTGGAGGGATGACACTACAGGAATTGGCTGTGGGTGGGTGGTCAGGTAGGAGGGTAGGAAGAAGGGGGACTAACTATTAACAAAACAATACCCCTGTGAAGGTTAAATGGTTCATTGTTCTGTGTCAGGGTCAACTACTCTATATTTTTAAGGCAGTGATATGTGGCATTATATTGCTTTGTATGGGTATATTTTCCCCCTGGAGGACACTTAAGTTATTCAGGAACTGCAGCCAAAAATATTATCAACACTTCCATGACACAGGCACAGTGAGTATGTTCAAGAGGTACTTTATTGCATCCACGTCCTGCATTGATTCAGTCACATTTTCCTAAAAAGTCTAAACAATGTTGCCTCAAACATATTATAAATGTATTAGAAGGTTGTGGACTGTAGGAGAAGTATCAGGTTCAGTAGATTCCACCATTTGTTGTCCCTGTGCCCTGCAGCTGACCTGTCCCTACTGTAAACATGCATCTCTACTGATCACACAATGTTCCCGCAGAGACAACAAACAAACACGCACAACAGTTGTTTCAGTTTGTCCTGCTGTTTTGATTAGAAGGAAATTTGGTGGGTCAGAGTGAGGGGTTTGTGTTGGGGTGGAAGAGTGGGGGGTTGCTTATTTACACAGAGCCCACCTAAAATTCAGAGATGCTCAACTTCCCATGACCGTCTGATTTTTGCAAATTTTGTGGTCAGTGTTTCAAAGGAAGCACACGTCGCGTTCGACAGTTAGACATGAAAATGCAAATCTGTGTGGCCTCACTATGGAAAACTGCTTCCTTTAGCTTTTAACCATCCGAAGTGCTAAACTTTGAGGCACGTTTCACGCTGAGCCAGAACCTGCTTTCATGAAAGATAAAACTGGTCAGTCAGGGTTTTGGAAAACTTATTTCCATGTAAAAAACAAACGCTCATATACTTAATGCCGTTTTTCACTAATTTTCGAATTAAGTCGCTGATAGCCTCCCGTCTTAAAGGTTAAAAAATCACGATTTAAGCCTCAGGGAATGTTATTATTTTTTTTCCAAGCAATACATTAATGTAAAACAATATATCAAAACGCTTTACGCACGTGCAGAAGCCAGAGCCCGCTGTTTAATGGAAAGAAAACTTGGTAGGTCAGGCAGGGAAATTTGATTTAAGAGTGTGTAGCTGCATAGAGCTAATCTAAAACTGTTTCTGGTCTTTTTAAAAAATCTGTAATTTTTAATTGTAACGAGTAATTTTTATCACCGTTATAGTAAGTTGTCCACAGAAGGATTCAGGCTGCAAAACAGTATGTAATTTTTACGCATGCTTTGCGCAGATACGCACCTTTTTTAATTGGCAAAAAAACCTAGTGAGTCGGGTGAAGTTTGGGGAATTTGGCTTGTGCAAACAAGCGCCCTCTAAAAAAATCTAAAAATCTAAAAATGCAAGGCGCTCGCTTTCCTCCACCCCCCCCCCCCCCCTTCTGTTCATCTCAGTAGACTTTATAATTAAGCTGTTATATGTACTCCTCTACAGTAAAAGGTTAAAATGCTTTAGCTGTGATTTATGTTTTCATAACATGTATGAAAAAACCATTTTACGCACGCTTTACGCACACACGCCAGACAAAAACCCTGCCTTTAACACACGTTTTGCACACTCGTCGCCATTATAAATCAGAGCAATTAGTTAAAAAATCATAAAATAATCATAAAATAATAATCGTTATCGAAAGATATTGCCCCACATACATTGGCACTCCTCTTATTTCTTGTGTTAAGTTCTCTTTCATCTCTTTAATAACCTAATGGGTCAGGTTATGTCATGCTGCACGCCGTTTCCTCCAGGTTTGGGTGACAGGTACTGAAATTTATTAAGTGTTGGCCGCCTGCCACAGCAGTAAGTAGACCAACACCTTGCTATTCTGCAGCCAAGCTCCAGCCTCTTAGAAGGGGAGGTTTATCTGTGAGGGCGAGGCGAGCTGCTTTATTCACCCTGAGGAATACATAATGCTTGTGTTTGCATTACGCGTGTGCTACTCTTTGACTACGGGGGAAGATGAGGGTCAAAAAGGTTTAGTTGGGAATCTTAGGCTACCTGGTTATAAGATATTGACCTACTATTCTCCAGTTACATGTTATGTCCTTTGCATTTAGTGTAGCATCCACACAGGCGCCGTATCCATACATTGATTGTTAATTGTCTAATGAAACCTTAATGATAACCCCCGTGCTTTGTTGTTGGAAGCAGATTTATCCAAATATTCTGATGTTTGCAGCACACAAACATGTGCACATGAACGCAAAATGCGTGTAAATTGAGAGAAAGGAGGAGGAGGAGTCGTTGATAAAACCCCTTTTTAAGTACTGAAGCGGACAGGGCATATTTATCTATAAAGCTGTTTGCTCGCCGTCCCCACCCCCCTCTTGGTGGCTTAGAGTTCTGTTATCAGTTGTGTGCGTGTTGTCACACAGTTTTGCTTTCACTCTCAGCCCTGCCTCTGTACCTCTCTCTGTCTCTCTTTGACTGTCTGTAATGGATTACTGATTGACATCCTCCTCTCCTCCTCCCTGACAGTAGAGAGTTGCCCCGGAGACAAGAGTCCTCCGGGGTCAGCAGCATCGAAGAGGGCCCGGACAGCTTACACCAGCGCACAGCTAGTGGAGCTGGAGAAGGAGTTTCATTTTAACCGGTACCTCTGCAGACCCCGGAGGGTGGAGATGGCCAACCTGCTCAACCTCACAGAGAGACAGATCAAAATCTGGTTCCAGAACCGTAGGATGAAATACAAGAAGGATCAGAAGGGCGTCGGAATGATGCCTTCCCCTGGCGGACAGTCTCCTCGCAGTCCCGTGGGCCCGGCCTCCGGTGGTGGAGGAGGCGGAGGATACCTCAACTCTATGCATTCTCTTGTAAACAGTGTACCTTATGACTCCCAGTCACCGACGTCTTACAATAAACCTCATCAAAATGCATACGGTATGGCCACGTCATATCCCCCTCCTTTGAACAACTCCCTCAACAACTGCCCGCCTTCCCAGAAGAGGTATCCCGGGACCGATTCGGCCACGCCCGAGTATGACGCGCATCCTCTCCAAGGCAATGGCAACTACGGGACGCACATGCAGGGCAGCCCCGTTTATGTCGGCGGAGGTTACATCGACTCAATGCCCAACTCTGGGACCTCCGTTTTCGGTCTGACCCACCTCCCGCACCCGCCGCCCGCAAACATGGACTACAATGGAGCAATCACAATGGGCAACAGTCAGCATCACGGAGTGTGTGATCCCACACCGACGTACACAGACCTAACGCCGCACTACTCTCAGGGAAGAATCCAGGAAGCGCCCAAACTGACGCATCTGTAGCGATGGCGCTGCTCGGATCACTCCGCCCATTGTCTTATCCACCTCCAGACTCATTACTGCTTTGTTTCTGCGCCTCCTCTCGGCTTCCACCTTCTCACTGCCTTTGTTTATGTTCTCTATAGTTTTGATGTGTGAAGTAGCGTAGGATAAATAATCACGACTTGCTTGAATTTTTCTCTATTTGCTCGTGTCATTGTCTCACAAAGACCTTTATCTGGGCTGTAGGACGTCTAGAGCGGGAGGGAGGGGGGTACACAGTATATGCATTGGCCTATTTAATCTTTTTTTTTAAATCATGTTTTAAAATGAAACTCAAACAGGGTATTATGAACATATGTTATTCATTTTAATGTGAATTTGTCCGTCTTTTATTTATCCGCAGTTGAAGAATTGTTTTTGTCTTTTGTTTTTGCATTTTGTTGCACTTGTGAAAGGGTCCTTCAAGAGCCACGAGATGGGATTTATGAAGGAAATACATTTTCAAATAACAAGGGTCATGAGCTTACACGCAACCTCCCTTGCTTGTGTTGTTCTATTGGACTTTCTAATGTTATTTATTTTGTTCGGTGTAAAGATAAAAGAGTCCTTTAGTATTATTTGACACCTCTGCGATCCTTGTGTGGGGAGAAGGTTGGTGGAAAATTAGCGTCTCGGCCCTTTGCCAGCCCATACATGTAGTCTGCAGACGCTCGTCAGCAGCATGCAGCACACCATGCTGCTCTCATCGGCCATATTTCCATTTTTTCTTCTTCGAGGAGGTGTTTTCTTTTCTCAGCGAATGTAAAATCAATCAGTCATGCAATAAGGGCGGAAAGAAGGACACACGTTAACATTTTCTTTATTGAAGAAAAAACAACAGACATCATCATTTTTTTTTCGATGTCACACATTCCATGCTGCTCCACTTCGAAGAAATAAATAAAAAAAAGTTGAAATATAATTGCAGCAAACCACGTAGTTTTTAATTTGGACACATCAGAGGTATTTCACGTGATCACAAAATAAATTACAAGACCTTTTCTTGAATAAAAATGTCAAAATATATTTCTAGTTTTGTTATTATTACATTGTATTAATGATATTCTATACTTCATGACGATGCAGCCCTTTTAAGGCGAGACAAAACATTTTTTAAATAGGCAAAATAAGAGAGAGCGAATACAAAAAAATGTTGGCAGTTAATTAATAAACCATGGGTAACACAATATAAATCTCTATATTCAATTTCCATGTATACAAAAAAAAGAAAAAAGGACGAAACATAATGTGAACCAGTGTCTATATTTGATAATCAATTAGATAAAGAGAAATAGCTGCAGATAAAGTCAGATACTGAATAAAAGCTACTTGATTTTTCCCCCTTCCTTGTGTCGAGCTCTCCGGTGGCCTTCTCCCCTCCTCTCATCTGCGCGAGCACATCCATAATAATAAAAATGTCACCCGGGCCCTTCATGGAGATTCTGCAAGAAGACAACAAGCTAAATGAGAAATCGTTTGAAAAATAATTCCCCAATATGTTCAGTAAGTCAAATGCGTTGAGAGAGGATGCAATCTGAACTAGAATCGCTTATTTGTCTCATTATTCTGCAGATTTGCAAATGCCAGTTCATCACAAAATGCCTCGGTTATGTGGATGGCTGTCAGTAGATTGCTGAAAAATGGCAGATTGTTTCCGTGTGTGTATTTTGTTAAATTGAAGGGTGCACAGAAAATATTGTCCATTGTTAGAAATTTGAAATTCTTTCCTTTGTTCGATGTTATTTCTTAACATTGCTATATTTACAAAAAAAAAAAGGTGAACACATGGAGCTAAAATTATCAGTAAATCTCTGTTTTTTCCCCCAAAATAGCAGATCGTTTTTAGCATGGTCAAAGACTTTTTTTTTACGTTTCTCATGAAATTACCAAAGCATTTTTGTTAAACGTTTACCTTCTGTGTTTTATAATGGCCTTTTTGCAACTGTAGTATTTACTGTTCTCACTAATTTTGCATCGAGAAATCATTTTCAGCTCAGTCTGATTGATATAAGAGGGCATGAACATTAGCAGCCCTGACATATGGTTAGCAGGAGAACCTCGAACAATTGAACCATGGTGTGTCACAGTAAAAAAAAAAAAAACTGATGCTCTTAGTATTTCTGCATCCAACACAGACACACACGCATGCACACGCGCACACATGTACACGCATACACAGCAAGACACTGATTTGACCCATATGCGCATTACACAGGTAGCACATAAATAACGGTTTAAATGAAACTGAAGATTTGTATTTCTTTCTTGCACTTCCATCCGTGGGAAAGTGCTCCTAAATCAATCCTGCTGTAGAGACAAGAGTATAGGACAGGCTGGGGTCCACTAAATGCCGCCACCCACTCCTTTTCCTTGCACACAAAGCCTGTGCGTAATTCCAAAAAAGCCATCCATCTCTTCCCCTAGCAACTCTGTCCTTCACCACAAGGTCTGATCCCCTCACTAAACCTGCACGTCTACCAAAACGACAAATACATGCCGTTGTGTAAACTGCATTCACAACTCAAAGATAAAAGCCAGGTGAAGAAGCAGCTTCGCCCTATACTCACCAACGGCGCATTGCCTCCTCCTCAGAAAAGGGAAATGGTCGCATCTTGTGTAGCTGGATTCTTATTTATCTTTTAAAACATCCCTCAAGCGACAGCCCGGCTATAACTGCGAGCAAAAACCGGTTCTAATCTGAGTGGCCAGTGTTTCTCGCCGCTTCCTGGCTGCATTTGATCCGGGGGAGAGTTAGAAGCCTTAAATGTGTTGTGAGGGCACCGAGCTGTCAGACCTTTTGGCGAGTAAGATTGATCGCGCACAGGCTTCCAGGACTCTTTGTTTGGTATATAAGCAACAAACTGAGAGAGGCCTACCACTTCTCTTTCCTCTCTCTTACTCACAAAGCCATGATTTTTTCTTTCTTTTTTTGGAATGAAATACAACATGTAATGCTTGATGAAAAACATCCCAAATGTGGCTTTCACAGATTATTCTGGAAGGGCTGCAAAACCGCTGTAACACTGCGGGGGAGAGCCATTCAATAACACTTTCATCTACATAATAACGCTGCAAATGGATTCGTTGTAAATGGTCGATTGTGAACGTGGTGCTGTTTGCTTCATTGCAATTTCAGGTAGAATTGATAATGGATATGCAGGGAGATGCCTTTCTCAGCATTGTGGCTGCTGTCCTCTCGGTAAACCCTGGGCTAGCCTTGTGGTTTTCCACCCTAAACATGGACACGAAAACATTTTGAATATTAGAATAATTTAGGCTAACATTTATAGCAGCTTTTAGTTATGGACATTGTGATTCTTAGCCATCACAAAAAGAAATAGCGCCTATGTGTTTTACCTTGTGTTTATGGGTCTGTTCATTCACATGGGCGCTCATGACCTCCGTGTAAAATCGAATTTTGGTGGAATAAACGAAAATACATTTAATATCAGCTTTAATATCATATAAAGGCCGCGTAAATAGACCATAATAAAACCATGTTTGTCAGCGCGCATACATGCATGCGTTTGGTATCTGTTTACAAGTTTCTTTACCTTATCTATAAATGTCAAACAGCTGTTCTGGGATGAAATGGCCTGAACGTGTCATATCCGTCAGTATTAACTTAATGGATGGGCTTTTTATTGCAACACATGTCAATGGATGCACTGCATATTTCATTATTATGCATCTTTGAAGAATCACGTCTATTCTGGAGTCTGAACAGACTGCATTGTTGGGGTTTGTTCCTGTCGAGAAGTCTCAATATCAGTTTTGGGGATGTGGTTTTTTTTCCACTTCTGAAGCCAGACTCTTGCCTATATGAATAGCTACTGGCGTGAAATGTGTGTGTGTGTGTGTGTGTGTGTGTGTGTGTGTGTGTGTGTGTGCGTGCGTGTGTGTGTGTGTGTGTGCGTGTGTGTGTGTGTGTGGTGGGGGCGTTCTCGACTGACATCCTCAAACAATACGAGAAAGAGGAGTGCACGAATCCGCGCACCCAAGGCTGGGCTCCTTCCCTGTAATAGTGAGCGTCAGCCATTCTTAAAAAACACATTTTGTAGCTTAGTGGACTGGACTGGAGGGGCGAGAGGAGGATAAACTGAGCGGACAAAGATGTAAATAAAAACAGTCGTCCCCCAGCTGAGCTAGGCGTTCTTCATCTGAGTTTTTGGATCAATCAGGCAGACAGTGGCTTCTTTTGATTAAACCCCAAATTGTCATTGGGCAGAGGTAATCATGTGACAGGCAATTCGGTCCAATTTCAACCTTGTCTCCATGAATTCAATAGTTTAATAGTAGCTCGGTCCCCACACGGCCGTAATCAGTGAAATAGAAAAAACACCACCAGGAGATTTTTTTAATGATTTTTTCTTTCTCGTCCTCGCTGAGCCGCAACATTTATAAAAACAGGCGTGCAAACTTTCCTCGGCTCTCAGGGAGCGGAGATGAATTACGAATTCGAGCGAGAGAGCGGTTTTATCAATAGTCAGCCGTCGCTTGCTGAGTGCCTGACATCTTTCCCCCCTGTCGCTGATTCATTTCAAAGTTCATCAATCAAGAGCTCGACGCTTTCACGCCCGACACTGATTCCTCCTCCCTTTGAGCAGACCATTCCCAGCCTGAATCCGGGCAGCCATCCGCGGCACGGCCGGCCCAGGCACAGCCCCGACGGATGCAGCCCGCTGCCCACAGCCTCCTTACCCCCGGAGTACCCCTGGATGCGGGAGAAGAAAGCCTCCAAGAGGAACCACCTGCCGACCTCCACCGCTACCACCATTTCCAATGGCCCTGTGTGCTTCTCCCCAAAAGGTGGGTGATTTCCAAACACTTACTACTGAAGTGTCCACTATTTGTGGCTAAAATTAAAGCTCAGCAAAAAGGCCTTTCTTAAGAGAGAGAGAAAAAAGAAAAATAATCTGGAGACGTTTTCTTCTGATAGATTTATGGTTATTGCTTTGCTGTGATTGTGCATGGAGCCAGAAAAAAAAAGTTTGGGTAAAGTTTTGTGATGTAAGATGATTTATTCCCCTAGCCGTAGCAGAGTTTTGATGTGTGACAGTAATGAAGAGTGATGGAGTGCCGTTGCCGAGGAGGGCAGCTGGAGCATTCATTAGTATCCCACACCAGCCTGGACCTCGCTGCTTTTCTGCTGCACTGTGTTTGCTTCACGCTCTTGTTGGACGTTATTTTATATGTACAACAATCTGATGAGTATCTTTATGCCGTAATGATTTTTTGACAAAGGGTTTAGGCTGCAGGCTATAAGTAAGCTGGGTCACTGGCTCTAGCGGCCATTTTGCTGCAGCCTCTCTCCAGTGGGTTGTGATAGCCATAATGTTACATTCAGTGGGGTTATGTAACTGCTGTGTCCTGTGTTTTAATTCCAAGCTACCGTGCTGCTTGTTTTTCAGGCTCGCCTGAGATTGTGGAGAGCGCCGGGGGAGGAGGGGGCTCCCGTCGTCTGAGGACAGCGTACACCAACACGCAGCTGCTGGAGCTGGAGAAGGAGTTTCACTTCAACAAGTATCTGTGCCGGCCGAGGAGGGTGGAAATAGCGGCCCTGCTGGATCTGACCGAGAGGCAGGTCAAAGTGTGGTTCCAAAACCGGCGCATGAAGCACAAGCGGCAGACCCAGAGCAAGGAGAACCACAACGGGGAGGGGAAAGGGCCGTGCGCCGAGGACGGCATCCACAGCGACGAGGAGGACGAGGCCCCCCTGTACGAGCGGAGCGGGGCCCTTCTGGAGAGAGATACCTGCTCCTTTCAGAACAACTCACTCGGCTCCACACAGCCGCTCCACAATGGCGAGTCCATGAGCTTTGCTGCTGCGCCGCTGAACAGCAATGACAAAAATCTGAAACATTTTCCCAACCCGTCACCCACTGTTCCGGGCTGCATGTCAACAATGGGCCCAGGCTCGGCATCTGGCCCGGACAATGGCGACAGTCCCCCGGCCCTGGATGTTTCTATACACGATTTTCAACCTTTCTCCTCGGATTCCTGCCTACAGCTCTCTGATGCAGCCTCGCCGAGCTTGTCTGAGTCTCTGGACAGCCCCGTGGACATTTCTGCGGACAGTTTCTATTTTTTCTCGGAATCCTTAACTACAATCGATCTGCAGCATCTGAACTATTAAGTAAAATCAATCACAGTAACTTTTTTTGGGACAATAATTATCAGGCTACGATGGTATTAACTCTGATGTTATTTGTATATTCGGTACATTTATTCTGTTGATATTTGACTTGACGATTAATACAAGGTAAGGATGAAATTAAATCACTGAAGTAGCTCTTCTCAACTTGTGACTTGTAATTACCATAACAAATTGATCTCTTGGAATGGAAATTATGAGTGTATGTGAATAATTATACGATATTAGGCCTATGGAACCTGGTGATTTTTATTTTTGTATAGCTTCCAATGTCTTGGATATTTTTGTTAGAATACAATTAACTTGCTACAATCATTTCTCCCTGGTGTTTTGAGTCTTTCCTTTTCCTATTTTTTTCAGACTGAATTATTTTTTTCTTGAATTATTCATGTAGAATTATGCAAAATAAAAGAAGTGGGGCACAGAAAGGTAGAGACGTTATGCAAATTTAACAACAGGTTGGCCATGAATATAAATAGTGTATTCCGCGTTTTTGCTGTGAAGGCACACACACGTCTGAATTTTACTTTGGTGTAGAATTTAATGTCAACACAATTCACAAATTAGATTATTTGAAATAGTTTACTTAAATAAACGACGACTGTCTTTTTACGAAGTTAATCATTTATTTCTAATTCAAAAATTTGGAGAAAAAAAACTTTTTAATGAGGCAAAAAGACAAACATATAAATAACCGCAATTGGCAACTGATTTGAATTATCGATGCCAAACGGTAGCATTTGTTTGACCTAAATTATTACTATAATTATTTTTAATTTTACACAGGAATGTTAGTGCTATTTCATACAATATCTCTTGGGCAGAATATTTTTAATTTCAACTTTTAAACTTCATATTTTGCAGAGTAAAAGCAAACGCCAACGCACAAATCCTAAGCATGACAGGGCTCTCTTAACATTGTGTGTGCATGTTGCAGGCAAATACCGGAGCCATGTTTGCCTTCAGGAGCTCATAAATCACTCCGTGGCATGAATGAGACGGACATTAAGGAGACCAATTGTGGCGTAATGTGCACAAATAAAACCCCACTTACATTTTCATACGGGACTCCCCAATTCCTAGGCTAAAAGGGGGCTGAGTCTCTGCATGCGTTTGGTAATAATTCATTTTTATAGCTTGTTTAAACGCGGCTCTGGCTCGGCGACAGCGGCAGCATGCTGCCTGTTCAGGTTATGAAGCTGCACTCTTTTCCCCGCGTGTTAAAAGTAGCTCAAACTCAAAACAGACTATTTGTGGACTAAATGCATTTCACCAGACACACTTTTACTAAGAATAGCTGTGGAGAGCGGATCATTATGCAATCCTAGACATATACTATCGAGAAATTTTGTGCGTTTTGGGGCATTTTACAACATTAATGGAGCAGAAGAAAGTCTCGAAGGTCAATACTGGGATTATGACTATTCTTGCTCTGCTGTAATGCACTTGAGTTGACTTATGGGAATCAGATATTAGCTCATTCACAGCTTGACTCAGTAGGTTATTCCCCCTACAACAGCTTTGTCTATGTGTGTGAACAGCAACAACAACCACCGGTTGCGACGCCGGCCTGCACGGATCGATCCAGAAACTCATCTACACGTGCGAAATTCATAAAGTCGAGAGTTCAACGCCGCCTTATCGAATAATCTGGAAGCCATAAGCAACCCATCGACTGGCTGAGCATTGGCCTACTGGTTAACTGGAGTGTGTGTGTGTGTGTCGATGTGAGAGTGTGTGTTTAAGGAGGGGGTGCAGGGTTGAAAATAAAAGGGGAGGAGTGGGGGGTCCTCTACACTCCTACACTCCAGCGCAGAGTGACTAACCACAGGGCCAGTGTAACCAAATCATTCCGAGACAGCGCGCCCTTTCTGCGCACATGTGTTCACACAAAGAGCCAAGAAAGCTCCAAGGCCCGACGGACTTTCCACAGGCGGGCAATCCACTGCGCCCACTCACTCAGTGCTGTTGCACAGGCAGCTGGGAAGACAGAGAGGAGAGGAGGGGCTAGGAGGGGTGCAGTATTGACCCCACTGCGCTTTTTTTCACTGGTGGGAAGTTTGCATCA
>JAPZDY010000008.1:13742329-13766689 GCA_029783645.1 Ctenochaetus hawaiiensis | reverse complement strand
GAAGTCAATTATAAAGAAATACAATTTCCTAGTATTTACATGCACATTTATTTCGAATTTTACAAAATCTACATTATTATTCGCAACCTGGGTAGTTTTAATGGGCTTCTACTGTAATACTAAAAAGACATAATGATACAAATTTTATTATAATGTAACATTTATTGGCTGCCAGGGGAGAATTATAACTTCTCAACTCTTTTAATTCTTAACAATCCATGCTGTGAAGGGGATAGTTTTCACAGGGTGCTGCAGTTGGTTTAAAGCTAAAGTTACTGTCTGTGACTAAAGGACAAAGACTTCAGAAATCCCTCACTGACACAACACACACTGTTTGTGCTCTCTGAGACACTGTTTTTCTCCAACAGAAAAACCGAGGGTGTAGAAAGATGCAGAGTTGCCAAGAAACAACACATGCAAACAGCCTGAGAGCGTGCAGGTATTTACTGCAAAACACGCACAGAAATACAGTGACATATACAAGATAATTCACTTGTTTGTAAAAACAGGCAAACACAGGTGTGTGACGATATGGAGATCAAGGGATGGGTTTACACACACACACACACACACACACACACACACACAGATGAGAGACTAGGAGGAAATATCTTTAAAATTGTTAGTGTCAAACTGATGCCTCTCTCTTCAAATTCTCACCTTGTGTGTGTCATTTTGTCATTTTTCTTGACGGCTCATGTGCATTTATATGTGTTAGCTTGTATGAAAAAGAAAGTGGAAAGTTTTGAGAGTATTAAGCTAAAGAGAAAAAGAGAAGAAAGGAAATTAAAATAGATTCTACAAAAAAATTATGCTGACAGGCCTTAATCATTGTACCACCTGTGAGAAACATCTCCATCAAACATTACTGGCCAAAGCTTTCGAGATTCAGCTTAATTTCCTCATTGTAATATAGAAAACCTTGGTATCCCGCGCCATTATGCAATGAGAGGTGCAGGGATGCAAACACAAATACAGTCAGTGTGTCCATGAGGCCTCTGCAGTGACACCTGCACTGATCAGACTGTACTTTTACACACAGATCCCATTTGTGGTGTGTTTATGGTCAGATATGGTATTCCAACAAACACACACATGCACTTTGAACATGCAATACAAATCAAAACAAAGAGAGTGAGACACGATATGCTAGAAGCCAGGAGAGACGGAGAGAGAGGCAGACAGACAGAAGTCACTCATCAGGGCAGTCGAGGTATTGGCACGTCTGCACTCATTGACCACTCCCCTGTTGTGATTGGCAGCCAAAATGAATTCCTCCATCGACAGATGAGCGCCTCCATGTGCCGATAAAGGGACAGAGCCGATAGAGCGATTGACAGTATGATGGAGGAAGAAAAGGAGGGGAAAAAAGAGGAGAGATGACATCATGTGGTTAGTGGCGGTTTGTTATGTGTACTGTATGCATGTGATGAAACAGTGACTGAAACCGTTAAGTGTGTTTAGAGTGAGGAAAGGCAGAGATTAGGTGGTAGTTCAGAGGCTGACTTTACATCCACAGCAGAACTCACCTCAAAGAGTTGTCTGCAGTTTTCTTAACGCTCCTTTTGTCTGTTGAAGCAGTCCCACTTGGCCAAATGGAGTGACACAAAGACATGTGAACAGACGAGAGCTCAGCCAGGACGCCTCAGCGGGTCTGAGGCCCAGAGGAGGACAGAGGACTGGGAGAAGGGCAGTGGTCTAGAGACGGAGGTCCATCCATCACACATGTCCTGACCTCAGCTCGACCCCAGCATGGCAGCCAATGAGGCGCCCTCACCCCCTAAAGAAAGCCCCCCCACATTACACACACACACATATACACTGACACCCACACACACACTTATCTACCCACACTCACACACACACAAGAGATCGGGTGACGCTGAGAGGAATCTGGATGCTCTTTGTGTTTGCCATTGTCGTTTCCCAGAATCCTTTGTTTTTTACATGACAAATGTGAGTACCAACACCTGACAGACAGGCTGTTCATCCCATGTCTCTCCCTCTGGCACACACTCACACTCACACTCACTCACACACACACACAAACACACACACGCACACACACAAGCCTCAGACAGGAATAACCACATAGGAGCAGCCTGACTATGTGCCGTGGAGGTCACAATAGTAGTACACGAAAATAACACACATGAGTCAGGAACGTTGACAATACAAACATTTGTGAAAAATATAAATTAAAAAAAAATCCAAAATAATAATAAAAAAAATAATCTTGTTTCATTACATTAAGTGCAAAGAGGGATAATTACTTCAAGAGAATGATCAATGACAGATTTGATTTAGTGATTTGGACTTTAAACTCAATATTCAAAGTGTTTGAGAGAGATACTCTACTGACCTGTGTTTTATGCTCTGTTAAGGTTTTTTAAGGCGCAAGATATGTTTTTCAATTCCCGATCAGTTTTCCTTTTGCATATCTGGGCTAATTTTTCCTACATATCCAGCCCTTAAATCACCACCTGCAATTAAAGGTATATAGCCTATTCTACAGTAATGACAAATTCAGGGTCCTGAGCAGGTGCCACCAGCACAGCCTTGTGAGGGCAATTTAGTGACATACAAAGAATTGGATGTGTTGGCAAATATCAAAAAACATTTTATTGCTGTACTTAAAGCACTATACCATCATCTCTATGACAGCAGTATATAATTGTGTAACACTAATAGGAAAAGCCCTCTCAGTTATAGAGGCTGACATTTGGTTTGAACAACTCAGTTTCTTCAATTTGCATTAACAAAACATGACTTTACACTTTAAAACACTATGTAATGCATATGCAAAACTCCGATTTTGCTTGTAGGATCCCTCCAAATGACTTAACTATGGAGAGCAGACTAAGAGTCAGGTCAGGTGACCTTTATCGTCATGGTAACAAAAATAAACACTGCAAAAAGGCTGCCTTTTGGATGGGTTTGGTCAACAGAGCCAAATGTTTAAGTTTAGAAAAAGATCATGGTTTGGGGTAAAATAAGCACGTTATTTTTGCAAACTAAAAAACCTTTGAGGTAAAAACATTGTTCACTTATTGACTATGTTATAATAAGTGACCACATTCACAGTAAGACAGCAAACAACTCCATTCACAAAGAGTCAACGTAGCTAAGTGTCTTTGCAGTTGGTAGCTGAAGTGTAATAAAAAAATCAACTCTTAATCCCTCACTTCAAAAAGTCCTTACACTTAAAAAGGTCATAACATTAGTGTCATGCAACCAAACACAGATCCAAGGAATGTGAAGTTTTTCCCATTACCTGTCAACTTTGAACACAGTGATGTCAGAAATGTAATTACTTGGCATTATAATTTTCTGAGGTTCAATAATTGTCTTTTTTGTCCTTCTCTGACAAGTAACAGAAAATGATATGGTTGTTTTTGTCTTTTTTATCTATAACACATCTTTAATAGTATTTATAATATATTTTTTTAACTTTTAAAATAATTTTACATAATTTTAACTTTTATAATAAACTTTTATAGTAATAATTTTGCTAAAGTTGTACTTCAAATAGCCAGAATCTATAAACTAACTTCTCAAGACATATCTCTCCCTTGTCAGTTGAATATGAAAACAAGTGGGCTGTTATGTGCCATAGATACTGTGTTTTTTTAACACAGTTGCGGTTCTATGCCTGCTGTAATTTTTTTATTGAGCCAAAGACATGAGAGGGAGATAATTGCTTTCATATCACAGAGCCAAACACAGAACAGTACTTTCACACACAGACAGACACAACTCCAGGCTAGAAGAGAGGTTTCAGCACCTCAGATTAAACGTCTCCATGTCAGGGAGAGTTTGGAGACGTGCGAATGTTGGACTCTGCTCGGGGCGACATCCTGCAATTGTTGAGACGTTTGAGCTCACCTGACACCGTTTTACCCGAGACCCACCTGTCAGTCCTCCCAATAGGAAGAGCGATAGTGCTCACGTGCGTTGTGACAGGAGACCAGTGGAAACACAATACAGAAGTAATTAGGGAGCAATTTGTGCGTTAACTGACAAAAAATGCTGTGGTTCATCTTCTTGATGGTTGCTGACAGGAGTTATTAGGCCAGATCACGAAATTTAAGAATTTAAGACATTTTTCAGCATCATTTGTTGCCCCTATCTGCTTATTTCTCAACAAGTGTTTTGACTGACTTCATTTCTAATTTTAATAGCACTTATTATAATTAACATATTTCAACATAAAGATATATGTATAGATGAGCAACGCCCATCAGAAGCAAAGTCAAGTTTACTGATCTCAATTACTTGTGTGCTTCAGTACACTTTAAGTGTTTTGATGCAATACACACACACACAGCTGTAAAGTCAGCATGGATGTAAAAACAGGCAGCATTAATGCGGCAGCTTGTTATTGTAAAAAATGAAGGAGATGCTTCAGTGACAGATGCGAGGCTAAGGGTAACTCTAACTTCTTGTTTGCACACGCCCTAAGGCGCATCACACAGTGGGAGTCTGAGAGGCACAGTGAAACTATGCACTGTCAGGCTGCCCGTCCCCTCAAGGCAAAGGTCTAGATCTGAATCTCCAGCATAACACTAAGCCTAGCGAGACAAATTGATTCTGAGAAAAGTCTGAGATTCTGTATGTTTATGGCTGCGCAAACACATGAGATAAAAGATAAAGAAGTTGAGATGTTAAGCGGCCATGGGAAAATACCATCCTACCTAAACCATGCTTTTATAACAATGCAATGGTCAGTCACATTTCTGCACTGTATCTTAACAAATGATCAGGTTTAGGAATTCTTCCTTTCCCTCGTGCAGGGCTGACTATGTCTAAAAAGTGACAAAATATGTGACTTAGTATAACTTATTTTTTATACTTTTACCATTGCTATACTTTTTAAATTTTTGTCTCCAAGAAACTTTGTTTCTTATGTTGTGACTCATTTCTCTTTTGTTTGACGTGCAACATTTCATTATTTGCTGTTGTCATATCATGTATGTTGTGTCAAAAGTGGTGAACTTGTTCATCAGGTTGCCTTTGCTTTATTTATTTGCAGACAATTTTCTAAAAGCACATGATTACAAAATATTGAGAATTTTGCTTATGCACTTGTTTGTTTGATTGCTGTTGAATTTAGAAAATTGAAGTATCCAACAAAACAATAAAGAAACTGGCTCACTTACATCTGCAAATCTCCAACCATCTCTCTCTTCTATGCCAGAAAGCATGTTGCACAGCACTTTGATGGCGAGACGTTTGCCAATGTTTGCTGCAGTTACTTCACTGCCATGGTCTTTTTTCTTTCTCCTTGCTTAAGAATTTCTCATTCCTGACAGAGGAAGAGCGTTAATCTGCTGACAGAGGCAACACCTGCACAAAACGTTGATGCCACTCACTGATTTAAGAAGCTTATATGAACTGTCACCACTGGATCTGAAGCTTGTTCTTACTTTGTGCTTAAGGGTAAAGCTTAAGGGTCTGTGTCAAGTGGCGATGAAACTGATCAAAGCACACTAGGATTACTTATCCACACTCACTTTCACCACATTACCTTGTGTACTGTAGAATAAGCAGCAAACGAGAAGCTCTGACTATTCACATACATTTGCTTGGTGTGAGTTGGTGTAAGTTTTTTACTTTGTATGCACTTTTGATTTAGAACAATTGGACTTTTTTAGAGGGGTGTTGATCAAACTGTGTGTTGTTGTATTGGAATACATATTTGTTTTTGTGTTTTTTTCCAAAGTGTTTTTTAAAGACAGTTCATTACCTCCAATGTCCCACTTTTAAAACATGTGCTATTTCCATTTCCTCTTACTGACAGCACGTGTGAGGATGGGGACCTCAGCAAAGCTTCAAAGTGCAGGTACAGATGTGAACATGATGCACAGATGTGACTCTGATAAGTGAGGGGAAATTGTCCATAAAACAAAATATTATTTAAGCATCAGCCAGTGAAAAGTAATGGATAGCAAAGCAGACACGTGCACTGTTAGTCCAATTTTGTATGTGTGCGCGAGTGTGTGTGTGTTACAGCGAGCTGACCTCCCCAACGCCACATGTTCACCTGCAGACAGCTGGACAGTCCCCCCCTCTCCAGCACCTCCCTCCTCTCACTCCCCCTCGCTCGTTATCATTTGAGCTCCGCAGAGACTCTTCTAATGACAGCGCCTGTCTATAATGTCGTCGTCACAGCTCGTGTACGTGTGTGTGTTACCCTCTCTGTGTGTGCGCTGGTGCACTCCTACGGGTGCATGTTTGCCCTGTAATGACAGCGGCTGTCTATAACGGCTCGTCCTGGCAGGGATCATTCGGTCCTCCCTCTCTCCCACGTCCGCTGTCCGGTGTCACCCGTGTCTGGGTGGACGATGATGTGATCTTTAGTCCCCTCTGCGATCTATAGACTGGCATTTGGCTCAGGGAGCGTCCCCCGGCCCTGACATGCATGCTAAAGCTTGCCGCTGTTCTGCCGATATCCCCCCCTTACCCACCTAAACCTCCCCCAACAGGAAGTTAACGCCAGCCAGCGCAATATTCCGACAGGCCGCATTAGATACCGGAGTGGCAGATAGCCACTGAAGTTCGAGCCCCTGCAGGGAAAAGTATAGACGGTTTGTGTGTGTGTGCATGAATGTGTGCTGCAGTGTGCTGTTTGTTGGTGTGCTGTAGCCGCTGGATGTCACGAACTCATCGGTTTCATTAGTGCATAATATTAAAGAGCCATTTAATGTTCATTAGTTGGTATATGTTGCTTGTATTAAGGCAAAAGCTCTGAGCGAGTCTTATTTTGCAGAAATGCCCTTTTCTCTGCTTATAGTCAAACTCTTTTTTTAAACTTTAGTGACAGACTGCGTTCTCTCAGGCAGGCTGCATCCTCAAACATACACTTAAAGACAAAAAAGTAGAAGGCATAATACAGCTGCAAATTGTTATTACTCAGAAAAGCCAACATGTAGACACATATTGTCATTGAAACTGATTTCTGGTTTAGGCAAGAGGTTAACAGATGTACTCCCAGAGATACTCACAGCATTGGATAGATTTATAGTGAAGCTTTGGACTACAGTTGTTGATAGCACCGCCACAACACTGTACATAATCAGACCATATTGTAACTTGAATTATATTAGACACAGTAATTTTGTTTACATTCCATTAGGATTAAGAGGGACAATGGAAAGATTTCCTTTGTTTCGTCGTGCATATGAGATATACATCTCACTGTGTTTACATGGTTTCATTACCTGTAAGACAGAGAGGGAATCATGGCGAGCAGCCGTTGCAGTGGAGATATCTTTAGCTCTTTTTGAACCACCTGTTCAGGATGGGAATGTTTATGCATTATTCCTTTGCATATTCCATTTATTCCATTGCTGCTCTGTATTTAAAAATCATGTCATGAAACTGGGGGTGGGTTTGTTGTTCTGCCATTAAACCTGGGAAAGAGGTTATATCAGAGCTGAATATTAAGGAACAAGAGCAGCGAGATGGCAACACTGTTGTGTTACTCATCACATCTCTTTTGCTTTGCTATCTGAAGTCATTATTGCAGAATTATTCTGCTGTTGCTTGACTCCAGTGTTTGAAGCAAAGCTGGCGTAATGACAAGTCTTCTTTACAACAGTATTGGAGGTTCGCAGTTTAAGTAAGTCTTTTGTTAGATGTATGTTACTGAAAAACAAAAATAACTAAACCTGTCTTCATTTTACTGTATGTGTGTTCACTTTCACTCATCAACCAGCATTATAACATGGAGAAGAAAACACCAGCCGCCCATGCTGACATGTCAAAGTTCCTGGTTTCCCAGCTGATATCTCTGTGACCCAAACCTGCTATGACTAACCCCTGATGATGTAACTTCTTAATGCACAGCTTTAAATTTAGCTTAAATTCAAAAGTATTCAAATAACCGCTTTAGTTTGATACTCTAGGAAAAAAGTCACATTTAAGAATGCTCTTTTGTGAGCTGTTGTTTAGGAGTTGTTAGCTTCCTCAAGCTAAAAACAAGGTGGAACAATTTGGTAGTTGTCCAATTTAATTTCCCTTCCTTTTTAAGAGACACTAAAGCCAACCACAATTAATCTTTGCATTTGTTTTGGCAGAAGAGTGTTTGAGTCCCACACACTGTCAGCATCATCCCACAGTTAAAAGTAAAATCGCATTCATCAAGTCAAGTGAGAATTTATGATCTGACAAGGTCTCATAACACTAATAGTTCTACTTCTCTCCTGCTTGCTTATACTATTTCAACATGTGGCTTTTACCTGCTGTATCAGTTGTAGTTAGTCGTGTTTGCAAATTGTGTCTGTACATAGACCTGCAGGTTTATCTGCAGTATGTATTCTTTCATTTTCTATATCTCCTTATCTCATTCTGTCATATGAGGTTAAAGCCTGGAGGCAACTAAACACACCCTGAACTACATGAGTAAACACATTAGATTATCCTGCTTGAATGAAAAAAGAAAGGTCTTACAGATAATTATTTTCAAGTACCTGAGTTCCTTTAAATGGAAATGTGTGCAAATTTCTTTTAAGTTCATATGTGTTTGACCATAGAAAGTCTGGATTTCAGCCTTTTATTAGCTTTTAGTATTGACGTGTGTTCTCTTTATGCGTCCGTGTTTTCTGTCTCTAATGTAGGATTATATGCTCATCGGTGTGCCATTCAGTGTGTGTGTGGTCCTGAGGGACTGGCTGTGTCCACTCCTGCATTGATGCCATCACACTCTCATCTGCATACCTGACAGCACAGACCTTCGTCTTCCTGCCCCCTTTCCTCTTCCCTCTGTCTCTCTCTGTCTCTGTGCTCCCTCCACTGCTTTTCCCGTCATTTCTTAAATCAGTTGCCAGGAATTAATGTTGGTATTGCATATTTCTGAAAACCCCAGATTTGTGAAACTTTACATTGTTAACATTGAATCTTTGCATTTCTGTGGTTAAAGTCTGGCAGAGTTAAAGAATAGAAATCACTTGATTGGGGTTAAGAAAAGATCATTTTTTTGCTCAACATACCCGGTTTTCTTGCTAAAAAAAACTCTCTTGTCTTGTTAAAAACGTGTTTTTCTCACCAGAAATGTGGTTTGAAATTCTTTCATTATATGGTTGAAAAAAACTAAATATTGGAGGAAGAAGCTCATAATGTCTCCTTAAAAACACATTGTTTGCTAATATAATTACATTATATCAGAACTGTGTCACGCTCATATCCATTTCTGAAACATGATACATAAACTGTAATTTTTGTAGTGACCAGGCTGCATTTTACACTATTTTTCAATGACTTTATTTTCATAAATTCAACCTTCCTCTCTTGGTTTCTTTTCAGTCTCAGTCTTTGCTTCTCCTCCTCCTACTTTCCCCTCTGTGGGTCAATACTGTGTGTGTTGGGGATTCAGTGGTTGCAGTTTCTAGATAAACACCCTGTTAGCAGGATTATCCCTGTTGTCCTAACAATGTAAACCTGGGATTAGGCCTGACTCTCCAGGGATATATGTATGTGCATGTTTGTCGGGATGTGTGTGTGTGTGTTGTCCTAACTGTGTAAGAGCAGCATGTGAGCGAGCTGCCTTTCAGACCGTGAAGGTCCTCGTAGCTCACTTCACATAGGAACAAGTCTGTGGAGACGATGTAATTTATGTACGTGTTTAAGGTGTCAAACTGCGTGTTTCTAGATTAAATCTTTTAAGTTTCACTGCTTAAAATGTACATTTTTACTGAAGCTGTTGGATATCGTCAGCAGAATTAAAGGTGCACTTTTTTTTCTAAATAAAGTTATAACATTTAGTTTTCTATCAAAATATGTTATTTTCACTGTGTACCTTCAAGATCTAGTGAGTGCATTTGGTTGTGTGCACTTTCTTCCTCACAAAACAAAGCTGATTTTAATCAGATTTTTTAATATTTTGAAATGTGCCCTGTCTACATCCATATTAGCTAGCGAGAGCAGTCTCCTTCTTCACTGCCTTTGCAGGTGCATTCTCGGCACATTACTGCCACCAAATGTAAACTAGTAAAATAGCATGTAGCTAACAATAGGAATGTGTAATGATCGTCTCCGTGCTTGAACTTGTAAATGATACAGACAAAAGGCAACTCCTTGTTAAAACATTGCTCTATCACACTGTAAGTGGTAAATAACTCCTAAAAGCACATAAAAGTCGTTAAGACCACAAATTAAGATCTGCTAAAAATGCACAAGGAGCTTGTGGTCGGGCCGAGTTGTTCCAGATTCCAGCAAGACGATTAAATGGAGGGCCAGATGTGTTTAAAGGCTTATCACACACAAAAACACTGCACAGGAGTTTAGAACCCTGATGGGAAGGATTTAACAACTCTGACAAGTTACTACAGTGACAATCATATTATCCAGTGCAATGATTCCAAGGTAAATATTAGGCCCATCTGCTCAGGTTACAAAGTCACCTATGGAGCAATCTGAATCGCAGATCCCTGCTGTATCAACACTCGGGCCTAACCTGACACAAATGTGTTTCTGTCATGCATTGTTCATGTCTGTTTGAACATGGCCTTGGGGTTCCTTTTGGATAAAAATAAAAAAAAATAGATTTATGTATTTTATTAAATATCTTGCTGAAAAGTTTTTCCTTTGTTTTGTGTTAAAGAACAGAATCAACCAGAACAACAGAAACATATTCTCTCCATTCACTTACAGTCGACGGTGAATCAGCCAGGCACTGTTCCTGGAGCTCTGGGTTACTCAACTGCAGGCGAAGGGATGGTTGAGAAAGAGCAGAAAAGAAATGATGGTGTAGAGCCAAGTAAGGGGGTGGCTGAAAAGGAGGGGTGAGAGCTACGATGGCGATGAGGAGGTGAGAGGTCAAAGGTCAGCCCTCCCGGTGATATCTCCCGAGCCAGAGAGGCAGCCACGACCCGGTCATCGGAGGTTCAGGTGTCAGAGAGAGACGACTGACTGACGAGACCAAACGGGACCTCTCCTACGCTCCGTCCTGCTTGGACCTTTCATCCTTCCTTCCCTCCATCTCCCCGTCACTCCTCTGTGACCCATCTCTCCCTCCCCTCAACCGCTACCCTCTTCACTTTCTGTCTACCCACAGAACCCCGACCCTGTCATCCTCTCATCCTTCCCCTCCTTCCTTTCCCCCAACTCACCTTCTTTTTCACCCCTTAAGCTAAACATTACCACAGGGTTTCACTCAGCAGGCCAGGCTGACTGGGGCAGCTCTCAGTGGGGCTGCATGTCTTCAGTGCACCGTCATGTGCTCACACGGCTCACATTCACACTCCCACAGAAACACACACATGCATATGCTGCACATGTATGTGCAGAGGTTGTTTGCATGTACCTCGCTGCCAATCCTACAGGAACATTTGGAATACCAGAGTTTGGAAAGAGTTTCCAGTTGTATATCTAGTTACTGTTATAACGTCTGTCGGTTATGAAAACATTTTATTCATTGACTATTCACTGACTGCACATGTGGACACCACTGGACTAAGACGTCTACTTAAGGGAAATAATATGACACTAAATATGAAAGAACATTTTATATATAATGGTCTGTTCAATCCCAGAGCTTCTTTGTTACTTTAAGTTCCAGGACTAGAACTAATGTCTTTTCAGCTTGTTCTAATCCACTGCTGCCTTTGGGAAATGGACTGTTTCAACCTGTGTAAAGCTAGAGTTTTGTTGCTCAGCCGCTCAATTTGTAAAGCAAATGAGCCTCTATTCTGTCTGGAGATTAAACTTTTCCCCATAAGAAGTTTCAGCTTAAATTGACCTGCAACACAATCTGATTGAGACTATAAATCACATTAGTTTGGAAACAGAGTTGTGAAAAACAGAAATTAAAATCCAAAGAACAGTTGTTGAGTCAATGGTATTGATTCTGTTAACCCCCCACAGATTTATTATGGTCATTTTGAGCTGTGGGACGGTCAAACATTTATTTCCTGCTGCTTTAGCACATATATGTTCCTCATTCCATCTTTTAATGCATCCATTAAATCAATATTACGCATCCTTTATTGTGGTTGAATGGCACTGTAGACTTAATACGTACCATCACATAAGGAAGGGCTGTGCCGTTCGTTTCATCATCAATGACTTTTTCTAATTTACAGCACGCTGTATTGCCAAGAATTACAACTACATATCAAAGAAACTATGTTTACATGTCAGCATATTTTAGAACGTAATATGCAATGTCATAAGAGTGACACCTCATAAGTCATTGACTTCTACTGACCTGGTCACCAGCCAGAGCTGATAGATTAACCACAGCTGACCGCAGGCCACAATGATAGTTTCATCTTATCAGCCAGCAGTGATGGATGAGCAAACGGTTAGTTATTGTGATGGTAACCATGTTGCCTATTTTTTCTTCTTTGCTTTGCAATGAAGTGAAAAATACTCAGTGATCAAAACAGCAAAATGGGACTTATAGGTTTCCTAACTTGTCTGGAGATCTTTTTCCAGCAAATTTTTAAGGGATAATCTAGCTTGTATGACAGACAGGCATTGTGCATAGACTTACATATTCCTCTGTTTTTAATGTTCTGCTTTAATATTATTATGACATTTATTTTTCTCTAGTATTTTGTGACCATAATGATTTTTGCCGTATGACTGGCAAGTGCCATGTCAACAGATGTATCTTTTTTTATTACTTTATGTCCTGGATCTCTTTCTGCAGAAATCTCACTCTTACAACTGCGACTGACTGTTATCAGCTTGGAGTCACGTGACATTCCATGTTATTTTTCTGTTCATTTCACCTTAACTAAGCAATGCATTTAAACAGAAAATACTGGCAAAGTAAAAACAAACAAACAAAAAAATGTTACAAACATTTATCTTTTGTTTAACTTATACACAGTTGAGCTCTTATTCATTGATTTGACCATGGCTTTGTGTTCATTTTCATCTAACTCTAAACAATGCCCAAAACACACTCACTGTTTTGAGTTGAAGTTAAAAAACCTAAATCTTTTGTAGGCCAACATGTCTACTTCAGCGAATGCTTCAGTTTAAAGAAAACAACATTTATCTACGTCATGTAAATCTCATAAATCTATAACAGTTGCCAGCAGAAAAAAAAACTGTATTAGAGGGATAATTAATCCACATTAGTCTGATTTCACTGCTTAAATAGTAATGTCATCCAACCTACATGTGCTACCATGTGACTTGGGGCGTTTTCACAGCATTCAATAACGTAACCAGAGCAGAGGATTCAGAAAACTATCTTTGAAAGTTAATGTTCCTTATCTTTGCTTTGCCTTTTCAGATGACAATGTTATCTGTTTTGAAAGCTTTAACAGCCAAGTAGCTTGTTAGGTATATTAATGTTAACTGCTTCTAACTGAGAATATTTCCTATGTACAGCTACAAAAGACAGTAGAGTTGTCAGTCCTTTGGTCCTTTGGTTCGGGAGGAAAAGAGCAAGAAGTAGAAGAGAAAAACAAGGAGAAACTGGACTTAAATCATGGATACTTCAGCATCAGGCTCAAGGGGCTTTCCCAGACCTGTGTTGAAAACTGGAGTAAAATAAAACCTGCAACTTTTAAAAACCCTATTTGACTCTTAACTGTTTGGTTCCGCATGTTGAAAGAATTTATCAATCCAGACATCCAGAGGCAAAAAAACTATCTACTTGGTTTGTATTTCCATAGTGCAACAGTCAGTCAGAGTGTTTTCTTTTACTGACGACTGACTGCCAGCTTCGATGTGTCATGGTCTTTAAATGTCCATCATTCACTTGATCCCCACACCTTTCCTTTCTGTCACACACAAATCAGCCATTAAGTGCTTAAATTTTCACTGAAAGATCTTAGGACCGATTTCTTTAAGAATGTTCATGCACGCATAAACTCTGAAACAATCTTCTCTGCATTTCTGTGATGCTCGTGTCTCAGATTCCCTTAAAGAAAATCAGTAGGAATATTATTTGCAGAATAGAACCATTAGCTAATGCTGTAATGCATCAGCAGCTCAAAGAAGAGCTCATATTGTTTGATATTTTTGGTTTTTCACTGTGAAAGAATACTGACACACTGTGCATAATCTGTTGTGTAATTCAACAAATTTCAATTGCGAATGCATTACATTTATTTATTTATTTATTTTTTTTTAACCGAGGCTCTGGAGTATAGGGTTTCAAAACACAGAAATATTTTTTTACTTTAAGTGCTGTGTGTTCCCTTCAGGTTTCATGCTGCATCTAGTATGGAAAGAGTTTGTATTTATAACCATTTCATGTCTGCAGAATGGACATCACCCTGAAGGAATGGGTGAGCTTCTCATCACTCTCTTACTGTCTCATCATTGTGTCGACTGGCTGGCATGCCTGAGGACACGAGACAGCCAGACATAGGCACTGGCAGGTATGCACACACAGACATACATTTTGGCAGGTGCAGGCTGCACGAAGAGCTGCCAGTCTTTTCATCTGTGTTGCTTTTCATTAACTTGTCTGATACAATCAAGGACTGTCAACAAGAGTGACAGAAGGAGAAAGAGAGTGAAGAGAAAGAAGAGAGAGAGGGAGAGAGATTGCCTCCTTCTTTTCAGAGATATGACTGTCTTCACACAGCTGCATCTAAAATTAAAGTTCTTTTATCTGGCTGATAACATTGTGTCTGGCCCTTTGTTGCTCCTGAAATGTCCTCGGGCATTTTTCACTCACAGATGTATCACATGCATACACGTACAGGTGAGAAAATGCACTGAGAAAAGTATGAGTGCTTCTGGCAGCAAACATTCTACACTGTCAGCTCTTCATATGGTATATATCCAGAAGCGAACACCTGCATGTTCTTAAAAAAAAAAAAAAAGGGAAAAGGAAAGTATCATTGTTGAAAAGCGACATTTTAACCAATGCAATCAGGAGGTTTACTGAAATGCCACAGCTTAATGAAATAACGACAGAATACATTTACCTCTCTGCATAAACCAATGGCCTCTCTCTTTGCTTTGGGTTGGCGCGTCACTCTGCTAAAGGTTAAAGGGAAGATATTCTAATCAGGGACTCTTCAGAGCACAGCAGCTCAATAAGGTCAACTGGTGTCACAACATTCAGGTTGGAGGGAGGAATGTGTGTGTGCACAAGTGTGTTTATGTGTACTGGTGTGATACTTGGCAGACCTCCTCTGTGTTGTTGTGCATTGTTGTCTGTTTTTGTGCCATCTTTGGTTTCTTTAGTTTGAGGTATCCGCACTTCATATGAAAACATTATCTTTAGACTCTTAAACATACAAATACACACATACACTGAGTCACATGTAAAGTGCTGGTGTCTTACAGGGTGATCCGCCGGCCAATCGGCTGTATTGATTATTGGGCCGGGGGAGGTTGGTGGAGCGGCAGCAGTAATTAGGGCTTTTTGGTGTGGATTAGCTGAGAGAAAAGGTCACCCGCTCAACATCAGTGGCAGGACCACAGGCAAGGACAGGGATGGGGAGGGGCAGACAGGTGGAGGGGACTGTCCCCAAACGTGATGACCGTGATTGGCAGGGCCATGTATGTGTGCACAGGTACACACATGCAAAGATGAGTGACAGACAGCTTAGAGGATGACTGCTTTTGTACTGCAAAATGGATCTTATTTTTTTAATGCTGACCATCATTTTTTTTTAGTTATGGCAAATACATGTGCAACTTATTTACTGTAAGTAAAGATGGCTTTTATATGTCCATGCATTCATATCTTGTATTAGTCCAGTAACAATTTTGATTCTTAAAATCTCTCTTTTCCTCACTTACACTCAGTGCCTGTTTCTCTCTCTTTATCTCTCCGGACCTGCAGGTTGACTTCTCAGTGGTATGGCAAGTCAGAGTGTATCTTACAGGGTCATGACCCTCCCACACTGTGACCTAGACAAACAGGACCGAGGAGCTGTGACAGGACATGGAATGTCCCTTTTGTTTTTGTTTTGTTTCACTTTTTTGTTGAAAAGGTGGAAAATTCCTTCCTGCTCACTTGCTGGTGAGAAAAGAACATTTTCTTGGCAACAAATGAAAAAGTTTACATGAGAGAAACGTTGAAATTACAAAGGCTTATTGCTCTGTGTTCTCAGGATTATTCTCTCTGTTCTCTGTGATTGTAGCCTTCTAAGCCTCTGAAAATATGATTGATTTTAGGAGCAGCGCTTTTTCTTTGTGAACATATTTTTAGTGTTAGCAAAGCCACTTGTCTGCATTATCTGTGTGTCCCACACTATGAATGCTCGCTATGCGTCTGGCACCATGTGGAACCAATTGTTTCTTAATAAAAAAAAAAAGCCAATGTGAATGATTTAGAAGGTGTCTGCTTGTCTGCGTTTACTGGGTGTCAGCTCCCCTTCGTCTGCTCCACAGCCGCTCAGTGTGAGGCAGCAGCAGCTGTGACGGATTTGGGAGTGCTGGTTTTTGTGCAAAGCTGCAGCACTCCTAGTGGTAGAACACTGACGTGGAGCTACATTTCTGCAAAACCAACTAGACAGGAGGAGACAAGTGATGATTGAAAGAGCTTTTCTGCATTAGCATTGCTTTGTATTGCATTGCCTTTTTTTGAGTCTGTTTTGTGTGTTTGCAGTGATAGGGACACATGGGTTTGTGTGTATGTCTGATGGTGGTAGAGGGAGGTGGGTTGTCTCATCACACAACATGTGTTATCTAATGTGTGCGAGTGCATCACTGGTGAAAAGTATCTGTGTGTTCACCTGCACATCTCAGCTCAGGCTGTGTGCATTTGACCCTTCCGATGTATGAAACTGTGTGTATGATTTGTAAAGGTCAGTGGAAATGGCGTGCCAAAAGAGGTCCTGAAGAAGTGATGTGTTGTGTGCAAATAAGGGACATACATAACTCAGAGGCGAGTGAGAAACAAACATGTTAGGGCCAAACAAACCTTGAACTCTTTTAGGTTGCAAAGCCAGTGAGTGTGAGGTCAGTGAATGTGGCAGATATCCGTCTGTATCCGATGTTGCCTTTCTGCTGCTTCTGTAAATATTTGACACAAGAAAACACCATAAAATGTTTACAGTGACTGGGTAAAGGTGAGCAGGATTGTGCAATGATTAACAATTAGACGCGTTATGAGACTGATGGTGCCTGATTGAAATTCAGTCAACAAAGTATTATAGCACCTACACTCATGACAAAACACATAATCCCTGTAATAACAGGGTGTTGTCACAGCAAACTGGTGTCAGTAAAGAATTTAGGTTTTATTTTTTTTCCATGACGAAAGCAGGCAGCTCCGATCTTGTCTGTGCTGGAGAATCTGACGTCACGGTGCCCAGGTCACACAAAACCAACAGTTCGCCGAAACGGTGCGATCTAGAGGCAGGATAGGCAGGGCAGCCAGGGTCTATCCGGACTCTGCACAGCTCCTGCATTATAGAGTTCACCAGAGGGTCAAAAGTGTCACCACATACATCACAGCTGTAGCAGAACAGCACACACCGTTGCCATAGCGATCGGCCATTTTTTTTCTCTTCCACTGTGCTAAGCCAAACAGTGGTGGGTGGGTGCCGAGATACGGGAAGAGACAAAAAGGATTGTGTGCCTGGGCTTATGTATGTTTCAGAGCGTATGTGTATGTTGAGTGTTTATTTGGCAGGCCGTGTTTTCGGTTACGGCTACAGAGACACATGTGTGCCTACCTTGTTTGGTCTGTCTGTCTGTGGTCTCAGCTGTACTCATCAGCAACCCTGAGCAACAATAGCTAAGGTGCCCGCGGTGGGAGCTGCACAGCGTGATAAAACTGGCAAAATGAAGGTGTCAGAAGCTCCATTGAACATAATCAGGCTGTGGTAGATGGGCTCGGCTGTTGGGTTTGGGACCATAAGTCTGGCGATTAAACATGCATGGGGAGAATCCTTCATCGTAGGGCGAAACAAAGCCGCCCTGCCCTTCCCACGTGTTCCAACATCGCCATGGAAAAAGCCTGTTTCCCTGGCAACGAAACGGGCTCTCTTTGTCACAGGAATGGGGAAGGAGAAGGAGGAGGGAGGCAAGAAGGGAGGAGTTGAGCGGAGGCATGACAGTCCCCGCTGACCTCCACCTGACCTCTAGGTGAACATGCGGTATTGGTTTCCTGCTTTCCTGGAGGGGAGTGCTGGGATTGTACATTTTTGTACAAACAAAGATGAGAGCCGTCTAAATTTGTCTCTTCTTTAGTTTGTCACAGTCATGGCAGACACAGTGTTTTTGTTCTAACTATCACACATATTGGAACAGTAAAGGTTAACTAGCAAGTGTTCGAGGACAACATCATGAAGGACATTCACACTGGCTGTCATTAGTCCACGCTGACAGACAGTGTTGCCTAAATGCTTCCCTAGAAGTACATCTTTGCTTCTACTGCCCCCAGTGGTGGGTCGATGGGCCAATGAAGGTGAGACAGAAAGAAGCATAAAAAAGCTGTGAGGAAAAGAGAAATGACTCAAGGCAAGGAAATGGAGGATGCAGTTCAGAAAGCGTAGTGGTGAGATAAAGACAATGGCTTGTTAATACAGGCGGCCAGAAAAAGGGAGGAAGGGAGACAAAGTGAGACGCCGCTTTTATGTCGGCTGGTGCTCTCTGCAATGTTAAGCTAGTGTTTCCCTAATGGGCTTAATGACATATGGAGCACAGATTGCAGCAGGAGCTGGCTCACTCTGAAACCACTGTCGCCTCCCTCAGGGCTTCGCACACACTACATAATGTAGATGTGGTGACTAAGGACACGGGTCATATCTGGTGAGCTTTAATAGTTATCAGATATGGGCGTGGGTTTGGTCTCCACATCGGAGGGGAGTTAGAAACCCCCACCGCTGCCACCGCCATTGCCGCCAACAACCAAGGCGCCAGTATGAAGTGACCAAGGGTTTGTAAAACAAATTAGGGTCTTTTTTTTTGTGCACAATTAATTGATTTAACCCAAGCTGGAACATCCGGGGCTGAAAATAGAAGCCGAAATGAAGGTGCCAAAAACAACAGTTCCTCAAATGGCCACTTGAGGGTGACTCCAAGGGGGAGTCGGTTCTTATGGAGCTTTTAAAATGCACACATTTAAAAGCAAAAATAAACACGTTTACATTGTGATACATGATAAGACTCAAGTGGGCTTGTCCACTATTTAATATACAGTCTTTAATTTAGGTATTCAAATAACCTCAGAAAAGCTAAATAACAACAACATGTGTCTATATTGCATTTTTGTCAGACACACACAGCGCTGACAGGATGATGGGGAATAGTGAAGCAAAGCACTTGTGCAGTAAGTTAAAAAAAATGCAATACCAGGATATTGTCTAAAAATCAAACAATACATTTATTAATCAGATCATAAAATGACCTCATCTAAACCTCTGAGGATGCAGCTGTATTTTTTACTTTCGCATCCGCTGCTGTGTTTTCTGCACACAAACAAAATAATTAATGGTGACATTTTAGTGGGACTCTAGACTTAAATTCAACTAATATTTTCATAGATCCACCAATTTAATGTTTACTCCTGCTAACATGCAAGAAGCCAGAGTTAGTCTGCCAGTTAATGCTACCTAACATGACTTGCTTACATCAGTTGACATTCTGATGTTAGATAGCTAGCAGATTTTTAATTTACAGCATTGTGGCTACTAGCCAGTGAGTTTATCAGCTCTAGACATCCCTTCTTTTTGGTAGCATTGCGCATGATGGCTACAAAGTACAAGGACAAAGCTATTTCTTAACTGAAATAATCTTTTCATGACCTGAAACATTTTTACATTTGATTGTAAACAGCTGGCGGCAGGTGCAATACTTTATTTTTGAATTCTTGGCAATCTCTATCTAAGACACAACATGATGATATGCCTTTCTTGTGAATTCTCTCCTCACATGACATTTCCCTAAGCAACTCCCGGCAGCATATCAGCCGCCATTTTGTTTCAATTTGTTCCCATCACTGATATCTCTTCCTCCTCTCAGCTCTTTTAGTCTGTCCACACTTCACTTGTCGTCTGGCCATCATCTTCTCGTGGACTGTTACTGATGATATCGAATTGCTGTTGGCTTTACCACGCTGGAAAGTGGAGCTAATGGTCTTTCAAATGCTTTATTGTGAATGCAACCTGTCAAGAGGGGAGAGATAGGATCAGATTTGATTAGCGAGCGACAGCAGCAGAATAAAATATATTCAAGAAGAGAGGGAGTATTGTTTGTTTTCTTGCATGTCAGTGGGCAGAAAAAGAAAGAAACTTCATAAACTATATCAAGCCAAATGTATTTCTTTGCATCAACCTTATTAGATGCCCTTGGATCATCCTTATCTCTGCAAGTCTTGTCATCACTGCTCCCATTCTGCTTTACTCCTTCTCCTCAGTTTCCCTTGTCTATATGCATCCCTCCCCAGCAGAACAGAGAGTAACACTGCCTCTTTTGGCTGGACGCGGTAAATGTGCTCCTCTCTGGCAGATGAATGATGTCAAACAGACATATTTATATTCATTTAGGACTAAGGAGGAGGAGAACCCATCTGTAACGGATGTGATAGGAAGCGCTATGTGTGAGTGTGCGTGCATTTAGGTGTATGTGTGTGTAGGCACATGCGTGTTTCAGCGTGTTTTCCAAGGTATCCATCGTTTGTGATAGATGAATCGTGCTTTGTGCGAGTTGATACCGTGTTTGTGGATTTGTGTGTGTTTGAGCTTGTGTATGTGTGTATTTACAACAAGTGTGTGTATGTGTGTGCGTCTACGTGCAGGCGAGGTCATTCCCCGGTCACTCGTTCAGGCTGCGTGATGAATGAAGAGGAGAGGTGCCTGCAAAGCCGGGGAGATTTGGGAGAAACATTGTTCTACGGGGTTAAAAATGGTCTTGTGTTGTGCCAGAGGCTGAGGGAATGTTGCTAAAAAATGTAAGTCTGCAACTTAAGTGGATGTTCATCATATCTAATGTTTGATATCAAGCCCAGAAATGTAATAAACTAATAAAATATTAAAATTAGCCATTTGATTATGCAGATTTGCACAGTGAGAGATTCTGCAAGTAAACAAAGTGTTCCAAATTGTCCCCGTCTTTGTGTTCATTTCTTTTTTCATACAGGAGAAATAAGGGGGAAGTGGCTGTGTTTGGTTTGGACGGTGGGCCAGTCGGGTCAAAGACATCTGACTCAACCAGGAAGTATCAGGTTACAGTAGACAGGAAGTCAGTGGACCAAACAGGAAGGACTTTATGCGGAGAAGGCTACTGAAAGCCAGCAGCCATCAGTGTCTGTCAGCACAAGGCCGAAAAATAGATTGTGTATGTCTGCACGTGTGTGTGTATTTGTGTGTAAGTGTGTGTGTTTTGTGCTGTTTTGTTTATTTTATATCCAAGAATTCCATATCTTGTTATTTTTAATCTGATTTTCCTACTTTTTCAAATGATTGAAACCCTTTCCATCAAATATAATAAAAAACACGAAGCTAAATCACTTTTATGTTTAAAATCTTAATGTTTAGAAACAAATGTAACCAATGCAAGATGTGTAAAGAGAGTAATCATTTGTCTGGATGTAGGCTTCAGCTCTGATCTGAGGAAATGCTGAGGACACTTTGTGTGTGTGTGTGTGTGTGTGTGTGTGTGTGTGTGTGTGTGTGTGTGTGTGTGTGTGTGTGTATTTGTGACTGAGAATATCTGCCCGGGACAATGTGGTCAGGCAGAAGTGCATTGTGGGATCGATGTCCACACCTCGTCCTAAATTATTCATCCTGTCAGCTGGCCTGTCCACCATCGCCGTGGAAAGCGCTGACCAAGAGCTTTACCCCCATCCCTACGGATTCTCCTCTTCATCCCCTCCTCGGCCCTCACTTCCTCCTCTCTCACTCTCTCATTATCTCCTCCCTGATTCGTTCATTTACAGCCTCTCAACCCTCGCTCCTACTTTCAGTCTTCCTTACTTCTCTAATCTTTTAATTTGTCTTTCCTCCACTCCCATTATTCAGTATATCTGTCTTCCTCATTAGCCCTGAACTCCCACTCACTCACTTTCAATTTCTTTTTCTCTCTCTCTTTTCTCTTCCTGTCTTTCTCCACGCTGACATTTTCTCCTCTGCTACCCCCGTGTTGCTGACTAAGATTATAATGTGTTGGCTTTGTACGATGTTTATGTTTGTGTCTTTGAAGTCTGCCCCAATGGCCTCTTGGAAGACAGCCATAATCCTAGTGAGCCGCCAGAGGTTGTTCAGCATGCCGTGTGTGTGTGTGTGTGTGTGTATTCATCCTCATACATGTGTGAATGCATGTGTGCACATGTTCAAATCTGAGTGCAGTGTTGTGTGCATGAGAGTGTGCGAGTGTGAGTCAGTAATTGTGACATGGCTCATACATCATGGCCAGAGCCCGTTTGATTACAAGCGGAGGGGCCCGGTGATTAATCGCTGGATTCAGCTTCCTGGCCCGAGTTGTGACACTCGGTCACAGAGCATCTGTACTGACACCCCCCACCCCACCCCACCACCCCTTGCCCCACTGCCCTGCTCCAGCGTACCCCGATACTACCTACACCCTTACACACACACACACACACACACACACAAATGCACCCAAATACCCCCTGCCTTCCTCTCACTTCCTCTCCAGCAGTCCATTACCTTTTGCCCTTCTCTCGCCTCCAACAACGCACACCTTACCTTTCTCCTTTCCTTTCTCACCAGCTTTGCCTCCCTTTTTACTCCTCTGCCTCCTGTTTTATCTTAGCACAACCCTCCCACTCTGTTCGCCCGTCTCCCCCGCCTCCAGCACCACCGTATATCTCGTCCTAACCACTTTGCACTCCAGACCTCTGCACTCCTTCATCATGCTCCTCTCCCCTAACCTTTCCTTTTCAAGTTGTTCTGTACAATCCACAGTTTCGTAATAACCAAAGCCTTGCTGTTTTGATCTTATCACCTTTAGCCTTGCAGTTTTTTCTTTTCCCCACAAGCTATGACCCCTCCATTCCATCTTTTATATATACCAGCAGCACTAACTCTTTTTCCCTAATCTGATTCTGCTCCCCTGGAAATGTATCTTAACTCCCCAAACACACACAAGCAATCACACATACAGTATTTTCATTCCTGCACAAAAACTTTCAAACACACACTCTTTGCTGCAGAGTCAAAAGCTTTCCTTCATTTCAGCTTCGTTATCTAAAAGGATCTTTAGTTTTCTCCTCCTGTCAGTTAAGGTCATATGATTCATATCCCTGAGGCCTGAAGCAGCCTTTAAATACCACAAGCAAGAAGGTGATTGGCAAGCCTCAATGGTACTGTACACAGGAAGGCAAAACATGTAATAGCAGATGGTTCACTCCTACGATACCCAGAGTTTGAGCTTCTTCTGTCTGGCCACCAATTGAACAAAAAGTCCTTTAATTCTGTTACACCATGCAGACAGTGAATACAGAATGACTGCATGAGGGAACAGTGGTTATGCTGTGAGATTGCTCATTGACTTACATGACCTATCTGTTGCTACTGCCTGCTAATTTTTGTGTATGTTGTATGTTTTTAGGGAAGCCATAGATGAATTTCCACTGAGGTGAACAATAAAGTCCATCCAATTCCAAAACTCCCGGAAGTGTCAACCAATGCCGTGAAAAAATAACATTAAAAGTTCCTAAGTCTATCTCTAAATACTTTCTGACTTCACAAGTTGTTTAATGGTGGTTAATGGCTCTCAGCCCCAAGCTAACAGGTTTCTGGACAATGTAATAATTTCTATATATAGGTCACAGATACAACTGTATTTAATGTGGACTATTTTAAACCTCTGATCAACATATATTTGGAATGCTAGCTTTTTAATTTTGCTGATGTACTTTGAACTAAGTTATAATAAACTATAGTGTCCATCAACACAAGCAACTGTGTTGCTCGCTGATAAGATTTTTAGAATTTTTTGACAACTATTATTAAAATTCTAACAGACTAGCGCTACACCTGCAATACATGTTGGTGGTATGAATTTACATTTGGTTTTGGTCATTTCATAGAATTGTTAACAAACACAGTACTGACTTGTGAAATTTGACTGTACAAGGAGGATAAGTAAAAATGTGTGTGAAGGGGTGAGATATGCAGGATAAGAGTCAATGAGAAACAAAGGAAGAGAATCTGTGAGTGTGAGCGAGCGCTGGTGAGCAGAGACAGCTTGTGTGTGAGAGGGAGTCTGTGTGTGTGTGTGTGTGTGCATGAATGGGTGTGTGTCTGCGTGTTCCCCTGGCTCTCACCTCCATGCGGTATCAGGATGAGGGATGGTCCTGCCAGCAATCAGCCCAGGCCTGGACTCAAGCTCCGCGCAAGGATTCCCTGCTGAAACCATTAGTCTGGGCATTAAACACCATTAGAGCGCGCACACACACACACACACACACACACACACACACACACACACACACACACAGACACACACACACACACACACACACAC
>JAPZDY010000008.1:13726797-13742174 GCA_029783645.1 Ctenochaetus hawaiiensis | reverse complement strand
AGAGCGCTCACACACACACACACACACACACACACACACACACACACACACACACCTACACACACACACACACACACACACACAGTGTACCATGTGCCCACAAATATACATCCATGGTACAAGTGTGTATCTGGATGCTGATACACATACATGTTCACATATCCTCCAGTTCCTTGAGGCAGGCGCACACACACACACACACACACACACACACACACACATCATTAGACCAGAGAGTAGCAGAGAGTGACTGCCTTAAGGACTGCATGAAGCAGGAGGTAAAGAGCAATAGGAGAGACAGAGGGATGAAGAAAAAGAGGGATGGGAAAGATACAGAGGAGGGTGGAAGAGCATTGAAAATCCACTTTTCCTCTGACGTCTCATTTCTCATGCCATCATCTCCCCTATTTGCCTTTTCTAATGTATAATTAATTAACGACAAGTAAGAAATTAATTTCCTGGTTGTCTTTTTTGTGCAAGTGTAGACTTACTTCAACTTACACCCACACCATACAGGAATGTTCTCTACATGTCTGCATGTGTATGTATTACCTGTTTCATTATGCGTGTGTTTGGTTATGTGAGCCGAGCGCTCATGTTTCACGCTGGAGCAGGAGCGTCCCCGGCGATCCAGGTGTAATTGGGTTAGTGACAACCAGGACAATGTGACACCTGCAGGTCTCAGCTGTGCCTCTCCCTGCTGAACTGGCCTGGAGTCAGCTGGAGCTCTGTCATCTGGATTGGCCTCAGCTGAAATGGCCAGTCTGGGACTGATCCAGGGTTAGAGGCTCCACTGGGCTCAACAAAAATATCAGTCTAAATACTAACCTCTTGTCTTTAAGCTGGAAAAAAGCACCAGTAAAGGACAGAAAAAGATGTGATGTGACTCTCATCTGAGAGCGTTAAAAACTGGGGTAGTTAAGAGCAGCTTCTTTCCACACTCAGTCACATGCACATTTAAATGCACTATATGAGGTTTCTGCTGATGGAAGATTTTTAATCAAAACATTAACATTAAAAGATGTAGTTTAATACATTGCCTCATGGCAGGAGATCATAGGATTAGTTTACTTAATTGGTAAACAACCACCTTTTAAGATAAAAATCTATCTGACTGACTGAGACAGAGACTGACTGAGGTAATGTATTCAAATTTTATTTACATCACCTTAAGTCACGTTTGCAGTCTACCTTCCTCACATTCTGTCTGGTGAAAGAAGCAAGCGGCAGCTGACAAAATTAAAAGTACCATAATCCTGAGTAAAACACAGGATTCTCGGAATTTAATCACTGTTGGAAGCATTCAGGATTATATAGGTACTAAACTCAACAAATTGTACAAAGAATATAGAGTTTTTTAGATATTTTATGAGGCACTGTTACATATTCATGTTTAAACAATGGAGCATCATAAAGCCCGTTGAAAAAATAAAACAATGCACCAGATCATTGTGAAATGTTTGGTTTTTTGCATTAACTATTTTTTACTTGTCCAACACACTTTTGTGCACACAGCATGGCTGCCATTTTTGTTTTATTTTCGAACCACTGCTTATATATTTGAGAAAAAAAAATACATGTATGTGATCTGTAATTATCTGTCTGATACCAAAATCTGGTGTAATAGCTCAACAGGCTATAACTTGCACTGTCTGACCCTTAGCTTGCCTTGTCGCTCTGTCAGGGGGCTAAGATTTTGTTTTTCTCCTCGTTTAGGTGAAATGTACAAAATTAGCAAGCCATGCTAACTGAATATGACAGTGAACCATCAGAGAAGTGATGTGAGGAAGCATTCTGGATGCAACATCAAATATATGGATTGAAATTTGGGGATTGGATGTTAACTTTGATTAACTTAGCAGTAGTAGTGAAAACCAGTCTCAACCGTGTTGTCAGGATTTTCGCAGACATCACCACATCTGTTGCCCATTTGAGACTTATTCTCTCATTTATATGCAGGATGATGGCAAAGTTATGTGAAACAGCACTTCATGATCGTTTGTCAAGATGCTGAATTATGGAGAATACATTCCCAGAAACAAAATTCTAAAAAGACATCAGTGATTTTGCATAAACACACAAAGATATTAGTTCCTTTGAGGAGCACTTTGTGGCCTGAGCATTACTGACAAACTATCACGCATAAATGCAGCAAATAAATGTTGCTGGTGTGTGACAGTTTCCAGGATGTCCTCCTTCTCTCATCAGGCAGAACTTGCGATCACAGACTGATATCATCACACAGACGTCTCGCTGTCACATCGGATTTCTTCTGCTCATGTCTGAGGACTGTCTCTCAAGGCCCAAGTGGCGGCAGACCATGCTAACCAGCGCGACGCCATCGGAAGCTAATAAATCATCGGTGGTTTGATTTCAGATTTATTCTGAACGTAATGAAGACGCGATGGGCCCCGGGCCGTAACCGACGGCGACAGGGTGACACTGATGAATGGCTGAAGGTGCCTTCTCTACAGTTGGAAGGAGAGGGAGCACTGTGACGGTGTGCTGTGCTGTGAGTGTGTGTTTGTGTGTTTGTGTGTGTGTGTGTGTGTGTGTGTGTGTGTGTGTGCAGGATCACTTGCAATACAACGATCTGTTAGATCACACAATAGGCTTACCATCAGGTATGTAATTATTACTCTTCACAAAGGTTATATGGATGATCGTAGCAGAAAGTTCTCATCAGCGTTGTTATAATCAATGTCATCATCATCATCATCATCATCACCATCAGTGCCAGAATCTTGGCTTTTTTTATCTCAACCATCCTCGTCATCAAAATCATCAGTACAAATACAATCATCACTATCATTTTGGTCGTCATCATCACCATTATAATCACTCTAAGCTCCTACATGACAAACACATTACTGTCATCACCCAATTGTCCACATTACCAACATATCATCATCAGCATTGTTAGCAACTAATAGTTATGTCTTTGTTATTATCCTCATCATCCAAACAACTGCTCAAAACTTCACCATTTTTTTCAACAAAACATCAACAACGCTGTGATTTCATGCCATGCATCAACTTTGACACACAGGCAAGCAGAACAAATTTAATGTGTAATTCAGCTGTTCATCACATCAACCAGACTAAAAGATACCTTTTCCTGTATTTGTGCTGCCTGTTCTCTCTGTGCAGAAAGTCCCTCTCCTGCTGGTTATTTTTAGCTTTCTACACCACTGCCTGGCTAAAGAAATATTTCAATGATTTCTTTAAACTGACTGTAATCATTCAAATGTCCAGCATTGAGGATATTAATCTGTAATCCTAGGTCCCAACCTGATTAACAGAAAGGAAGAGAAATTTATAGAACTGAAAAGCCCAACAGAAATGTAACAGAACGTGTTTTATGATAAACTGTCAATGTGCAAACTGAATAATTACAAATGTTTTTAACTTAGCAGACCCTGTCAACCAATCTGATTTCTCAAGTGCTCATCAGAAACTGCAAATTGTAGCCTGCATGTGTTGAACTAGCATGATGGTTTTTATCCAACCAATCATGGGGGGAGTTGATT
The DNA here is from genome assembly GCA_029783645.1 of Ctenochaetus hawaiiensis. Taxonomy (NCBI): domain Eukaryota; kingdom Metazoa; phylum Chordata; class Actinopteri; order Acanthuriformes; family Acanthuridae; genus Ctenochaetus; species Ctenochaetus hawaiiensis. The sequence continues at coordinate 13,738,644 of JAPZDY010000008.1, read as the reverse complement.
CCTCCTCTTGATGATCTCCCTCTTCTCTATGAGGACTTGCATCAGAGGTCGTTCAAAGCTACTCCACAACAAATCCTAACTTCTCGTTGTCACATATGTGGACCAAGGTAACAAAGAAATAATTTATTCATCAATTTACTTAAATCGCAGTGGAGTTTCTCATTTACTTGCTGCCCCTACTCCTCCCTCAGTGGGACTGTTGACATCACTATTTGATGATCTCCAAAATGCACATGTGCAAATGTGTCCAATGTCCAAAAAAAAGCTTGTCTCCCATCTGCTTGTCCAGTCACAGCCTTTGCAAAGGGAACAAGGTCTCATTCACAAAAAAAAAGTGCTAAGTAGCACTGGCTAGTAATAAACCCAGCTTCCAGAGACAATAGGCTACTGCTGCCAAAAGAGTGCAGCACATCACAAGATGAAATGACCCTTACTAAATAACATCATAATCATCTCCACCAAAATCCAAATCCAAATGGCTTAACTTTATCATCACCATGATGACCATCGGCCAGATAATCTTTGCCAAAATCATCACCAACTTTGTAAATGTCCCTTCATATTGAATAATCACCATTACCTCCATATTATCACATTCATGAACATCAACATTACTGAACGATGGCTGAACAAGCTGATCCAACTTGGTCCAATCATTCCAATACCAATCTGCTCTAATAAAATCTGTTTTGCTCGGCGTGTGTGTGACTGAATGAATGTAACTGGAAGCACAAACACTGAACTTTTATGAAATCAGAAAAGCAGCTGACACAAACATTAGAATTTTCAACATCCTCATTAATATTATTGGCAATATCCCTTTAAGCTCTAACTTTGAACTTTGACCTCAATACCAGTACACTGCAACACCCCTGATCATAATCAACACGATCAAACCTCTGACCTCCTCATGTGTTTGCATTCACATCACTCTCTCTGTGTTACTCTATTACACTGACTCTGTGTTTTGATAGCGTGTCTTTCTGTGTGTCATCACAGTCCCCTCTGTCGGCCAAGGACAAATCGACTAAGCTAACTCAATGCTTCAACCCTGGCAGCTTCCAGTCATCTTGTCAATCAATGAATCCATACAAAGCACGTCTCACCTACTGCTAACACAGTACTGCACAGCACTTTTTGAAGAGCACAAAAAGACATTAACACTGTGGCAACAACAGGACACTAAGTTCAACCAGCAGGAAACACTTGTGGAAATTGTTGTTAAATGAACCAAGTTAAAAATCTACCACACTGAGTGTTTGAGTATAACATACCTGCCAAGCAAGAGACTTGAAGAAGTGTTTCTGAAAAATATACAGCCTTGTCCTTCACAGAGGAAGGCTGCTTTGGTCAGCTTGAATGACAGTGTTTTTGATGTAGTCCATTAATAACCCAAACTCATGACAAAAAAGTGTCAAAATGTATGAAACATTAAAAGAATCTTCCTCTCTGGTGTTCATCATTAGGTTAACACTTTTCCAAATTGCCACTGCATTACTAAATGTATAAATATGTTGGGGCTTTAGAGTAATGAGGAGGCAATAATGGGACATAGAAATAATGTTTTATTTATATTGTAGACTTTAAATGTGATGGATCAGCAGTGGGCTGACATCCTTCATGGTTACTTTTGGTACCTAAAATCCACGGAAGTTTGGGGCAAAGACTTACTTGAGTAACAACAAAGTTGGTCTTAGCTAAAAGGGCAAGTTTGCCCATTATTAGTTCTATAATCAGGCTATTAAAGATATAAGCTCATTGATTTTGTCCATCTAATATGTTGTTACAGTTTAGGCACATTACTGTGGATGAACAGTAAACAAAATGACCTTTCTCTTAATGACTAAGACCATTTCTACAATAAGCCAACAAAACGTGAAAGTGCTTCTTTGGGGGGCTTTGGTTCTCTGTCCACAACATGTCAGCACTTTTCATACCTGAGAATCAATGGTGGAAGAACTCAGATCTCTTGCTTACATCTCTTACTTGCGTAAATAAAGTACGACATTGGCAATTTCACAGACACCTATTTCATGTAGAAGTCCTACATTCAAAATATTTTCTTAGGTATACAGCTACACTAGCATCAAAACATACTAAAAGTACCAAAACTAAAAGTACTGATGATGTATAACGGTCACATCAAGAATTACATATGCTATATTTCATTGGATTATGGCTATGAATGCATGAATGTCAAACATTTACTTTGTTGTGACTGGTTAAGGAGAGGCTAATTTAACTGTTTTATGCAGTGAGTAGCTTAACCCATTATAACATACATTGTAGTTTATTAGTTGATATTATTGAATATATACACCATAACATATAGTGATGAAGTAGAAACATTTAACAGAATTACAGAAGTTGGTTTCTATTAAGGGATCAGCCTTCGCAGAAGCCATTTTGATTTGCTGGAGCAGGAACACATGACATGTACATGCTTTTGCGGCTAATGTTGTGCACTGTAACTTGAGTATCTACGCTCCATCTTACTGTCTATCTAATTACTGCTGCTTGTCCATGGTGAGACAACATGAAGGCATTTGGCCTCTCCAGCTGACAACCACCATAAAAGCCCAGATAACACACTCCTGCTTTGCACAAGACTGGCACCATCTCTCTCCTTCCATCTTCATCACTTCCTCGCACACTCTGTTACACTCCTTCACTCTGCCTCTCCATCCCCTTTCTCCCCCTCTACAAAGCTGTCACTCACCAGCTGCAGAAATCTCTATCACAATCTCTTATCCAGTTATCTCCCCTGTCTTTCACTACTTCCTCTCTCTTTCTCTTTGCACATTTTCTATCTTTTTCCTCTCCTGAGTCAAGGTGTAATCTGTTTACCCTATTTGCAGCACAGTTTAACAAGGCATTAGCATACCCTGTGGGTCTCTGAGTTTTAGTTTTCGTGGGCGACAAACAGGCTTTCATACGCACATAACATACACCCTTATAAGTGCGCAGAGCCAGTTAATTAGTGCTTGAGGCCCTTCTTCCCTAATGAACCTGAGGGTAATTAAAGAGCCCCTGGACACGGGTGTGTCTGCGAGCTGCTTCTAATTAAGCCCCAGCGAGCTGATTTAGCTAATTAGCTAAAGGCTCGATGTCGGACACCAAAGCATTCCAGCCTCTCCGAACACAGGAAGTTACAATGTTCCAACATCGTCCCTGGCAACACTTTCATTTCCTGGGGCATTAATCACCAGAGTTATAACTGTCTCTATAGTAACTGCTGTGCCGGGCTGGAGAGGAGGGAGGCAGTTACAACCCTGAGGGTGAGAGGTGTGGACCATTCATGCTGAAGCTTTGGGACAGTGGGACCAATCACATGCCAGCAGGTAGGAGGGGGAGGGGCAGGAAACATACAAAACAGTATGTGACATTAATATTTTTGTTACCAAACAGTCAGTAAATATATGCAGCAGCCATTATGTAACAAACTGCTGCCTTATATGGGCAATAAGTACAATAAGTAAAATAAGTACACAGTACACATTGATACATTATTTCAGAGGAAAACTATTATTTGTTTGACCTAAAGTTTTGTTTTTACTGCTCTATTCTTTGGTTCTATTGGTTACAATACCATGATACACACTAAAGTCAATTCTAATGTTTTACAACCCAGTTAACGACAGACTTCCTGGTCCAACTTTAAGCTGGTTTCCCACTACACGCTAGTTGCACAGTTGCAGTTTCCCTGTGCAGTGGCGTTTAAGCAATGTTAGACTTTTATCTGCTTTTTGCTTTAAAAAATAAAACTCTTAATAAAATCTTTAGAAACAGCTAGCCTTTTTTTAAACAGGATCCCTGATTATCTGGCTTTCTATCTTTATGAATAGAGACAACAAGGTGGAAGAACAACACGACCCCACTTTCCACATTAGTATCTGTTATTTAAAGAGTGCTGAGACGATATTTTCACCTTGAACAGGCTGTGGAAAGGGGGCTACAGACAACTTGGGCATTCAAACCCTGCCCACATCTGCACACATCTGATTGAACACATCGTTTGATTGACAGATTGTCTGTTTCAGAAAAATTGATGGAAACAGCTCTCCATCGAAGAAGGGGGTTTCAGATCCTGTTAGATGATCCAACAAGCACTTCATTTGATGCAAAGTGAGGCCTGAAGATGAGTAATACCAAAGCCCAGCTCATCATGTTGTCAGCAAATATCAGTATACTGCTTTGTAACAATTGTTCGCTATTTAAAATTAGGACTTAACTTGTGTACATTAACATTTTATTGCAAAGGTAAGTGTTTGAGGGTATGTAGAAACAAAAACGCAGAGATGCGAGTTTGAGCTGTACCCAAAGGCAGTAGGACTTGATATTATGAATTCAAGTGTTTCATAATTCCTCCCGGAAATCACAAAACTTCTAAGAGCGGATACATCCCAGAGTAGATGTTCATCTCGTTTCATCTGCCTCCTCCTCATTTTCATCTCTCCCTCTCATCCTCTCTCTTGCTCTTGTCACCAATAACTCAGCATCCAACTTCATAGCTGGAGCGCATCTGATCCCCATTCATTTCCGCAGCGGGAGAGGGAGAGCTGGCGTTGGCCACTAAGGCCCTGATCAATCATGATCTAGCACGACAGCTTGTATTAGAGAGGGAGAGATGGAGGGATGGAGAGATACAGAGGGAGAGAGTGGGGAATTTGAGATATTCAGACATGGATATTTCTCTTTCGGAGCTGCTTGTGATTTGTCGACATGACCAGATGTGATCAGAAGATTTTTAAAGCAAAAAGAGTGAGAGGATGAGAGAGAGATGAAAAAAAAAACATTCCAAGCCCTGTTCGTTATTAAGAGATTAAATCCCATCTCTGACAGTCTTGTCAGTGCAGGAGACAGAATCGAGCACGGCCGGTAATTTGACTAGTTCCCTATCTCCTCACCGCTCAGTTGGCCGATGACAGCCAGGCGACAGAGCGTTGAATATGCAAGATGTCTCTCCCTCTATCCCTTTAAACTCTGCCATCTACCTCACCAGTGAGCACTTTCATGGCTGCCTTGGAGACACACAGTCAAGCAGTCACAAAAATATGCATACACACACACAGCCCTGTGAAATGGTACAACTTCAATCATTTGCACGTTCACCAAGAGGCTTTGACCTCCCAGGATATTGACAGACGAAAGCCAGCAGGTTCAGGTCCCTTGCATGTGTGATAGCAATACAAAGTCTCCGAACATCAAGCATTAGCTCCTCTCTCAATTGTGTGTGCATGTGTGTGTGTGTGTGTGTGCATCTCTGCTGACAGTTCCTTTTAGCTCGCTGTGCAGATCCTTCCAGCACACCCACAGTGAATCCAGTCAGGCCAGGTGTTATTTTAACACTCACTTTCTGAAGATGAACGAGGGACGTTTTCCTCCTTCTCCCATCTCACGCATTCTCATCCCCTGTTCCCTTCTTTCCTTCCACACTCTCATCCCTCCAGTTGTGAAAGCCTGACCCAGTATTACGGTGACATTATGGGGCCACTTACCGCCCTGCTAAAATAAACCCCAGTGAAGGAGGGGTGTGACAGAACGGGGTTACGGCGTGCCGTTGTGCAAATTAATCAAACAAATAAACGAGGAATTTAGACTTAAACAGGGAAGATTTCTCCTTCCCTCCCTCCCCTTCCTCTCCTATCTGTCCTTCTGTCTTGCAGCCTCTTTGTTTTCTCGTCAACACTAAGACAAATGTGCACTTGCAGATTTAAACACGCAGACCTGCACATACACATAGTTTAATGCACAAATAGCAGCCACCTGTGCAGCCACAGGTAAAGAAGCCTCCAAATCAGCTTCAGTCAGACCTGTTAGACATTCATCCACTCATTCATTCCTTTATTTTGTGGCAGCCGAAACTGTCAAAGCTTTAGCTTCTTTGCTGTCAGGCCATCTATAGCTGTTGACCAGACATCTGTTGCTGCTGGCACTTGTATGACCTGGTGCCAACCTGTTAAACATATACCTTGATTTATAGAAGTCTTTCCAAACTTTGGTCAAGCAAATTATTTCCAGTCTGTCCTGCAAAACTTTACACATTTTAATGCCTAGTCTGTCAACAGATTGTAAAATAGCAAGCCCCATAATTCTGAAGTGCTATAGACATGACAGATGTAGCATCACTAATGAGCGTGCTGTTCATGTTTCACGTTTTTTGTATTAACTTAAATCTCACTGGTGTTCCAGAGGCAACTGACTCTGAGGATCATTATGGTATTCTCCTTAATGTGCAGTGAAAACAGTCACAATGGTGAGTGTCAAAGGCTGTTATTTAAATTTAAACCCTACAGCAAAAGTACAGCATCATATCCTTCTTAGCATATTTTGCAAGAAAAAAAAGAAAAAAGTTTTGTAGTGGTGATATTATAAATCGGTTTTGTCAATTTCTTTTCAATTTTACGTTAAAATGTTTCCGCTCTCACAACATGGTGCTTAAGGCTGGGAATTACGCAGCTTACATTGAACATTTATTGGTTAAAAGTTGACCTAAAAAGCATCTCTTTACAAATGCTACACTGCTATGCTAACCTGGGCTCTTAATTCATCCTAACTGAGGCTAACAAGCTTACAGCCTGTCCTTGCCTGTGTTGCATTTAAGTTCAAAGAGTGTCTTGATCTTCTCTAGATGTGTGCAGCATTCCTTATCTGGAGGGATATAATCATGGATAACTCACCAGCTTAGCCATGTCCCTGTTTCCTTGCTAATGAGCAGCTGTTTCTGCAGGTGAGCTCTGGCATTTTTCCTCAGGAGCCACATGTGTCTGCCCAGTTAGCCAGCTCACTCTTTGTCAGTTTTGTTTCGCTTTGAAAAGGGTGAATATTCACAGTTCGCAGTGGTGAGTGAAACAAATCTCTGTTCATTGGTCTCTTTTGTTTTCAACAGTGTCTTGTGGCCTCATCTCAAACCAGGAAGTCCCTCTTTCATCCTCTCCCTCTCAGGTGACACAGGCAGTACAACAGAACACCACCCCCTGTGTAAGCTCAGCAGGGCCCTGCCTCTTTCAGCCTGATAACCACACCCCGTTTTTACAAAGGCAAGCTAACATGTTTACATGTGTAAAATTAGTCCAATAACCTAAAAAAGAGGTTAAAAGGTCCAAATGTCATTTCAAAAAAAGTTCTCTCCATGTTTAAAACCCAACTACTTGTTCAAATCTTTGGTAGAATCTTTAATAGAATCTATTGACCTCAAACTACACAGACTTTTTCACTCTCATACGATCTCCTATCTTGCTGTTTTGTTCTCATTATAATCTCAGTAGTTGGTAGGTGGCTTTATTATCTGATGGTAAATATATATCATTTGGGCCATTTTCTGAAAAGACTGACACTGTTGTGAATAGACAATTTCCATTAATACGTCTTTGGTCATTCTGCATCTTTTACTGGATTAGATGTTTAATGAATTATATATTAAATTCTTTGAAAAAGTCCACAGTCCTATAAGGATCTGACATTTTAGCAAAATAGACTTGAAACAAGGAGCCTGACTCAAATACAGGGAGGTTAAAATAAAAGTTCAGGTTTACTTGTGGTCAAAACCAGACAGGCAAACTTTTCTACAGGGTGTTGGACCAAGGATCAGCAGTCCAATGGCCAGGCAGGCAAAACAAAAGGCTGAAAAGCTTAGGTATAAGCATACAAGACAATCTGGCAAGGAATGAGTGGAAATGGGAATGCATACTGCGAGATGAGGAAAAGGGGAAACAGACAGGAAGGTGGGTGGGGAAGGTCAGGCAGGGCAATGGTAGGAAAGGGGTTAAAGCAGGGCAGGAAAGGAGCGACTGAATTTTAAATGACAAGAGTCAAGATAAAACATGATTTATCCAAAGGGAAACTGTCCTGCAGCAGTAGCAATCCAAAGTAGAAAAAAAGGGCAAAAACCAAGGAATACAAATATCAGTAAAAGTCCAACTACAAAATATCAGTGAACATACATCCATACACAAAATCCAAAATACACACATGCCAAAAGAGGTTAATGGAAGGGATCATAAGTTGCTTATACATCATGCTGACTCTTGCTAAGTTGTATATAAATATATACATGAAAAGTGGCTTATGACTGTGTGTGTACAGAATCAAATCTTAAGTACAAGTACATGTGTAGAGTTAGACTGTGACAGGGAAAAAGTGAGCAGACATAATGTTTACAAGGAGCTGGCAGGAGTTGTGACTGTGTCATCAAATCCTCATTTTGTTCTGAAGTCCTTCTGTGATTAAAATCTGTATCTAAGTCTCTGAAACTAATGGATGAAAAAAAACCCAACAGTAAAATGAACTCAGAAGTGTGATTTTTAATCATGAAATTTCTAAAATTAGTAATGCTTTTTAGAAAGGATTCTTTTAGAGTATTTTGCAGTTCTTCAGTGTTTACAGTGAACATTAAGAACACTCATCACTTCAGGATAAAAGTTTTGACACTCAAACTGATTATGTATTTTTGAATTACTGAATTATAGACCATTTCTTCTATCTATGATATCATAGGAGTGACATTTTATTATATCAATATCCAATACAGTCTCATTCTTCAGATCTGGAACAATTTTCCCACAGGAATGCAGAATGACGTCCAAGTTTAAGTGGCAGACATTTGTTGCAGCCAACTCATCCTCCTCAGATTTCCCCTCAGCATCGGATTACACTGTTGATGCTTCTTGGGCCACAAAAGCCCCACTTGTTTCTTTTTGTATTATTTTACAGTAGTCATTTGTTATTTGTTTTGTTGCTTGTGTGTGTGTTTGTGGGGGGATTTTATTCTGTTTCCGTTGCTCTGACAGGTTTTATCAACTGACTGTATTCAACAAAATACCTGTACCTTATGTCCTTATTAAAACTAAAAATCTAGAATAAAGATTTCTTAGTGTTTTTAACTAAACCTAAAAAACACACTCCTGCTTTGCTATTGATTAACACATAAAGAACACCAGTATAAGAAAAAAGAAAGAAACCAATATTCAGGCGGCGTGTCATCTCTCAACACATTTGAATTTCTCCCTGTGTTACATGCTGGTTACCGTAGCGATGGCTCCGAGGCCCGTTCAGCATGCAGGCAACATCTTGATTAATCTTGACGATGACAGTGTGACTCTTGATGGGGACGGCTCCACATTGATCTGTAATGAAGCCATTGAGCTGCATGACGAATGGAGGGGGAAGGAAATGTGTGAGCACATGATTAATGAAATTATTAATTAAGTAATTGCGCTGACTTAATTATTTATTTCTCAATCCTTGAAGTCAGAGAGAAGTTTGATTACATATTTAAATTAGGGGGTGCAATGAGGTGAGCTGTGTCTGGCTTTTGATTCACCGTCAATGTTGCTCATGTAAACATATCAAAGGCATCAAGTACAAATGAGAAAAGATCTTTCACTGAAGGGGCAGACGAATGCTAAAAATAAAGCTTTTTTACTTAAGTTTTCAGCACATCTTTGGGATTTTTTCCTCTGAGAGCCGATTCCATCAGAGGACAAAGTGAAAGTGGCTTCCAAAATTTTTAGATGATTTGTTATTTAGATGATCAGATTAATGAACATCTTGGCTGTCCTTTCTGCAACTTGAGCCAAACAAAATTCTTTCAGTTATTTAAATTGTTAATAATACAGATGATTAACTACCTCAATGAAGAGTTAAGTCTGTGATCTTATTCCCATATGTAATTCCCAGTATGTCTGGAAATAGATTTTATGACTCCACGTAGACTTTTCCAACTGCTGCCTGCTGTTGCGGGGTGTGTGGGATGTTTCCTGGGCCTGCTGTCAGGACTGTGAGCCTTTCCAGGGAAAACATGCAGTCATTTTGGATCTTCCTTTAAAAAGCTGGCGTTCTGTCTCCATGAGCTTCTGCTTATGTCATACCTGGCATTACAGCCTCAACTTCACACTAAATCAAACAGATAGGCTGCTTAGATTTGCCATAACTCACATCATGAATAGGTCGATATAGTGGATAGTTGAGCCAGCCTGGTAGCAACCTTACATTTACAGCTATTGGATACCTAAGCAGCTCATTCTGCTCATAATGAGCCCCACCTTTGACTGCATGTCTGCAGATCTCCATCCATAATCCCCTGTCACCCATCTTCTCATCACATCTCACCTTCTGTGTCTCTACTGAAACTTTTGCAAGTCCAACAAAATGGATCTGAAACACAGATTCCTTTCTTTACTGGCGTTTCTTTTATTTTGGGAAGGACTTTGCTGAGTGTGCATGCTCTGTTTCCAGCTATGCCCTGCTTCACAGCCCTGCAGTTGGACACAGTCACACCTGGGAGCTGTCCACCAGCCACCACCACCAGCAGAGGTAACGGTCCGTCTGAAGGATCTGAATGTTTTTTCACATATTCGTACATGCTCTACGCTAGACTTAAAATGACTCCCCTGGTGACTCCAACAGGCTGTTGAAGATATTCCATCCATATCTGTCTTTTGTAGCTAAGTTTAGACCTTTTCAACTTGGAACATAGACTTCATAATGTACTGTATCCGGGCGGAGACAAACCCCCGTAAAAATGGACAAAATTTATATTTTCTACTCTCTACTACTCTACTGCAAAATGATTACAGAAGACTCTGCACAACTATACAAAATATGTTCAGTGGATTTTTTTATGTCATTTGTCATTTATTATGCCAAGACGATAAAAAATTCTCACTTTCTGCACTCTTTTTGCATGGCATTTACAGTATTATTCAGGTAAAGGAGGTAGATAGCCAACTTAAACACCTGCATTGGAAAAGCTCTGATAATAGTAAATGTAAAGGTTCAAGTTCACTGCATGTTCTGCATGTCCCTGCAAGTCAGTCACTATGATATGATACTTCCTGTGTCGGACCTATTTGTTGGGCCAGTATGGGTGTAATGGGGCTACTGTGCTGTTCAACAAATACAGCAAAGTCTGATCACATACTCATACAGTAACTGCAGGACAAGACAAAGTAGCGGCTTCCTGGCTTTATACTTTCTGTGCACTTGGTAATAAACATGCAACATCCACCAACAATCCAGTCTAGCTCTTAAATATGTGAGCAATGTAATGAGCAAAGGAAATGGCAGCTCAGCAAAACATAATATTTATGAGTAACTTTCAGCAGCTTGTGAAACCAAAACTTTCATACCAAAAGGCTAAGTTTCATTCTCCAGCAAGTGCTCTGCCAGCTTCGCCTCATAAATGTCTGAGCCCTGAATTTATCCCCATCATGACTGCTCAAATAAAAGAATACTACAAGTGTTTAAACAAAAGATCAAATGGTTGAAATGAATCCACTAATGTTTGAGTATAACTGTAAAAGCATGCACACAAGTCTTTGTATGGGTCTATGACTGTGTGAGTGTGTGAGTGAGTGTGTGAATGTGTGCTTGTGTGTGTGCATGTGTTAATATGCAGCATGTGCAGGTCTCCCTGCGTCCTATTGGAGATTATTGTGCATCCATCAGTATGCCGTTAAGCAGTGACCAGTGAGGATATGAAATGGCTCTCACTTTGGATCAATGCTCATAAACATTTAATGTCATAATCAGCCATCAGGCGGCACAATAACACATCAGCACTAACAGCTTTGGATGGCCGCATGGCAACACATGCACACATAGACACACATGCTAATGTGCAAATGCGTGCGTGCTTCTTTAGTGTAACATCTCTGGTACATTGAGCATGTGTATTTTGAGCAACACAACCACAGAGGTGGAAACACACAAGCATACACACATTAGATATCTTGCCTCACACGCCATTAAACAAACACACACCATCAACTATTTAGGCACCAAAATAATGTGTGTGCTCAGAGTGTGTGTGGTGTTATACTGTGGTCTGGGTGAGAGATGAAAGAG
>JAPZDY010000008.1:13714914-13726771 GCA_029783645.1 Ctenochaetus hawaiiensis | reverse complement strand
TATCGGGGGAGGGCTTTACAAAGTAAGCCAATTTATACAAGGTATCCCGGCTCGAATTAGCGGCTAATGACTCTATTAGCTTACATTTTTGCACCGAGGAGATTTGCCTGCATAAATTAGGGCCCGATCATTGGCAAAGTGTCACGGCCAAAGGACAGTTTATAAATACAACAGCCAGGCCCTGTCAGCCGTGCTGGGCGCTGATATAGACGTCTCTGCAGACTTTGTCGTTGAGCGCAACAGACTTGTGCCAGTCAGACGGTGACAGGGGACCGTGGGGGTCTCAGGGGGAGCTCTCTCACCGTCGTCCATGAAAAGGTCAACTTGACGCGGGCACAGCCCATCGACCTGCCCCCCTGTCGGCTCCGCTGATAAAAATCAGATAAACTTAAGACCACTTATCGATCCAGGCTGCGGAGCCTTAGGCAAATGTTGGCTGAGCCCTCCTCCTCCTCCTCCTCCTCCACCTCTTCCTCTCCCTCCTCTTCGTCCTCTTTTCCTGTGCATATGATTACACACAAGCAAATTAAAAATAGGGAGGGTGGGGATAGAGAGTGAAAGATGGAAAGATAGTGAGGTGATGGAAAAAGGGGAGGAAGGCAGAAATTCTTGTTTCTCTGAGGAGAGGAGGGGAGGGGATGTTATTAAGAGGTGAGAGGATGAGAAGTGGGAGTAGGCACAGTAAGATTAATCGCAGAAATTTGAGCAGAGACAGGGAAATTTCATTAACTATGAGAGCACTTGTTAGAGCTAAATGGTCAGAGAGAGGTGGAGGGGGGAGGAGGGCATGAGATGGGCTGGATCTCAAGAAGTGGGTAAAAAAAAAGACAGACATTTACACACATGCCCATGCAACGTATAAGTACTTCAACCCCCAAACATCCGGCACAGATGCTCTATTCCCTTATGTCTTGTTTTCCATTTCTTTTAATTGTAAAGTCTGAGATGGTCATGGGACGAGGACACAACAGATGAGTGAGAGCAGCTGTGGGAAAGGGTGAAGGCAAGAAGGGGGCCGGCAGCAGGAAGGATACAGAGCTGAGCAAAGGGCCAGGAGTCAAAGCAAGTGAGAAAAGACTGAGCAAAGACTGCTGCGGAAAGACAGAATTAGAGCAAAACTGCAGCAGAACTGAGGGAGCGATACAGAGGTGGAGCACATCTGGCTGGCAACACTTTCGCTTCAGTAATCAGACCACACATCCTCTGCAGTTACACTCGCTGTCCCCTCTCACAACATCTCTCTTGCCAGGCTGGGTGTCTGTCTGCTGCCCTCTGCACCCGCACTATCTTTCCACACTTCCTCCCTCCATCATTTCGCCAGGCGTGCACACACATCTTCCCCTTTATCCACAAACACGTACTGTACGCACATGCACACACACATACACATACACACGCTCTGTCTCGCTGTTCCTGCATCTCTCTCAGAAGGATGAGCTATACAGCTCAGGGCAAAGAGGTGCTGATAAGGGGACAGGAGTGTGACGCGAGCAGGGGCCCATGACCACAGATAACGCACTGACTTGTCTGCGGGTGCGTGTGTGTCTAGGTGTGCATGTGAGGCCCATAGTCATCAGGGTGTAAGTGGGACTGATGAGGGTAACCCCGTTATCAGCTTCGTCTATGTCAGCACCTCCATCTGGTGTCGACTCTCTTGCCAGTGTGTATGTGTGTGCAAGAGCGAGAGTGTGTGTATGTGTGTCACTACAGGGGGATAGTTGTCTGCTGAGCAGGAAGTGCAGTCTGGGTCAGACTGGTGACACATACAGCACAGCCTGTACTGTCTGTCTCTTTCTCCTATTCATTTGTCTTGTGTGTACATGTGTGTGTGAGAGAGAGTATGTGTGTGTGTGTGTGAGGGAGAGAAAGAAAGAGAGAGAAAGAGACAGAGACAGAGACAGAGAGCATTAGCTTAATTGCTAAAGGAAAAAGGACCAGAGGTTCATATTCAAGCGTGTGGTGTTGGTTTAAGATAATGTATTACTTACTGGGTTATCAATACTACTTAGCCTTCTTTTTCTGCAATCAAATTCCATAGAATTGTTTTGACATTTCACAGTCACCTTACAGTGAAATAAATTTCTTGCATAAAACAATGTTTGCAAGTAGCTAAAACTGCCATGAGAGATGAAGATGCAGGCGATGTGAGCGGCACAGGAGGTGCAAGTAAGTGTTTGGATGAAGCCATGGCTCACAGCTTTAGTCCTTTGCTGCCAACTACTGGTGAAAATGTAGAAAAGCAGAATGTCACAGAGAAGCTCCCCCTCTGTCCTCGGTGACTCTTCTATCTGAAACACCCCAGTCATTGAAAATAAAAAAAGGAACTTGTGAGGATTTTAAAAAGATTTTTAGACAGTCTTTGTTCTTTTTAGTGGAGGATTTATATCCGAGGAAAAACAGCAAAATTGGTAGTGGGAGAATAAAACAAGGATATATAGGAAATGAAGCAGTGACTTTTTCCTCATAGTTCATAAAGTGGTTTAAATATTTTATGGATTTAATTAAAAACATAACTTTGTTTTACTAGAGATAATATTAAAAAAAATGGCTATTTCTGTTCGTGCAGTGACATTGAGGTCCTAGAGACTCAAGTCTTTTGGATTTTACACTACATTTTTTTAAAAGAATGCAAATATTTTTATTCAAAACAGTGGGAGAGTTCAACAAGAGCTTTCTGATGACGTACGATGCTCATTTTTTAAATGTTATTTAGTCCTTTTTCACTCTAACCCTTCAGTCTGTTCTGAAATGGTTTTCCGTTTTCTGCAAATATATCGCATCAAAATAAGAGATATCAATCTGACCAAAGGACAGAGCAACCAAAACATTGTTTGTTCTATGTATAGTAACAACTTTACATACAATGGTTATTGCCTTCCTAATTTCTGAAGCAATTTCGTCTTTTTCCATCACACAATAACACCACAAAGCAAATACAAAACTTGGACTTAATCATAAATATATGCATATGCTACAGAAGCATGATTCATATGGACATATCCTCATATAACTCATGAGGGATAGGTCATTATGATTACACAGAGTGCTCCCTACTGGCCATTATCATCCAAGTGCATCTTCACACTGAAGGACACAGCAAACCCTGTTTGGCTCTGACTCCATGTCGTGTGTGTGTGCGTGTGTGTGTGTATGTGAGTGTGTCTGTGTGTGTGAGTGAGTGAGTGTGTGTGATGAAGACACAGCTTCTGACTGGGAAGAAAGAAGCAGGGAACAGGTGCATTGGGTACTGCAGAGTGAGTTTTTAAGGACAGACAGATCAACAGTAGACTACATTAACAGTCAAATAACTCAATACATCTGGACAGTGTATGTGTGTGTGTGTGTGTGTGTGTGTGTGTGTGTGTGTGTGTGTGTGTGTGTGTGTGTGTGTGTGTGTGTGTGTGTTTGAGTGTAGCCAAGAGAGCTGAGGACGTCCTTTTCATCATAAGTTGCAGTGGACAGTAAAAGATGCAAATAGGCTCAATAAAATATCTGTTATTTTTAAAATCTAATACAAATGATTCAGTATGGAGCCTCTCAATAAAACGTTGCAGTAAATTGCTGGTGGATTTATCTATAACCATAACCTGACCATAAGGTTAAGTGTTCCTAATAGTTATAAATGAGAGGCTGCCCGTTACTTTTGTTTATTGGCATGCTTTCTTTGGGTCCCCTTACTGATTCCAGTAATATAACATGTCGCTCTCACCGCGTTGCAAAATGAGATTAGATTTTGACATGAGCCCCGCATCATCCGCCGACGAGCCCGCACCATGAACTCTTCACCCGGGCACGGCACGGCGGCGGGAAGACGTACGGGGACGGAATATCCACGCAGGGAGGGAGGGCAGGCAGGCAGTCGGCGGCTGCGCGCTCCCGAGCTCCATGCTCGCTCATCTGTTCATGCAAGTATTAGTCATTCAAGTCTGCCATCTACCGACAGAAAAACGCAACGACACAGTCAGATGTGAGTGCTGGGAGTGTGTAGTCCCACAGAACACTACACCAGTCCTAAAAGAACTTACTGGAGGGTTAATAAAAAAAATCGATAACACCGAATATTTTTTTTTAAATATTAGTATAATGATAATAAAAAGAAGCACAATATAATTACAGCAAAATATACCTATTACATCTTTACAGGCATTTTAAATTTTAAATTGTATAAATACTCACTAAAATTTTAATGTTAGAATTTTAGAAAATATTCTTTCAAAAGTCTAATAGGGGAATTAACATAAAACTTAAAATACACTATTTAAAGACTGTTCTGTGTGTGTGTGTGTGTTGCAATGTTTGGTCCCAGAAATAGCCATGTGTACTTGTTGAGTGTCCAAAGCAAATTTTGGACACTGAGAGAACGACAGCTGTATTGTATCATATAAAATCCAAACAATAGGATTACCTCAGTACATTCAAACTACTTCACAAGGAAATGTAATGACTATCATACTGTAATCCTACAGGCTTATAATAGTCAGCTCAGACACCATATGTACAGGAGAGATGGTACTTCTAGATAGATAGATAGATAGATAGATAGATAGATAGATAGATAGATAGATAGATAGATAGATAGATAGATAGATNNNNATAGATAGATAGATAGATAGATAGATAGATAGATAGATAGATAGATAGATAGATAGATAGATAGATAGATAGAACTATAAATAGTAAAAACCCAACAACATACATGCGTACAGTATATGTACAGAGAACAGAAGGAGCTGCAGGATCAGGAGAAACAGAGGGACGTTTTATTGGCTTGGTTTTATTGCTCTCACTCAGGACTCATATCCTGAGTTTAACAGGGCTAAAGGCAAAAGGTTTTAAGTGTGTGTGAATGCAGTTGTGTGTGTGTGTGAGAGAGAAAGAGAGAGAGAGCTTAGAGAGGAAAGCAGAGATGGTGGGGGTTACTGCCTTTTACTTGAGGTTGCACATGTAGGCCAAGGCCACATTATATTGAGCCACTGAACACTGTAATGTTATCCAAAGACTGTGTTGATATCTACATAAATGTGATAAGAAGTGGGCAGTGACAGTTTATTTTTGGTGTGTTACTAAAATGAAAGAAAAGAAACCCTCACTGTTATCTCTATTTCCACTTATCAAACTTTTGATCAACAGAAATGAGAAGATAGACAATTCCAGCAGGAATGAATTACAAGAAAAGGAAAAACCAGCAGCCAATAACGTAAACAGTCATCCCCATCACATTCTGCTCAAAAAATGTTTGGCACGAGCTTCTAGTCATCAGTTCCAACATCACAATATTTACAGATCTTGTTAATAATGTGAGGGATAGTGTTTCCCGCATGGCCTGGGATGCATCTTTGCACTGGATCGTTTTACACCCTGTTTATAACACAAGCAAACAAAAGCCTCCTCCCTGTTATCCAATCTATCTGAGATTGGACACAATCACTTTAAAGATAACATGACATAAAATCATTGCATTGTTTCGTCCTGATATCACCGTGCAGTAAAGATGGGAGTGTCTCTGAAAGTTTGTGCTCTGCCGTATCCTTGGTAAGTCCTGAGTAAACTTAATGCTCCTCAGTGGTCATATGTTAGCTTTTACATTCCATTTTAATGGATCTAAACTCTTTATGGTTTTGGTCATATTAGGATTTGAGAAGGCCAATCCTTCAGGCTACCTGCATTTTCTTTAAAATGACAGCTTCAATAGGACCAAAGTGCACACAGAAAATACCTTTGCCCATGCAGAGCT
Organism: Ctenochaetus hawaiiensis; assembly: GCA_029783645.1. Lineage (NCBI taxonomy): Eukaryota > Metazoa > Chordata > Actinopteri > Acanthuriformes > Acanthuridae > Ctenochaetus > Ctenochaetus hawaiiensis. Next base: position 13,721,037 of record JAPZDY010000008.1, on the reverse strand, counting down.
CAGCGGGGAAGCATGTTTGTAAATCATTACAGACAAAAAATCAGACTTTATTTTATCTTTTTTTAGCTTGTACCAAGTTTAACTGAACAGCAGAAACTCTTCACTTTAGAGTTTTTTACGACCCAAAATGATGTTGTGTTTAATAGATGCATGCTGATGATTCTTGTTTACTGAGGTACGTTCCTCTCAGTTCAGGAACCTAGAAACGGTCCAAAGACAGTTTACATCCTGAGTAAACTTTGCTGCATGCAAACCTCTATAACTGCAGGTTTATTGAGGCCAACACTTAGTAGGAATCTCTCATTTTTGTAAGCAATTGTAGGACAGCTAAACTCCGGATAAGTTTTTCTGCACAATTTTTATAAAATAACCCCGAAACATCTTTCTTTGTGATTGATAAATAAGAAGTATATATCAATATATTTATTTTAATAACACATTTTTATGTAACCACCTACCGTAAAGACTTAGGTGGGGATTATTGTGATAATGATAATATTATCATACAGCTTTTATTAAATTTGTTGTACTGAGAGAAAGTGCTTTAAGTAGGGCCATTTTTGGTTTCTTAAATATTCCTAGTAACATTGACTATAGCTCAGTTTTAGTTAAAATGTCCTGTGTGTCATGACAGTACGGAGAAAACATGTCCAATACCAGGATGCTAAAACTAAAGCAGCTGAATGGAATTAAGCCTTCACTGATTTTCTTTTTCATATTTCTATTATGTAAACCTGCGATTTCTTACATTGACATGTCAAAATATCTGCAGTGAATTAGGACTGAAAGACAAAGGAAAGATTAGTAAAACAGTATAACTAACACATAAAAAAAACATGAAAAGACTGAAAATCAATTAAATAAATCACAGCATTTCACAAAAATGGAAAGTCGAATAATTATTAAATTGGTAGTACATAAAAAAAGCTTAGAGAAGATATAAATACAGTTTCATATAAGGTTATAGTTGGAAACACCTTTAAAAATGCCAGAAAAACAGCGGTGTGCTATTGTGTCGAGACACTACTCAAAGGTCATTTCGAAATAATGTACAGTCGAGCAAAATTAACAGGACAAAACGGATTTTTTTGCATGTCCAAAGTGGATGATGTACCGCGCTTTAACCTGTAGATGGCAGCAGAAGACAAACAGTGGATGCCTCGCTCATCCAACTTACAGGACGGTGGTGTGTTCATATCAAGATCCCACCACGCGTTAATTGTGCCATAATGTCACATTTTGGTCCGTGAAGTCTCATCAGAGAGACCCGAGGATCACATTTAGGAAGCCTCCACACAAAATGAGCATTGTAACGTGTTGATGGCCCGGACAGAAGCGTGATTAGGTCTGTTTTCACTAAGGATTCATTAGTGATTTCCAGTATCCTTCCTCATGAACAACACACACACAAATACATTGGACTTGTAAGCCTATATAAGATTCTGACGTGCTCGAGCGCAGCCTATTTCTTAAGTGTATAATAAGTGTTTACTTGGAGCAAATGTACCTCGTTGGCTAACGACAAAATTACTTGGGCCTGCTCGTGTATCAATTCATCTCTGCCTCGCTTTGTGTTTCAAATTGATTCGATCTAATTCTATTACAAGCTGCTGAACCTGCATCTGTGATCATCTACATATAAAACTATAATTGACAATCTTCTTGGCTGTCGTCATAGCCTATTAAAGCGGGTTAAACGCAACGTGGATGCGCGCTTCGTGCGGACTGTAATTAATATGAACTGTTTACGGCGTCGACGGGGCCACGTTGGTTAATGGTGTTGTTTATTGTGTTGCAGGAGCCCCGCGTTTCCGGTGCATCAATCCTCGTGTCAGTGCCTGGGCCTCGGTGTCGCCGAGGAGTGATGGCCGCGCGGTGATTATAACGGAATAAAAGGACGTAATGAAGTGCTTTCCGCCCCGTTATTCTCGTGTGCCCGGCTGCTGTCAGCCACCTCTATGCTGCTTTGATGCGTCTCTCCTCCCCCTTCTCCATCTCTCCATCCCATCACTGTGTGCAGCGGCGTGTTTTCTCTTTTTTTAATATTATTTTCTCTCATAAAGTTCATGTAAAGTTGAATGGCTTGAAATGCTAATAATTTGACAGGGGCCACAAATGCACGTGCCGTGTTCGTGAGCATGTGGCATTTTCATTAATGCCCTTCCTGTGCTTTCTGTTAATATTAACATGTCTTTGTGTATTTGCCGTGTTTCTGTACTTGATGTGTGCACATAGGCTGGGAGCAGCCTTTGTAATTTGTGTGCACATGAGATAGAGAGAGAGAAAGAGAGAGAGAGAGAGAGAGAGACTAATGGAACAGGTTGGTGGTGATTAATTGAAGAAATAGAGAGTTGATTGTAGTAATTAAACAAAACAAGGTAAAGCAAACGACTGTGCTGCCATCTGGGCCCGCAGGCTGAGAGCACATGCATTTACCCACTGCCAAGCACACCATTTATTTACCCATATAAAGATGCTAGGGGACCGTCAGGGGCTCACTGTGCTTGTTTGTGTATGTGTGTGTGAATGTGTGTGTGTGTGTATGAGCCTTTTTGTCAGTGAGAAAGAGAATTTTATTCATCATTTGGCAGTGTGTGTACGTGCATGTGTGAACTAATGTTTTGTTTTCCGAGAGCGAATGACTACTTTGGCATCTGAAATAACAACACTGGAAATATATGTGTGGGTGTGTGTGAGCGTGAGTGTGTGTTGCATGTTTATATCATATTTGCATCTTTGATGGTAGAGACATTCATCCAGTGTCACTCTGCTGATCATCTTTGCTTCTTTAGAGAATAAACACCACAATTAAGTGACGCTGGGATGGAGAGTAAATGTGCAGAGATGCATAACAGAGACATGAATGGCACCAGTTTAATTAACACACACACCCGTCCAAATACACACACACACACATGCACATGGCCATATAAGCACAAATGCAAATGCTTTTATGCAAACACACAAAACCATGCAGACATCTACCCACACACACGCTCCCAGGCTGTGTGTTATTTTTGAAGTCAGTCAACCATCAGCTAAATCTGGTCTCTTCATTTTGCCCGGCGCTTCACAGAGAAAGCTGTGAGAGGTGGTGTGCGCATATGAAATTGCTTACATTATATGCTGCAATGTTTTTCCAATGGGCTGGAACATATTAAGCTGAAAATGAATAGCAGGTCTTCTCGACACCATGTTGAGCGTTGGCTAAGCCTTCACTTCCTCTTCTCTGAGTGCTCCATCATAACGACAGCTGTCACTTTTACAGCGTGTGCACGCGTCTGCTTGTGTGCATATACTGTATTTGTACCATATGTTTGAATTTGTCTGCATGCATGTGTGCATTTATGTGAATGTGTGTGTGTGTCCCTGCAACTGCATAACTGTGTGCAGTGGCCCTCTATAGCAGGTCATGTGTTGAGACAAAGGATCACATCTGCCTGACTCCCGCTGGAAGGGAAGCCATGCACATCTATTTGTTTTAGTGCTGGTCGTACAAAGCAGGAAGATGTTGAAAGGATGTGTATGCAGATGATTATCATAAATATGACATCTTTTATATACCCCAGCAGGTACACAGTGTATGCATCTGAGCATATGCATGTGCTAGGGTGTGTGTGTTTGGCTGTGTTTGTGATCTCTGTGTGTTCACATATGCATATTTATGCCTATGAGTGCATGTGTACATGTGTGTTGGTGCGTTTGTGTTGGTGTGTGTGTGTGTGTGTGTGTGTGTGTGTCAGACGGTGGCTCATTGGTATGCTGAGTGTCTCCGGTTCCCCTGTGGTGCTGGGTGGGATAGGAAGCATCTGTCACCTCTGCAGAGATCCAGCATGCTGCCAACTTAACCCTTAAAGTGCTGCATCACCTGAGGGCTGCTATCTAAGACAGAGAGAGAGAGAAAGTAAGAGAGAGAGATAATTAGAGAGAGAGAGAGAGAGAGAGAGAGAGCAAGAGAGAGTGTGAGAGAGAGAAAGAGAGAGGGAGAAAGATTTCCATTGGCAGAGCCATGCAGATGGGCGGGCCTCAAGTCAGGACTTGGCCATGATTGATAAATTCGAGGGAGGGGCAAATGTAAGCAGACATTACCTATCCCGGCAGGAGGAGGAGCCTGGTTGCTGCAGCAACCCAACACCTTGACAACCTATTGGAGGACCAAGACAGTTGCTGACATATTGCTCCTTCTCTCTCTCTCTTTCTCTCTCTCTCTCTCTCTCTCTTTTTTCTCTCTTAAATCCCAATATCCCTTTCTTAGTATCGCTTTCCCCTTCTCTCTCTTTCATTGTTTTTTTCTGTAGGTGTGTGAGGAAGGGTTGACAAGAAGTGACAGCCATTACACACAGGTCACACTGTTGGGGCCAGCAGATAAAGCCCTAAACACTCAGGCTACTTCACTGTACAAAAAATAGTGGAAAAAATGATCATAAGAGATGTTTAAAAAATTAAGAGAGGAAAAAGACATGATTTTTCATTGGAGTTTTTAAAGATGTCAGATAATGTTATTGGGCACTATTGAGTTAACCAAGGAGCAGTTTGGAGGTGCCTTGCCTTACCATGCCATAGCTATGACAGCAAAGGTTGGGTAAAACTTAAGTAGTAGAAGTTAGTTATTCCTGAAGTAGTACAGCCCTCTGGTCTTGTTCCTTATTATGTGTTTTTGAATTAATTGAATTTGTTTCTGAAGCTGCAGCACGTTTCTCCTAATGGAAATGTTTTAGGTTGTTGTAGCACGTTTGCCCTTGTCTGCCACAGTAATACAGACCTTGTAAGGAATTCATTTTGACATGTCATATCAGGAAAAGCACAGGCATGATTAATAACTATATAATATAACTATGGCTGCATTACGTGAGCCAGTTGCAAGGTCCAGTTTGGGTGGATGTGCTATTATTTTTAAGCTCATTTTAAACTAGAGGCCTACCTGTGCTTGTCCTGGTGAGCGAACCAGCAGATTATTGGCGAGCCATTTCAGACATGCTTATGCTCCTCAGTTAAAAATGAGATTGTCTTTATTTCCTTTAAATTGTGACACAAAATTCACTATGTAAAAAAAGAATAATTTCTCTGGCAAGTACATAATTTTGTTAAATAAAGAATCTTATTGTAGAGGGAAAAAGCTCTCAGAACTAACATTTTTCTCACTACTTTACCAGTTTACTAAAACAATAAGTTCACACAGTTTATTTAGAAATATGTGTTTATACCGGTGACTGCTGTCTCAAAACTGTCTGAGAACCATCCCTCTTTTGTTGAACAGTTTTACCGAGGAAGATTAAATAAAAGTAGATGTTGCAACACAGCAAATAAGCTATCATAAATTTCCATTTTTGGGCTCTCAAAGACAACGCTGTAAGTTTTCTGTCTCTTTTTGCCATTATACAATTAGACACAATGTCAATGTAGACTAATATAGACAAAAGAAAGAAACAGAGGAAACATATCCGTGTGTGTGTTGGTGTGTGTGTGTGTGTGTGTGTCTTCTCTTTCTCATTGGCGTAAGTCTGTGCTTGTGTGCATGTGTGTCTGTCTGTGGTGTGTGTGAGTATGTCCTCCGGGTGTCATTGAGCTCTGGTATAAATCAGCTGGGTGTGCGAGCGTCGGGCTGCAGTAAATTAGCCAGGTTTTAATTGTGTCTGTAATAGATGACTATAATTAGTCAAGGCTCTTCCTCAGCCTCTACTGTCCTGACATAATCTTCTTCTAACCAAACTACACATCCCTTCGTCTCTCCATCCTTCATACCTCCGTAGCCTGAAGGGACAGGGGGGATCTTCTCCTCCTCCTCCCAGGATCCTCCTCTTTGACAGTTTCTCAGAGAAACCCACCAGAGAAAGGCCCTGAAGTCCTCTATCCTCCCATCTGCATGTCTCATCAGGAAATCTTATTTCCTAAAGGAAAAAAAAAATCATTTTCAAGGCAAGTCTCAACTTCAAGGTCTGTCACCTTTTAGCTTGCTGTGGTGGAGATCAGAGGAAGTTTGAATATGTGGTGAAATGATAATGATCACGGTCAATGCCTTGGGGTAGATCCAAGGTGGTGCAGATGATTGTGGATGAGTTTGCCGAGAGTGGCTGGGATTCTGGGGTACTACAACTTTCTATTGATCCTTGTGGAGTTGTTATG
>JAPZDY010000008.1:13697168-13708172 GCA_029783645.1 Ctenochaetus hawaiiensis | reverse complement strand
TCATGCTGAAAGAAATAATATTTCCATCTTCATTGATCTTCTCTGGCAGCAAAAATATTGCTTTGTCATTCTTCATGCAGCCTCCACCTCAAAAAGCTGGGATGATAGCAGACTGATTTGACCTTTCTTAGGTCATAAGTGCTCCTCCAATAATGGCTGGAAGGTTGACAGGAGCTACTGAGGGGGAGTTTTTTTTACCTTCTGCTATAAATGAGGCAAATGGGCAAAAAAGGAGAGGCGGGTTAAAAATGAGTTGAGCATCAACCCCCTCAAAATTTGTACTTACGTGACCAAAAATTGTAGGCTATAAAGATGTTTTAGTATGTTTTACTGTTACTGACAAATGCACACAGTAACATCCATACAGGATTTGGTTTTAGTAATTTGATTTATTCATCTGATCTGACTATTCTTTTTTCAGCCCTAAGCACAAAGATAATCTGTGAAGTAAAAGGAAAAGCCTGGTGGTTCCTCTGTGCCACTGACCTCCACTGCTGTCCAAAAACTACTGAACTATTAAACACATCACTGAACTACACTGTAGTGCATAGTGACATGTTCCTTTATTACGATGAACATGGGCACTCTAGTTTATCTTAATTAAATCCTGCTTTTATGTCCTGTTGTCATCCTAATGTGTCATTCCAAGGCAGGAAATAGACTCTAGAAAATTTGCAATTTACTCCTGTTTGAGAATGTTTGCAAAAAAAAAGTGTCCAACTCAATCAAGGAAACTTTTTATTTTATTAAAAATTTAAATGCATGTGACCCAATATTCATACATCCTTTCTAGGAATGGTGAGACATAAGGCTGAGTGCCTCAGGTATTTAAGTACTGAAAGACTGTGGTTTGTTCTCTTCCTGGGATTTGTTGACACTGTCAAAATATATAATACATATATATATATATATATATATATATATATATATAATAAGGCCAGTCTCATCCTATGAAATGAAAAGGTTAAAAAAATCAGTTTTGATTTTTTTAAAAACACAAATAATACTTTCCTCAGTAGCCTTCAAAAGCCATTAAGATGAACTGTAACATACTCACACTTGCTTTATTTTCATGCACGAAAGCATTTCGCCAGTTTATGTCGGTTCAGTTGTTCAGACCATAACTCAACGTGCTAATCTAAACAAACATTGTTTTTCGACAAACGGATTCCTGCTGCCACGCTTGTCTCCAACTTCCATTTACATTAAACAAAGTGACATGTGCTCTGCTGCTGCATTTTGGGATAAACACCATCCACCCGAGAGTGAGCTTCTAATTTGGTGTCATGCTGTTTCTGTTTTAGCTGCGGAGCCACACGCAGGCATACATCCATATTTGCTTTGTCAAAACACACAGAGGCATGCAGCATGCATGGTTCTGTTGTTGAGACATTATAAATGACCCCATTAAAATTAATGACAAAAGTAATTACAATTTAATTAGAAAATGAGTACTTTTTATGATTGTTACAATTAACCCCAACCATTGTTACTGACCCGAGTTGTGGAGTAGATTACACCAATGTGCCTCTCTGCTTCTGATAGCCGTGCATTTCTCTTTTGAGATTACACTTCAGGATGCTTTGAATCAGACAGATATTAGTACTCAATATCAAATTTGAAGTCTCTGGGCGAAATAACCACAGATTAATGGGGTAATAAAACAAAGGCGTTTCAGCAGTCCCTGCTCTCATTTAGAGTTGAATTTGGGAGGTAATTCCTTCTGTAAAATGCTTTGTTGACAGTTATGGTTGTGAGTAGAGACAGAAAGAAAGTAGGGGAGAAAAATGTATCGACAGAAACCAAAAAAAGAGTTTTTATCTAAGTAGAAATTAAGCTGAAAAGCTGAAAAAGACATGTTTAGCTTTGTACCCCAGGGAGAGTGTCTGTGTGTGAGTGTGTGTCTGTGTGTGAGCTTGTGTGCTGTCTTTTGTGATGGATGAATGACAGGCGGCATGGCAGCTCATCTCCTCTCAGGCAGCTGGGTGACAGAGAGAGATGTTACAGCGCAGAGACAGCACAACCGCCACACTGGCAGGCAGGTGTCACACACACGCATGCACACACACACACACACACACACACACACACTCAGACACTCAAACACAGCATCCAAAGCATGCACCTGCATGCAACATCATCCCCTCTCTCCCCTGTCCACCACCTCTGTCTGCCTTCTCCTGCAGCCCCCCTCCACTCTCTCCATGTTCCCTGTAAGTCAGCTGTCTCTTTGTGGGCAGCGGCCTTCTTCTTGTCTTCTTCGTACCTGAGCCCATCAAACGTACGCCCCCCCCCAATACCTCCAGTCCCAATCAATGAACAGGCATGAGGCAGGCAGGAGGAGGAGGAGGAGGAGGAGGAGGAGAAGAAGGAGTGTCTTGGTTGCCTTGGGGGGAGGAGAAATAGAGGAATGGTGGGGGAGGAGGGTTGGGGAAGGAGGGTGATTTAGGCTGTCAGGGCGCCAGTTTGGTGGAGAGATGGAGCTTCTCTTCCTGAGTCAGACAGGGCCAATAACTCATTAGAGAGAGAGATGTAGAGGTGAAGATGTGGCAGAAAGGGAGATGAGGGGAGAGCTCCCCGCCACAAAAGCAAGGAGGATTTTTTTTTGTTTCTTTTCTCTCCGTTCGCTTTTCTCTACACCTTCTTTTTCTCTTTCTCTCCCCTTCTTATTCTCCTCCATTTCCTCTTAACCCATCCTCCTTATTTCTTCTTTTTATAACACCCCCTCCACACACACACACACACACACACCCCTTCCCCTCTTTCCCTCGGCAACTCCCACTAACCCCTCTCCTCCTCCCTCTCCTCTCCTCCCTCCTTCCATCTGTCTTTCTTGCTGCAGTGCCCATGCTGCCAGGCAGTATAAATCACATCTCTGGGCTTGGCTGCAATGGGCCTGAAAATAAAAAGGCATAAAAGTGTCGGGATGAGCTACGGGCTGGGGGGGAGAATTCCTTTATGATGGGTCTAAATCCTCCTCCCGCCTCGCGTCCTCCCCCTGCACACACACACACACACACATACACATACACATACACATACACATACACACTTACAGACACACACACATATAAACACATACACAAAGACTGCTTGATGCATGCACATACACAACATACGCCTCTGAAATGATCCCCCACAAAACAGAAGCAGTTTGGTTCTCTCTTTCTTTCTCTCTCTTTCTCTCATAGACACCTGTTCAAAGGTGCAAATGCACACACAAACACAAATACACACACAGGCACATACTGCCACACATCATATTAAGCTGTTGTTGGCTGTGATCAGAATTGAGATGTCTTCTTCCCCTGATATTACTTTAAAGGGACAGTTCAACACCAAGCCTCAGATGACATTATCCTGTCACTGTCATCTGCTCTTGCACACATTTCTCTGTTTGCAGTGACCCTAGAAACAAACTGCTTTTCTTTTCCACCCTGAAAGAGCAGAAGAGATAAAGGATGGTTGGAGTGTCAACTACAAATTGGTAGCAGTTCATTTCAATCGATTCAAATGTGCATGGGCGGGTTGGAAGAGCAGTCATGACACTTGCAGCACTTGAAGTATTTCAGTACTTGTTATCTGTGATGTTACTGCTGAAGGAATGAGGATGTAAGATACATACAAAAGTGAAACATCTGTCATTTGAAAAAAGAAAGTACAGCAGCTCTTGCAAAATGATGCAGAAACTAGAGGATGCAGCTGGTAAAAGGATTATGTCTCTGCAGAGAGGGACTCTTACATTTTGGGGGCATCAAATGATGAATTTTGTTCCCAAAATCTAAGCTCTTCTAAGGTTCATTCTAATATTAATGAGGGGTAAATGCAGTGAGGGTGAGAGTAAATGTACACCAAGTACCTGAGGTCGTCCTTCTTTACTGTCTAAGATGGATTTTACAAAGATTTTCACCCTGGATTATAGCACAAAGGAGAGTCACTTCACTGTGTATAATGGTAATTGTGGACAATTTATGATCTCTCTAGTCTCCATTTATGTATCGTTCTGAGTAAATAAACCAATAAAAAATGATTGAGGGGGCCTATAACATATTGAAATGAACCTCCTGGCAGAGATGCATTGTAAAGGTTGTCTAAATGATTATGGGAATGAAGATGGAGGTGAGTGAAAGCACAGGGAATGGGCAACTCCATCACCTGCTAAAATCAACCTACAGCTCGGAGGTCTCCTGTAATCTACGTCCCGATGTGCACTTTGTCAATTCTATTAGATCCTGCTGTGTGTGGCATGAACACATGCGCGCGCACACACGTACACACACATACAGCGATGATGATAATGAAAGCACCTCCCTAGGTGAAGCCTTTTCAGTCACAGTGGGAGCCATTTCAGACCTAATTATGCTTGGTTTGGCGTTTTAACTGTATTGATCAAAAAACGCTGAAACAAACGAGAAATGCTTATCAAGCTGGAAAAGAAGAGCCCTCAGGAGTTGGCGTATGTGCACGCGAGTGTGTGTGTGTGTGTGTGTGTGTTCTCCACAGGAGTGAGTGAGAGTGATGGCTTAGGTCTAAGAGGTGGTGAGATATTGGTGGTTGTAAAAGATTGCATTTCTGAGCTTATGAGTTATTAATTACAGCCTCCCCTCCTTCAGCTCTTTTTTACCAGCCATTAGAAATACTGCCACACACACGCACACACACAAGCACATATTTCTACACACATGCTCACAAATGCAGGCCTCAGGACATGCACGAACACACACACTTATATATATATATATGCAGGATCGTGCAGACACCCGCGCGCACAAATTAGCTCGTCCATACCAGCACTAAGTGCACAATACCCTGCTCTGATGAGCAAGCTCCCGCCGACCTTGGAACTCTCTGGAAAGACAATGCAAGGGGAGCCATGCTGCGAAAGGGAGGAGGTGGGGGTGGTGGGAGGAGATAAGGTGGAGATGAGGGAGACAATAGATGAGAGAAGGAGGGAGGCAAGAAAAGGAAGAGAGAAAGAGAGGGAGAGAGAGAGAGAGTATAAGTGGTGCTGCTCAGTATAGGGCAGGAGGGCAGTGCTCCCTCCCTCCTCTCCATCTCAGCTCATCTTGAATGCAAATGTGGTTTCTATACGGTTCCTTTGTGCTGCCTCTAACTGCTCCAGAGAGAAGCAATTACAACTGCTCCATTCACTCAGAGAGAGAAAGACACGCATGGATAGAGAAGGGTAATTAATAAAGAGATAGGAGGGATGAAGGAGGAAGAGAAGGAGGTGAACATGTACCTGTGGAGGAGCTTCAAGTAGGATTGGATTATCGATTGTAAAGACAGCTCTGCTATTGACACACAAGACACTAAAGCCGACCTGACTCATAATTTCTGACCAACTACTCTATGAAAGGTCAAAGGTGAGAGGTCATTAGCATTACATCAGAAGTGTTATTTAGAGTGTGCGTAATGCAGTATAACACTTTGGCCCTCAGTAAATATGCGACATCTATCTTCAAGTTGTTATTCTACTCAGATAAATTACCTGAACCTGAATATATTGAATCAAAAAGACTCTAGATATGACATCACTTTCCGTCCCTCTCTGTCTTTCTGTGGACAGATTGTTGCAATGCCAGTGCTGTATCCCGTTGCAGTCACAGTGGCCGGGCGGCGCTGCAAGGTATGGTGGGAGTTTTTATGGCAGTCATTTGGGCCGCTAATATGTCATCTCCATTAGCCGACTTTTAACACTTGCAGATAGATGGCCCTGTGACATTTATCTGCGCACCAGTCGTATTTTAGCTGTTAAATGGCTGCCGATGTGCGGAGTGCGTGCAAAATGAGTGTGTGTGTTTTAGGTATGCAGTGGTGGAGTTGGGGAAGGAAAGGGAGATGCATGGACTTTTAATGATGCTCTATGCAATAGCACTTTAGAGGTAATAATAACAAATACAATGCAAGTTGCCACCTCTGACCCCCCCCCCACCCCTCTCGCCCAAGGCAAATGAGGGAATGGAGAGGAAGGCGTGCTGGCTGAGGTGGAGATTTCCAGGCCTCCTTCCTCAACAGACAGCTGAGGCACTGTGAGCCGGGGTCTGCAGTGTCAGCAAAAAAAGCAAACACCCAACTGCAGAGAACAGCTAATTATGTTAGCAGCCTATAGAGAAATTATGAGGAAAATAAAGGGTGCAAAAATAAGTGCAGGCTAATGGCTCGTTTGGATTTTGGCTCTTTTTGACTTTTGTGTAAGTTGAAGATGGGAAGCAATTCGCTGTGCGGGCTTCAAGTGAAGTAAATGAGCTTATAATTTAGACTCATAAACCAACACCATCATTAACGGCCATCACATAATACTAAAAAGCATTAGAAAGATTCCAACCATAAAAACTGTGAATATGATTGAACGTCATGTCATATCAGTTATGGCATCCAAGTAATCTCTGTCTTTTTTCCCCTCCCATTTAAACACCATTCACTTTATAGTGCATCAAAAAACAAAGAATAATTTCTGTGTCATTGTATGTGTTGTCAGGAGCTCGGTCACCTGTCCAGAGGCACTGAAGTTGACTAATGTGACAGAAAATTAACAATTAAAAATTTCACATGGGCCCAGAGCCACTGCGACGCAGGCCGTTCACAACTCAGTGGACACCCTAATTGCTTTGAAATACAATTGGGTTTGGGCTTTGTTTGGTGTTTTGGAGGTATGAAGCGCATCAATGCACACTGGAAATTGAGTTATAAATTACCGAGCTGAAATAGACATATACAGTGAATACTCAATATCCAAATGCTGGTTGTTGTCTCCTACAAAAAGGCAGATGTGTGCATGTGCACACACACACACACAAAAACACAAGATACCACCGCTTGCAGCTGCATTTCATTTTGTCAGAAAATTGACTTTGCTCTGAACCAAACAGTTTGTGTGTGTGTGTTTGTGTGTGTGGGGTGTTGTGTGCCTGTCATGAGGTATGTTGATAAGGTCAACCTTAACAGCTAACACAGCCACAAACCAGTGGGACTTGGAAAATGACAGTGGATGAGAAAAAGGAGAAAATGCTCATTCATCCACAGCTTTCCAGCCCAGCGTATATAAATGTTTATGAGTGTGTGTGTGTGTGTGTGTGTCCACGGCTGTCAGTGTGTTTTCAGACACACATACGTACACTGTGTGTGTGTGTGTGTGTCTTGGTCTGTGTTAGCCACATGAATACAACTCAGCGGCTGGTGTGTGAAGTCACTGACAGCTTCATTATGGCTTGTGCGCACAGGGAGACAGCACCATCCAGGGGAAGGAGAGAAGAGGACACAGACACGGGACAGGCCGGGTTTACTGTTGGGCCAGCCCACGTCAATTCAGCGGTGGGTGGGTGGGGGGGACAGCTGCTGTCTTCTTTAATGAGCCTTTGCTTCTTTCATCAGCTTTCAATTTACAGGGCTGTCCAGTGCTCGCGCGCAGGCCCTCCCATCCCCACACACCCATGTAACACACACACACACAGTTTGAAGCCATCTTGTTTCTAGCAGGTGATTCCCAAGAGAAGTCTGTTACAGTTAAATTATTTTTTCATCTTTCGTTAATTAAAAAATGTCACTTGGGAAGGTAGGGACACTGGTTTGAAATGTGACCTGCACTGGACTCTTTTCACATCACTGTCACAACACTGAAGGTGCTTGAAATCTTGACATTAGCACTTGCTGACAACAGAAGAAAAGAAAGAGGGGCATTAAAAAAAAGATACATCCCATACATTTCTTAAGCGCAGTGGAGCTCATAATGCATTATTGATCAAGACAACTCAAACTTGCACATTTTAGTTTTACACTAAAAGAAATTCTCAAACACAAAAATAAGTAACTCTGTTTTGTCTGTCAATTTCTGTTTGATTTGAAATGTTCTGTTTGTTTTGGAGATTTTTTATTTCCTTTCATTCTTGGTTTGGATGTCATTCTAGTTTGAAGATACGGTCTCAAATCATTTATATAATTTGTTCTGCATGTCTGCACTGTCTTTTTGCAATTCTGTCATAGGGATGAAAGTGGCCATTTGTAAATCAATGTATTGTAGGTACAAAATCTCCCTTTTTTCCCCAATAAAAAAATATCTGAAACAGAAAATACCTAAGTCACTTCAATGATAATTCAGTTGTGCTGTCTGAATCAACTTATCAGCACTGCAGACATTCAGCCCACCACTGCATTTACTCAGATCAAAGTCCTATGATGTCTACACTCCCTCTACTGGGCTGTTACAACAATGCATGACTGTCGCACTGAATTCATCTTGACTGTTTTAAGTTAAAGTCCAGCTAAAGAAAAGGAAGTGAATTCAACATCATATGAAATATAAATGACTATTTAAGCAATTCTGTTTTATCCCATAAAAAGACTATTTATTCATCCATTAACAAAACATAAAAGTATTCTCAGATATTTTTCTAAAAAAACCTGTCTACAATTCAAAACACATCCCTCGCTAACCTCAGTACAGCTTTAGTGCAGTTAAAACTATATGTATAGGAAATATTTAAGAATTTAACATTATAAATGTTTGTGTACCCTAATACATTTTTTAGTATTTTTTCCAAGCACACTAAATTAAACGACAAAAGTATTGTTTTAAGAAAACTAAAGCAAATTAAAACAACAAATGTCAAAGGGGAAAGTAAAAGTAAAACAATGCTTTTTGCCCTTTGCAAGTTATCTAAGAAAAGCAAGAGCTCCACAGAGTATCACAAACAGGTTGATACAGCCATGATGAAACAGACGAGAAGGTGGTCAAGTGCAGCTGCTGTGGGTCAGGGTGCAGTAAGCTGTTTGGGACTCTGAAGGTGAGCTGAACAGCTCTGGGTCTCTGTCAGAGGAATCGTAGAAGGGGAGAGGGCTTCCTCGCAATGGAGTGTCCACGCCTAGTCCAAAGCCTGACGATGAAGAGCTGCTGTGGGAGAAAATGGGATGGAGGGGTCAAATTTAACACCATAAATTGTCCCCTTTAAAATGAAAACCATTGTTTCCAAGCTCATACCTTTCACAGTCTGAGTCGCACGATGCTTTGTCTTCTAATCTACTGATGCAGCAACTGCTGGAACGCTGTATGGCTTCAGCCACTGTGTACCTGGTCTTACCAAGAGCACACCTTTCAATCCTTGTGATGCTGAGGTCAGACTGTAGGAAAAGATGAAGTCGACTGTCCGATAACAACAAAGGCGTATGAAGAACACTGGAGAGAAAGGCAGACATGATGTCAACCTGTGAACTTTGACTTTTGAACAACAATGAAGTGTTGTGAGCACGGTCAACTTCAAGTCTAAAAAGTGCTCTTGTGGCGCAGACTACTTCCTTACCATCTTTGGTGGGAGTGAGGAGGGTGAGGGTGTGAAGGGGTACCACTGAGTGGCAACTATTGCATTATCTGTAGAGCAACTCACATTTCTAAAAACTCCTGCATGCCCTTCATCCTTTGCAAGACCTGTTCTTTGTTCTTCAGACTGAAGAAAGGGTTCCAGGGTGGCAACTTGGGCAATTCTCTGCACATATAACAAGGAAAATGTCCTCAGTGAAAACTTATTGTATGCTCAGTTAAAGTCAAGAACAATAGAAATCTAAATATTAAAACCAACATTTTTCAACTATTTAATATTAACATAACAGCTACAAAATTATCAATGGTGCATTCATTTGTAATAGTGTAATACAGTTGAGTGAGAAAGATCACAGTGCATGACACTTGACAGCACTCAGTCTCACACACCAACTAACTGTTACCGATATTTGCAAAACTTGTGAATCATATTTTATGGAGAAATTGCATCCTGGTTTTGGGTAGGATGTGCTCCAGGTGAACCAGGGACGGTTCATGTTTACATCATTATCACAAGAGATTTGGACAGACCAAAGGGGCAGTTTCAGATACATAACCGTGTTGGCAAAATTGTCTAGTTGTATGTTTTTGATCATAAGCCACGTTTTGACAGAGTTTCAGCCTGTAGCATGTTAAAGCCAGGCGCTAGCAGCATATTGACTCTGGCTCATGTTACATTTATTTGGCATGCTGCTGCTTTGAAATATGTTCAACACAACACTTTCAACATGTTCAACTTTGACGGCATAAATATGTCTAAGCATGCATGTTTACTTAAGATATAAATTCAAGAGATATGACACTGCCAAGTTTTTTCTCTTCAATATGTACATTAGATATGACAGTATTACAGAAGCCTGGGATTTGTATTTACACAGTAGAGTTGCATTCAGAAACTTTGGGGGCGCCAAATCACATAAAATACCAACTGTTACATAATATTGCTTTGAAAAAAAAAAAAGGCTACTACATTACATACATACATGATCAGAGCATTCTGTTCCAAACAATGACGCAGCCAAACAAACTCACTGTAACGCCGCCTTACATAGGAAGTCTTCTTTCTAAAACACATGCTGTTTGTCTACAAAGAGAGACAACAGTTCAATAGATTTAGCGGCATGAACTTCATATAATGACACAAAAAGTAAATGTAGAGCCCCCCCTCAGCCACCAATTGGCACTTACATGTAAACAGATCTCATAGTCGATGTGTCTGTGCCAGAGGTCATCTTTAACAACTTTTGGATCTCGGACACAAATGCTAATAAACTCCTGCAAAGAAATTCATATTAACGATTGAAAATGTGTTTGTGCTGGTTTTAAATTGAAAACACCACAAGAAACATTTGAGAAAAGCTGTTTAAAAACACACAAATACAAGACAACACAAGAGAGACAGTGTGAGGAAACCTGCAGGATACTCACATTTTTTGAAATATTGTCTAGCATACTGTCCATAGTGGATACAAAACCTGCAATAAATAGAGAGAAAAACAATTTGAAAATTAGTTATTTTTGCACTAAATCACAAAGGATGTGAACTACAGAGTAAATTAACTTAAAAAGAAAACTGTCAGTCCATCATGTTACATTTTAAGGGAAACAGTATCAGAAACAGTAAATTACAGAAACAGTAATAATCAGTCCCGCAGCCAAAATCCATTGTTTTCAATACTGGTTCTGTTTTG
>JAPZDY010000008.1:13667380-13691409 GCA_029783645.1 Ctenochaetus hawaiiensis | reverse complement strand
ACCTGAGGACAGCGAGTGTTGGCCTCACGGGCAGGGACTAAATCTGCTTCATCTGAGTCTTTCCTATGGAAAAAAAAGAGAAAGAGGAAAAAAGGCAAACAGAGAGACAGTATTAGAGCCACTGTGAACCCTCATCTACTAGAAATCAATTCAATTCAGGTGGGGAGTAATTGCATCACATTACATGCACATTTTATGTTTATTAGTTAGTTATAATAGATTTACTGATAAAACTATTGAATGCTTCAAGTGCAAAAAAGTGACAGTTGAGCTGTTTGCACATCAAAATGATTTTTTTTCATTCTTACCATTTCATTAAGAACATTAACTCGCCGCTACTGTCTGTTGCGCCAATGATCCGCTCTGGATCAAGGTTCCTGGCAAAGCCTCGTGGCTTCTCAGCCTGTAAGTGGTGAAAGCAGAGCATGTGAGCTTATGTAAGAAACTGTAACAGTGACTGGTCTTTTTTTTTTTTTTTACCAAATGATAGAGCAACTTTTACTCTGTGGCCCTAATAATAGGAGTCTGCCAAAAGGATAAGTTGACAAGCTGCAGCATTTCGATAATAGTTTATTTTTGAATATATAATACCTATCACAAAACAATGATGCTCTTAAAATTCTGGGAGGCCTAATCAACAAGGTAATGATTACACATAACATTTATCCATATATGTTCTTTATTTTAAGAGATCATGTTCTTGTGTAGAATTCCCACTGCTAAATTCAATTGAGTCATCTCTTGAGAAAAATGCTGGTTGGAGAGGCATGCACAACTATTAGTGAGCTCACCACATCTTTCTTTTTGGCCTCTGTCTCTGTCTCTGGCTCATCTGTTGATGCCTTCCTCTTAACAGGAGCCGGCTTCTCCTTAATGTTCTTCTGAGATTCCAAAAATGCTGAAATCAACTCTGGACAATCAAGGTTCTCCTCTGGTTCCCAGGTATTGTCAGCACTAAATGAGAAAGACGAGGATAAGCATTTGCCCCTCAGAACATCCTTTCCCTCCATTTTCTATCTGAACAGATGCAAACAATGTAGATCACTTTACAAACTTGCTTGTTTTCATGCAGCCAGTGACTATGAACAAAAGCATAGCACAACCCCATACCAGGGGGGGACACCCAGCTTAGCAGGTGTCCCAAGCAACTCACTCTGTAAATCCTTTCCACTTCAGGTAGAATTCAACTTTTCCATTAACAATACGTTGGTCGAGCACTTTTTCCACAACAAATTCCTCAGGTTCCTCCTGTTGCTCCGGTGAGTCCTTCTTACCCTTGGTGTTCTGCTTCTTGCCCATGTTGCACACTGAAAAAGAAGGAATTTCAGAACTTGTTCAAAGCTTTTGCAACACCACCTCAATAAATAATGTGAATATGCATAAGTTGCTGCTCTCACCCACATTAAGTTGAGGGGAAGAACAACATGAGACCAACATCCATCAAAAAGAGATAATGATTAGAAGGCCATAAACTGCATAACTATAATGCCAACGTTATGCTAACGAACCTGAGAAATTAACGATAATGTCCACGAACATGGCAGCGCGTGCATACATATTCTGTGTTTAGTTGCCAATCAAGTTAGCAAACTTTTAGCGTGGTGCGAAATAACAAAAAAGTTAGCTAAATCACGATATAGCGTCCTGTAGGTTAGCCGATGTGCTAACGTTATCTCTTGGCTGATATTATTTCAGGCCCGGACGGTAGCTTTACAATTTATATCTTAGCTTTGGTCAGATGCCTGCATTTGAGAGGTGATAAAGAAGCTTGGCGTGAAATTAAACTTTCTTAAAAGCACAAGGAAGTTATCTTACATGAGCAATTTCAATACGCAAAATAAGGTTAACGCTAGGCACGTTACGATTTAAACACTAAATCTTGATTTCGACGCTTCTCCATTTAGTCGACGTCAGTTGAGTCAAAATATTGCAGTGTAAAGTGAAATATGTGGGCAAACAACGACATTGTATTCACGTAGAGCGGCTTGAATAGTACACTAGAGTTAGCTAACACCGCTGGAGTAGGTTAAAGCCCACTTTTCCTGCACAAACTGCCATCCCTGCTTAGGTTTCAAATAATAGAGCAAAGCTATCGTTGTTTGCCTCGATCAAGCATTTAGCATTTGCAACATAAGTTGCAAAATGCAAAGTTGTAAGCACATTATTTCTGCATACGTACCTTTAAAAGCAGGAACTGTCTTTACAATGCCTCCTCACCACGCGGTCAGACTACGCTTTCTCTCTTTTCTGCAGCAGTGAAGAGCAGGCGCCAAAAGCCGGGTCTTCTACGGGAGCCTAGGAGGCAGTGCGCTTCGCTTTTACCTTTACGGCTTGTACAATACACCCCTGACAAAATACGACTTTCACTATGGCGAATGCATGTCCCGCCCCCCTTTACTCTGATTGGCTATTGTACCTCTGCTTCATTAAGTGGGTCAGCGCTGTGGCTTTGGATTGGGTTATGCGCTGAATAGGTTAGGCACAAAGAGTGACTATTGGTTGGGGATGTTGTCACAATATTAAGGTAAACCAATCAGAAGAAGAATAGGGCGGGTAATGCCGTCGCCACCGTAGGATTCACCATGTATATGACTAATGTCTGACAGCTAATGTGTATTTCATTGGGCAAAAACCGTTTACTGTTAGTACAATTCCCGTATGGAGAGGTTTCCTATCAAAGAGCGTTCTGCTATCAGAAATTACGACTAAGCCTTATTAAAACCTCTCAATTAAGAGTGATATACTGGTAACTAAAACGTGTGACTATGCTTCCTAAACAGTGGCATTGAAATAAAAACAGTCCGTTTATCTTTCTTCTCTTTTAATCAGAAAAAAACAAGGTCTTCACATCACCCAAGCAAAATCATTCTATCAACATTCAACGATCACCATGCAATCAAAAACATTTGCCCCAAATAACAAAGAAAAACATTTGCAACTTTATACAAACAGCAAAGTAAACTATAGGTCAAACCAGGAAATTAAATACACATTTGTAAAGGCCAAGGAGAGGGGAAAAAAAACATAATGACTTAGGCTATTAACTTTATGCACATTTCTCCATTTAAATCACTCACTCATCTGACTGTATAAAGTGGTGTGCCTGTGAATAAGATGGCAACTTTACTAAATACTAAAATTCAACTTTAAGATAATCTCAAGCATATAAAAAGCACATCCAAACTGACATTAAATCCTACTAAATAGAGTTTGTGATTGTATTTTTTCCTAAATGGATTGGAAATGGTCCATTTAAGGCCATTTGATGAGGAAGAATTTGTAGTTTGAGTGCACACAAGTCTCCCCCGCAAAAAAGGGAACTTTCATATTTAGCCAAAATTCATGACATAAACTAAGGTGTGAGGTAGAATATAATCTTGCCAAAAAAAAATCTTAAGTATTTGAAATGAAATTTTAAGCAAAATTGTACTTGAAACAAATATTTCAACATTAATTTAAAAAATAAAATTGTTGCCTCTTGAAAATCATTTTTTTAAGATAATGTGCATCTGTGGATTATGTGCAAACACAATACCCAAAACACTTATCTAATACAAATTAAGGCCTTGTCAGTTTAATCATTGGTATAATATATGTCTTCAAGACATAAGGAAAACAAAATATTCTCTTTTTTTAAACATTCTAGTTCAAATTTCTACTGAACAGTCCGAAATGTCAAATATCTGAGCCGAATCTGTAAACTTTAGATTAATAATGTTCTAATCTTCCTATCACTTTAAACATAAACCTATCAATATGAAATATTATACTGCCCTTGTTGGTCTCATTATGCACATATGCATTTCAGGGACATCAGAAACTTTAATAAATACAATATTTAACCTCCTTTACTTAATAGGTACACACTGAG
The DNA here is from genome assembly GCA_029783645.1 of Ctenochaetus hawaiiensis. Taxonomy (NCBI): domain Eukaryota; kingdom Metazoa; phylum Chordata; class Actinopteri; order Acanthuriformes; family Acanthuridae; genus Ctenochaetus; species Ctenochaetus hawaiiensis. The sequence continues at coordinate 13,687,538 of JAPZDY010000008.1, read as the reverse complement.
GGGCAAGTTTTAATGGAAACAAACAGAATCACCCTCATAGATCTCTGTCCAGTAACTGTCACAATGCTGATTTTTAGACATCTGGCTGTCTATGCTTGACTGTAAAATGGGAAAATTCAATGAATTACATGTTAACAGGCACAAAGAAAGACTGTTAGCATGACCTGCAGTTAAGCTTTTGCACTGAAACTGCCAGGTGCTTTGTTCATCTTCAATAAGCAAATGTCCAGTGTGTAAGCTACATTTTTCCCATGAGAAATTTTATTTACAGATTTTTCTTTTCAAAGTTCTGAGTTTATCCTTTTGCAGCTTTTGTTGATTTAGGCTCCCAGAAATGGTGAATCCATACACGCATTTACAAAGAGAGGAGATCCCAAAACCAGAGTCAGATAAGGAAGTTCAGAGTTACCCAAAAACCTTAAAGCTCAGTCTCAGTTTATATTGCATCATTGCTTTTTCTCCTTCTTCCTCTTGTCTGTTTTGTTGCCACTTGTTGTGGAGACAGGTCGTCTTACAGCCTGAACTACAACCCTCCCATTAGCCCCGCACTGCAGGGTATATCTTTCTGGGTCCAGGGGCTGTCCTGAATCATCCCTTAGCCGGGCCAGGACATCTCTGGTCAGCTGTTTGATCTGCTGACCCACAGCACCCATTGTCTTTGCTGTAAGCTGTTTCTCTCTCAGAAGCCTGTCTCTCTGCGCATGCAACCTTTCCACCTCCTCCTGGAGCCCAGTGATGGCATCTAGTTTGCGCTTCCGGCAGTTTTGTGCTGCAAGTTTGTTCTTTCCCCGTCTGCGGATGTCCCTTAGGAGGGTCACCTGTTCAGGGGAGAAGCCATGGCCATCAAGGGCCTCCAGGAACTCCTCCACAGGCATGTTGACAATCTGCAGCACAGAGAATGGGATGCACATGGCACGGGCGCGCAGCTCATCCCGACTCAGCTCCCGCTCGTCCGCCCTTGGCCCATCATCATCGCTGAGAGGCTCCTCTTTGATACCCTTGTGGGGAAATGTTACTGGTGGCTGGTCGAAGAAAGCAGGAGATGAGTAGCTGTGGTCATGCCATACACTCTCACTCAGATCAATGGGGGACCACGTTGTGTAGTCGATTACACCTTTTGAGGGGACAGAATCCACCTCACTGCTGTAGCCTGTAGCTCCACACTCATCTTCACAGTATGAACTGGATGACGATGACATATCAGACGAGCCTGGATAAATTAGTTAATCATTGTATTAGTATGCATAACAAATCATTTCTTTGCTTCACAAGACATCGCAATTTAAAAAAAAAAAAAAATTATTATTTCCACTTAAGATTTGAACTAACCTGGGGAGACTGGACCTCCAGAGCTACTTTCCAAGGAGAGGCCAGAGTCCGAGTCCATGTCCTCAAGGACCTGTGGGTCCATGCCCTCCAGACAGCCCATCAGCTGGATGTCAATGGTGTCCAGGGCCTCCAAACCTAACTGATTGATGTGGTCAAACACTGCCTCATCCAGACAGCTACCCACTGCACTATGCTGTGACACATTTCCAGTTAAATTACATACTGAAGCAAAGGGGAGAGCAGCCAGACCCGATGCCAACCCTGGTGACACATCTGAGTGCGAGGAGCCTGTGGATTCCAGTCGGAAAAGGGTTCTTTGTTGTTGGCTGGCTGGCCTGGAGTCAACTCTTTCTGGCGTCACACCAAACCCTCCAGTATTAGTTACCATAGCATCATGCAAACTGACATCCTGGCTGATGGCAGTGGCAATGTCTGGTTCAAGGTCTAACAGACGATCAGTGACAAGGTCCAAGTCCTACACATAAGATAAAATTTTAACTCAATTTTAGTCTATTCAATTTTGAAAGTTCTCCACAACATATAGCACATGATTGTTAACATACAGAGTGTTCCACTATTATGCATCAGTTACTGTTCTCAAACTTATATTAAGTCTTGTGTAAAGTTCAAAAGTGAGCAGACAACTTACATCAAAGTCAGTAAAAGACATATCAAGTAAATTGTTCCACTGCGGGTCAAAATCACTAGTAGGTGGTTGGCAGCGTGCAGGATCAGACAGTGTGGTGATGCCTTCAAGCACACTCTGAAAAGAGAAAAAAATGTATTGAATACAGCACTGACTAAGTGGCATGCTTTGTTGTAAAAAGTATGTCTCTGGTGTGAATTAGTATTTGTTTTCATAAGACATATGGTAAATCAACATCACTAATCTTGCACAGTGTGAACAAAACAGCACAGCCATTCAAATGGTGACATTTTAAGCAGATGCTGTGACTGACAAACACTGTAATGTGTACTCTCCAACAACAAACAAATAAAATAAAAACCAAGAGAGGGAGTAATTTTTCAGAAAACAACATTTTTCAAACACTTAAAAGTAAAAAGTATACAGCAACAATTTAAGGCAAACTGTGACAAACCTCTTGCTCCAATGTTGAACTATGGGCCAGCTGAGTGAGTGGGGCAGGTTCTTCCTCCTCTTTGATTTTAACTTCATTCTCCTAGTCAGGCAAAAAGAGACAGATGAAAAGAAGAAAATACAGAGGATTCAGGACAAAAGAGAACAGAAAAAAGGAAAAAGTGATAATTTGTTCGCTGACATCCACTGACTGAAGAGACAATTACATTCTGGTTTGGTAATCTTGCAAACCCTGGCAGTTAATTGGATATCTTAGAAAAAGATCACTGTTCCCTTCTGACAGAGAAAAAGTTTGTTTTAGTAACTGTTTTCTTCTAATCAAAGAGAGAACAGAGACTGGCTGACCAGAATACACTGAAGCACAACTTCTTTCATCATCTACAACTGTTATGTGTTTGATGTGTTAAGTGGTGCATTTGTACATGAATATTGGGCTTCTTTTAACAAACTAGCTTTTCTCAGCATTGACCCAATCATTTAAGATGTTGTAAGATGCTCCTGATGCACAAGGTAGAGCACTTTATGTAGGTCACCAGTTGTCTACCATGGACACAATATTCTTGATATCTCCACACAAGGACAAATAAATTATTTCCATACTCAAGTGACAGCAGAGGTTAGATTCTCACTTGTTCCAAAAATACACTGATTGCTGTATCAGTTTCTACAACGCTTAAGGCAAAAATGAGACAAACTGTACTCTACACTAGTTGAGTTCTGCCCAGCATAGCTCTGTCTGAGCTTGTCGACTTCCACTAGAGCAGGTTTTCCAGCTTCAACTGGCCCAGCATATGTAAAAAGTTATTAATCATCACTTTTAAATATCCACAAACCACAATATGTAACTCCACAAGCAGTTAAGTTTTTACCGATTTCACAAAACAGCATGAAATGAGCAAATGACATGTCAAAATCACAAAGTCCATGTGCAAAAGAACCCTGAAAGATTCAATGTAAAAGTAGGGACCACTGCTTTTGTGTAAGTAAACAGGCTGGTTAGTGTAAGCCACACTCCTCCAACTCTCACAGCTGGTGGTTTAGTCTGAAGAAAGGGGATACAATTACACAAATGGCGACATCAACTGCCCTAAGGACATAACAACCACCAAGCAGCTGTTTCAACCCTAGAAAAACTGGATCACTACAGGAATAAAGGTGTAGGTGTGATTACAGCCTCATAAACAAAATGATAGTCACATATTGCATACAGAAGTTACGCAGAATATAAAACAGATTTTCAACCAGTTTTACAGTCACAGCAAGTTTATAAACCCTGGCAAGTCATTTTAAAGCTGTATGGTCACCCAAAACACTGGTCTAATAAGGGTCTTATGTGTGAACTTACTTCTATTGTCCTGACTATTAAAAGAGAGCACTTCATATAGCAACTGTCATAATAAAGGCAGACAGGTGCAGCAAATGCTGTAAATCCATTTAGACTTTCTCATTTTAAGGATAAGATTCTCATTTCACCTGACCAGTTAGGTGAAGTTTAACCTGATTTACAGAATTCACAAAAAAGGAAGTCCTCTTATCTAACTAGTCAAAAACTTATCCACTTAACTGTATCTTGTGACCGGGACATAAAAAACGAAAGTGAATACACAGTTCAAGTTTTGCCGACAGATTGTCATACTCTGTTATCATGTTTGCAAAAGCACCAGGATTTGTTCCAACATAATATGTAACTGGTTTGATAAACACTCATCATTGTATAACATGGGTTAGGTCTGCTAGTTAGCTGGTGATAGCTTTAGCTTTTCTGTTGAGCATTGAGGAAGTTTTAATTATAGTTATTCATCTCAATAATCAATTATTTTAGCTGACCAGCCAGCCTTCTTGCTCAAACAACTTATCAGGCAGTGAAATCTGTTTAACTTTATGTAACATCGCACGCGTACACTTGCCTCTTTAGAAACCCCGCAGGCTCCAGCGTCACAAGGCCCTTGTCCGAGTTCAAGGGTTGTTTGGTACACCTCTCGGCCACTGTCAGGCAGGTGTTCACTGCCATCCCTGGCTCCTTCCTCGGGGCTTTCTAACCCTGGGTTGGTGTCAGTATTGTTGCTGGTTGAAGGACCACAGTCAGCCTTGTCAGTGGCAGATACCTGATGTACCAGCCATGTGTTCAACTGTGTGGGAAACCGCGGGGAGCCGAGGGTCCTCACTTCGTCTAGTAACCGGCGACTTGCAAAGAAATAGTCCAACTCAGGACATTTTGGATGCACACTGTATCCGTCTAGAGTGTCTCTCAAATTATGAAAGGGTGTCTGGGTGTAGGCTGAGCTAGGACCCAAATTAATCTCTATCAGAGGCGTATAGTAGCCGCTCAAATAGCTGTCGATATCCACGCGAACTCCAATCAAACTGAGTAAGATTGTTAACTGAATCAGGCCTTCTGTTAAGTATTTTTTCGCGATTTGCATTTTCTAAATACTTTCAGAGCTGTAGATAGTTGTGAAATCCTGACCCAACAGTTCCCCTTTCCCGAATGGACAAAGGGAAAAGCTAACAAAAGAGCACGCCTTCCCCTGTCAGACAAAGAGGTCCGCTTGTACCGGCGAAATCGTTAGATATCTATGCTAGCTGTTAGCAGTTAGCTATCAGCTCTAATTACCAGTTAATGTGAACCTCTCTGCGCAAACATATCGAGAGCGTTACTTGTCCGTTGCTTATAGCGGAGAAATTATTCTTCTGCCACACCTGGCTGTAAAAACCTCCTGCAGGTTGTCAATTAAACAGAAAATGAAACATCCAAGAGGCTAAGTCCTGTCACCGTAGAGTGCTGCTACTGGGGAAACTTCGTTCATAACTCATGCAGATTGGAGCAGAGCTCTTACCGCAACAGAATGTGATTGGGTAATAAGAATGTCCGTTATATATTTGACCAATGAGAGGAAGGGACGGTTAAAAACTACCTCAAGCCCCCACCTGATTTTTAGCTGCACTTATTACCGGGTATTTAAAGGAGTAATTGCATAAACCAAACTAATATATCTACAGGAATGTATATATGAAGTGTTGTTTTAGAAGTATTAATTTCCAACTTGTACAGTCGATTCATACTAAAAATATTTCTCAGAAGCACGGTAGGTTGCAGTTCCGGGACATTTGTGCTACTGACCTGCATTTGTCCCACGCTTGGCCCACGCTTGGCCCACTGGTGAGTGGCTGAATTACAGCTTGAACTTGTTCAACCAGGCAATACAGCATATAAACAATCTCCAATCAAATGAAAAATGTCGACATAGGAACCTGACATCTACATAACACCTCATTAACAAGACAAATCACTTAATACTTTACTCAAAATAACAAGTAGAATATGTTTGTTCTAATACATACCACTAGAGTCAAAATTTTAATACATTTATTCAAGTACTAACCCCACCTATGAGGAAAATATTGATTATAAGGCCTGGTGAATGTAACTGAGCAATTTTTTAATTTGCCATAATGCTACTTTTGCTTTGGAAAAGCCTCAAATAGGTACCTTCTGATAATCCAATGTTGTTTATGTTATTAGAATGGGAAGGAAAAAGATTGAATTGGTACAATATTATCATGGATAGATATAAGAGGGCAAACATAATTAGACTATACGCAATGCTATTGAAAAATTAAATGTCTACAAAAATGAAATGGGAATCCGTCTTTGATGGATGTCAGATTCACTCTGTTGTTGTTGGTGTAATGAGGCTGCTTTTTATTTTGCTATAAAGCAGCCATTTAGGCATGTCAAGTTTAGTCTTTCAGTGGTTTTGTAGTCCAGGATACTGTCCATTTAATTTGAGTCAACCAGAACTGTACTTTTGAATATAACACGTGCTTGCTCATTTTTAACTAATTGTTTCATCCCTCATACATACAAGATGTAGACCCCTCCAACTGTCTGAGGTTGTCCTATTCGGCAGAGTGATAATCTTTGGGTAGGCCTACCTGCTGTACTCTGTATAGACTCCCACATAGTAAACTCTATAGAGATGCAAATGGAAATGAAATAAACAACTGAAATTGTATGTTAAATTAATTTGTGCATTGTTTCTTTTTTAAATTATATCCACAAATCATACAAGACCCACATGCACAAAAAATCTTTGTTTTAGTTTTTCCTTGTCCCTGAAGTTAATCTTGAACTAGTTTGTATTTATTAAGGCAATATCAAAAGGAGTTATTTTATAATACTCTTGTCTTGATACAGTCAGACATCCAGGCTCTCTGTCTGGCAAGATGAACACATGTTTACTAATAACTAGATATCCAAGGTTTGCTCTGCCTTGTGTTTGTGGTGTGATTAGGGACAGCTTGGTTTAAATCAAAAGAGCAGACCCAGAAGACGGACAAAATTAAAGAGAAATGGTTTGCACCTGTAGGATTTTTTTGTAAGTAAAAGTAAAATACATACATTTGTACTATTCGTCTGGTATTGGAAGAAGCTTTTATGTTCTTTACCACTTGGGCACAAGTACACAAAAAACCTTTGCATTTAGTTTTATTCGACTATAACCACAAAAACACTTAAGGTATATCATTGTCAGAGTGTTATTGTATGTACAGTTTGTTTTATTATGGTTTTTAATAATTTGTGAGCAGCTTTTTTTGGTTGGTTGTTTGTTTGCTTAAATGGTGTTGTGGTAAAGCTATTTTCATGTTTGGATGTTCAATATATACAATTTTCTATATACAATACAAAAAATTAATGAAACTACTTAAACGCAGTAAAGCAGAAGTGTAGCACAAAACGGCATTTCTCTAGTAAAGTGCAAAGTCCAAATCCAATAAAGTCCAAATTATGTACTGACAGTAGGAGATATCCCCTATCACTGTGCTTATTATGTTGTAAGCTTTGATTAAGCATATCAAAGAATACATTTCTGCGTCTTTTTTAAGGTATTAAATGGTATTATGAATAAAACAGAACTGAGGAAACAGTACTGACTGCAGGCTTCCAGTCACTCGAATGGAGTTTGCTGAAGGCCGAAACACAGGAGAGGGTCAGTGATCCGACTCAACTGCGACTCCTGCTGGCAAATAATGATAATATTAAATGATAATGCTTTGTTGGGACTTAGTCTCTATTTGCATGAAATCGAGATCGCAATTTGAAAAGCGTCACTCGCATTTATTCGCAGTTAGTTTGTTTCTGTTTACTTGTTCATCTTTATTAAGAAATAGGCCTATATTCTTAAAATATTTATTTTGTTTTTATGTTAGTTTAATAGCTTGATGAGTAGTTTACCAATGTCGACTGATGAAATAGTGAAACCGACTACGACTCTTTTGTGTTGTCTTTTTTTTGTCGGTCAAATTCTGATTTTTTTCTTACTTTTTCCTATTTAATTGAAGTATAATGTGAGGGCCGCGTGTAGGCAGTAAAATGTGTCACGACACTCGTGTTACTGCACCCTATAAATGCAAAGTGAGAATAAGCTGTTTGAGTCCAAATGTATAAAAACACTTCCTCTGGGTCTCAGTACTGCACTGACCTATTTAGCCTGCATCTGAGTGTGGGTGCAATGAAAATCCACAACAAGCCTTTTGGAAATAGTCTACACGGCTTTTATAGGCCTATGTTGCATCACAAAGAAGTGTAGGAACCGTTTTTAATTAGAAAAAAAATGAACTTGCTGTAACAGGTCTACTTCAACACAGCAAGTTCAACACACGTTGCCTGTGTGAGGTTGACAGTGTCAGAAGCAGACAACGAGCCCTCCTGCAAGAACAGGCAGGCGGACAATTCAGGCGTGTTGCAGGGTTTATCTGCCGTCTGTCACAATGCATTTAGGATGTTGCTGTAACGTAATTAAAGCACAGCTGCAATAACCGAACAATCACACAGTGTGTAATTATCGGTTTCAAAATGCCTGTATCTCTGTTTGAAACGGTTAAGTCCATCGTATAGCGAATGGAAAATATAATCGCGTTTAAAACTGTTTATGCGCTGCACCAGTGTCTTACAAAGCTATATCTTAACAAAACCCCATCAAAAACTAGTAATGTTTGCGTCCCTCTTAATAAAAGCTACAAGGATCGACTTGGTGGCCCGAAAAATCCAAAGTAGTCTGTAAACGCTCCAAATCACGTCGCTTTAAAAGAGCTGTGACGAGTATCTGCTCCAATTGATCTGATGCCAGCGAGTAGTCATTTGATTAATCCACAAGTATTTTCATAACGATGTGAAACACATTTAAATCAACTTTGTGAAGTTCTGACAGATTTATTAAGGGAGAGCTCTTAAATCACCCATACATACTCCTCTGAGGACGAAGCTGATTGGTGGAAATACACGTCATGTGTGAGAAGCTAGTGCGCATGTGCCAGGGTTTATATCCCGCAAAGAACCACGGGAAGCCTGAGGGAACTCGAGGTGCTTTCCATTGTACTATTTTGTTTTTATTTTCCGTTTTCTGCAGCACGAATTAAAGCACAAGTGCACATTAAAATTTATTATTATACACTGGTCTCGGGTCAGATTTAAGACTGTGCTGAATGCCATGTCAATACAAAATTGACTCTTATATTTTTAGCATAATTTTATCTTTTTTATTGAATTCTTTTTTATTAGATTTTGGAATAGAGAGACATTTATTCAGATTCTTGATGAAAAGTGGATATGAAATATTTATTTTGATTATGAACCTATTGATCGCTAACCTTCCTTATTCAATAGGCTAATCTTCAATGGACGCACTGTACATTTAATCAGTTCAAGGTTAAGTGAGCTGATTAAATTAGCAAAGCAAAAGACAACTCAATACCAATAATGTCATCCTCTATAATCAATTCCTTTTGTAGGACGTTTATTAAATTTGAAATATTAATCTTAGTATGTAGCCTATAATTAATTATTTGAAAATGATACTTTCTTATAAAAACAGAAGTGTTGTTTTAAGTTTTATTTGAGGACAATAGCACACCAAAACAATCACTTTATCATTTTTTGTGTATTTTTATTCACTGTAAAATATAAATATATTTTTGAATAGACGTTCAGAGCAAATAAAATACCTTTATCATAATGAATAAAACAATGAAAAATATTTTAATCCCCCACACAAATTAATATTAAACTAATCATTGTTATAAATCAAAATGTAGACCATTTAGATAAAACCTTTTTTGTTTTTGTAGAGTCTGCAATTGCGCTTTTTTACGAGAGCTGTAATGCAATAGTAATGAGTTTGTGTAATCACTTTACAATTTAATAAACCTACGTTACTGGGCATAAAAATGTAAGTTACAAAAACTAAAATAAAAACTATTTTGTTCAGTGTATTAATTTTAACCAATTAACTGTCAGTGTAAGATACTTGAGGACTTTTGTGTTAGTCTGTGACTTGCAGCTTTATGTGTGTGTGAGTGTGTGTGAGAGAGAGAGAGTGTGTGTGTGAGCGTGTGTGACTGAGCAGGTTTTGCCAGCGGAGCTCTGTCCTCCAGAGAGCAAAACAACCGACTGGCCGCTTTCAGCCTCCAGACCCCGTCGCGACGTGATTGACATCCTCCCTTAGCCAATCAAGAAACAAAACGCAACCCTGACATCCTATTGGTTCTCCGCTCAGTGTCAGAAACCTGCATCAGCTAATCACAGAGCGTATATCACCATAAAACTTAATATAGCCATCCTGGCAGACTCTGTGGCGCCCCGCAGCGGAGGCATATGGAAGCAATTTCACGTCGGGCTCGTTCTCTGCAAATTGAGTTGTGATAATGAAAAATGCATCGCTTTTTTTTTCAGGGTTTTATTTCTTTTCCTTTTCAATACAGGTTTTGTTTTAATGCTGATGGAGTGTGCAGACCTCTTCTACGTTATGTGTCCCCCTGGTCTGCAGCAAACTGCGTGCTTTGTGTCAGTCTAGTTAGTGGTATTTCTGCTTTATTCTGCTTTATTCCATCATCAGTAATACATTTGCCATTGACAGTAATAAAGGACTGCATTTTTTATTGCCACACTAAGCTGTATAAGAAACAATAATTCTTTACCTCTCTTCTCATTTTTGGTTTCTAACGTGATTTTGCAAAGCAGTTGTTTTGCCAAAAAGTGCTAGTGCAGTACTGGCCACTAGGTAGCACTATTGTCCAAGTTATGTATGCCATGGGTTACTCACGTCTCTCAACTAGAACCTGAGTTCACTAATTGAAATACTGCAGTTCCATGAGGCTCTGTGTTTTTTTTAACTTTGATAAGTAACATCTCGTTCAGAATTAAAAAAATCCAAAAGCTGCTTTAACCACATACAGATTTTACGTTCTTCTTTCACTTTCTCCTCCCTCCTTCCCTTTCTTTCACCATCTCTCGAGGGTCCAGAGGCCGAGGGGCCAGCATCGGGGCGAGGCGCTGACAGTTTAAAAAAAAAAAAAAATCAGCACAAGGAGCAGTCATGGATTTGATGTCAGAGACTGAGATGGCCGCCTTGATAAAGTTAGTCTGGCTCGAGAGATTGGCAGCCTTCTCCTTGGAAAAGAAAACAAAAAGGGCCCTACATAAACAGAGGAAAATGGCCTTGGTTGAGCAGAAAAACAGCTCTTTATGATGTGACCTGGTAACTTTGGAATGATATTAGCTGAGACGTTTATGGCGTACACATATGCAAGAAAGTAGATGGACTGAGGCTTATATTCGTTTTTCTGCACAATATGTGTTTGCAAGCACACAGGATGTGCGTGAATGAGATTTCAGGCCTATCATGCCTCTCTGCCTTTTTCTGTGTTTGAAGGAAACCTCCCTGTGCCTGCTTGGTTCCTGTAGCTATTGTGTCTGCTTCACTAATGGACTCCACTCATCCTGTCTCCTATTCCTCCCTCTGTCTTCCCCTCCTTTTTGTCCCATATCATATCAATGTATTCCCTGGGGGGCTGATTAAAAGGCTTTCTAGTAGGAGTGAGAGGAGAGGAGAGCAGAGAGGAGAAGATGGGGGGATGGCAGTGGAGGAGAGTGGTCCTTATTACCCCATATGTCTGGACAGGAGAGGGTGGAGTGGAGGTCCTCTTCCAGTTAATCAATAGAGATACCGTCCTTCGCTCTCTGTGTGTCTCCTGGTGTGTGCGTCTCTTTCTCTTTCTCTCTTTCTCTGTCTCCTCTTCCCTCCACCCTCAGACTCTCCCATTAGAGATAATGTGTCTGGTATTGACACAGCAAAGGTCTGGATACTGTGACAGAAATACAGTTCTGCTCTGTGAGGCCGAGTCCCACGTCAAAACTCTGCGGTCAACAAAGTGACCTGACTCATCGACTTGCTGTTTAACTGGGCTGATTGTGTCTCACATCCTTTCAGTGGTGGCCATTCACTGTAAGATTTACCATTGAATCAGTGTAATTGATTTCAAAAGCAATTCTATTTCTTCTTCTTTTTCAATATCTTTAGTAAAATAAATAATAAAGTTAAAGTGATTTAAAGTGTACAGAAAAGTGCTGCAACATCTATTCTCTTAGTATTGAGGAAAACTCATATTTCTCTCATGAGAAAATGTATGTAAAGGCATTACAATTGATTAGACTGGCACGTTTTCTCAGCAAGGTGCCCATAATATTTCAGTATTTTCCAGGAAATGGATGTGTACAAACCTTTTATCCCATTAGTCATTGATTTTCAAGATCACAAGTTCTCTTATTCCATATTTATATCCTCATGGTTTGGCTGAACCAAACAAGTTGGCTTCAGTAATTTTAGGTCCCTCTGTTTAAGTAAGGAGATAAAACAGAAAAATGTTTTTATTGAAAATTAATCAGTATTCCAAGTATTTTCAACTGCTTTTTGATTTGTATTTATTCATGGATCTACAATAGACACTTCTTTTGTTAAAGTGAGAACATATATTTTGTAAGTAAAATCTGTAAAACAGCTAAATTATATATGTCAAAAACTGAACTAAATCATTAGCTTTGCCCATTAATATTATTGCAATAGGGATTAACTCCAGGTAATAGAAAGGAAAAAGTGCAAATGCAACTATGGGGTGTCTTGCTTTCTTCTCTCACAACTACATTGATAGAAAGCACAGTAGGAGCAGTCGATCCATGAAAAAAAGGACCCAAAACATGATTAGCAAATTCAAAATAATTCTTAAGAGAAACAATTAGCCTCCTATGGGAGAGTGACTGGAACAGACCATTGTTGACTGGATTGGGGGGATCCCTGTCTCCCGTGGTTGCTTGAGGGTCGTGTGGGTGTCGCCCTGCAGGGCCACGGGGTTTCAGGCACTGAGACTTCTGAGAGATGCCTGGGGTAGCAGTGGGGAGAACCACCTCTGACCTCCCTGACTCGGTAACCCCCGGGGTCACAGAGGGAGGGGCCGGCTCTACAGGGGATAGGCTGTAATTGATGTAGGGAGGGAGAGAGGCCTTGTGGGGGCTGCTGGAAGTGGGGAGGGTGGGAGGGATGGAGGGAAACCTGAGGCCCCAGAGAGAGGCAGGAGTGGGAGAGCTGATGAGGGCTCTGGTTTGTGTCGGTGGGTCTCTGGTGCTAGTCCGGATCCCATGGGAGCGAGCGTGGCTGAGATGATGGCAGATCAGAGCCTCTACTGTCGAAACCTCAATCCCTCAATTTTTCGTAGTTGAACAGACTGATTATTTAAACCGCAATTAAAATCAAAATCGTGCATAATTCAAAAACAATATATTCTGGCACATGCTATTAAAAGTATTTAATTGCTAATTGCACAATTGAAGTAATTGAGACAAATATATCCGTCATGTTGAATATTCAGACCTTCTTTTTAAGCAAGTGCACAAATCTTTAAAGGAACCAAATAACCCGAGGGCTTTCCACCTTGTCACATTTTCTTGTAATCACTAACATACTGTGCTCTCTTAAGTCCTCTTTCTTGGCTTGTAAACCAGCCAAACAAGTATTTTCTGTTATGATAACGCACATTTATCCATATACAAACATGAAGCTAAATCCATCTATTCTATTGAGGTAGTTGTTAAAGAACTGAACTCTCTTAATTTTTGGCAGAAAGTCACAGTTTCTCTTTCTTCAGTCGAAGGTCAAAGGGCACACTGAATTGCTGGGGTCTGGGGAGGAGGGGTTGACGAGGAAGGCAATGGCTGACAGATGTTTACAGAGGCCTGACTGCACTTCTGTGACCATAAGAAGGGAGAAGGATTTCACCACCGCCGTCACCAAAAAACCCAGTCAGCTCCATGTCCACTGTAATGGACATGTGGTGAATGCTTCTCTTTGCTTTGGCAAAAACACCGGGCTCCACTGTCAGCATCTTTGGCCCCCTACCCTATCCAGATGGCTTGGGTGTATCTCACCAGGGGCCCGGGCCCAGTGGGTCCTGTGTGGGCCAACTGCACCATCCATCCCATCAATTTCCAGCCGCCTCAGCGCAGACTGGTTTCCTGACTGACCCTCTTTCACAGCCACGGGATTCCTCAGCACTCCGCGTTGGAGCAGGCCGCTCTCGAGTTACCGGCAACCTGGCGCAGATCGTGTCAAAGCTGTTATTTTAGAGAACAGGGTGAGAGGAGGGGAAAATGTGTACGATGTTTGTGAGGGAGAGAGATTCAGAGTTTCCTGTCTACATCATAGCACTCTTGAGGATTCTAGTCCTGTCACGGCGTTGAACATAAACATGTCCTCCCAAAGCTATAAACACATGGTCAAAGAAAACAGTTGGGAGGTGTATCTCTGAAGATCAGAGCAGCTAATCCAGTCCGTGCATTGAGTTGCTGTCATCCTTAAAAATTGTAAAGAAGTTCATAATTCCTACACACCTCTTGTGAATTGTAATTTTACAGCCCCTACTGGGGCCATTTTTTTGCCTTTTTTATTCTATACTTGTTGACTTCTTACTGACACTTCTACATATCAGACTGTTTGGTAATTCAAAAGGAAAATTTGGAGTACAGCGGGTTAAATTTATGTGCTGATAAATTCTCAAAACCTTAAATCAACATGGACTTACGTGGAGATTGTGCAGCGGGATTTAGCAAGCACGCATATTAATGATGATGACCCCTGATTTGCCATGCTTGACTCGCAGAAAACAGATGGTGTTATGAGGGAAAAAACAATTTGGCTCTCAGAGCTTGTTCCCCACTCCAAGACCACTGGTTTGTTCGGCCACTGAGACAGTACACTACTTTGCATGTTTCCAGTCCCTGTATTTCAGGGTGGGAAAATAGCAAAACAAACATGCAAACAAAACCTCATTGGAAAATATAACCACTCAGCCAGCCAGATCTGCTTAAGACCAGGCTTTCATTGCTATTTTGTGCCGTGCATTCAACGCTGATTTAATTTCTTCTCCCAGAGATGGTAAAATAGGACCCCACAGTATGCGTTGTAAAATGAAATGAAGTGGAAAGAAGGCTTTCCGCTTCCATAGAACACGGTGAGACCTATGATGAAAATGAAACAAAATTATTACATACATCTGCAGATGATTTAAATGCACAAAAATAGGGAATGATGTTAAACAAGTGAGCAATCCGGATTATTTGTCCTGCCTGTGCTGCCACATTATTATTCTTGCAAACTGATCCGAAAGGGAAATACGTCTAATAAATGGAGACAAAACTTCAAAGGTATTCATCTGCAGTTGTTAGCTGATAGGCTGCAAAAACACACCCATCCTCTCTTGTTTAAAGCAACTGATCCCCATAGCTAATACCCATGATGGAGCGCTCACTGTGTCTCTTTGGCCTCCGTGAGTGACACTGTTGTTTAAGGTGGATGAGATGTGTATGTGTGTGTGCTGGCGACACGGTGCTGGTTTCACAGGATTGTGACTGGTGGAGTGTAACGCTGATGAAGACTTCATCCAATCTGCTGTGTTCATGATGGGAGAGCAGGGAGAGTGACCCCTACTCTCCTTGCACCTCTCAACCCCACAGCACTATCTCATTTCTTCCCTCTTCCTCTTCCCCCTCAGTTCATTCGCCTTATGCTACAATCCACTAATACAGTTTGCACATCTGAATGTGCACAGCCTGCACACATATCTTCCCACCAGCTTGAATAAAGCTGCACAAACAGTGTAATCAGGATCAGTTTCAGTGCTGCTTTATTGTCCTTTGATGATCTGACTGCTGTATGAGAAGCCGCTTCTCCCTAATCAGGATAAAATTATTGTGAAAACACTGTTGCACGCAGACACTCCAGGCATAAAATGCTAACACAGACCGCTATCTGTCTATCCCCTCACGTCACCCGTGCATTAACACCATTTACACCAGCATATACACACTGCATAGAGTGTATTTTCACCAGTCTTTGTTTGTGGATGATAATAGAGGAGCTCCTAAAGGGAGACGGAGGGGGAATAAATGGAGGATTTTCAGCTTGTTAAACGGGGCATTAGAGGGCTTGTGACTGGGAGTTGTAGGCTATAAAACCCAATGGTTCGGCTGCATTCATGTTTTAGTGCATTGGCTCATGGGCTGACAGCTTTTCTGTTTGGGTGTCGTTTTGGGCCATGCCTTGGGGCATGCTTTACGCTGCTCATTTGGCACAGGGGCAATTTCAGGACACACCAGAGGCAGATTTAGGAAGAGACTGAGCCCTACACGGAGACCTGCTCCCCTGCAGCACTCTGAGTGATATAAAACACAGAGCGGAGGAGGAATGTAGAACATATATCTTGCTCTTGCAGTTCATTTCTGCCTTGGAGACTGTGTGTCTCAGTTTGTCTTGTGTTTTTTAGGCTATTTATCTTGATGTTGTCACAGGTTTTTGGCTTCTAAGCCAGATGTACAGCTAATTGGGTTAGTGCAAGACATGATTTGCAATCCTATCAAGGTTTCTGAGAAACAGGCAGACATGTGTTTGAAATCTGCACATCTGAGTTCTGTACAAATGTGGAGGCACAGGCTACATGTGAGGCCTGGAGGTAATTTTAGGGGCGTTTAAATGATCTTGGCTGCCATAATGATGTCGGCATGCTGACATATTTTCATATTTTCAATGAAGTATTCCTCTTGTCTGCTCTCCATATAGTACCAAGCCATCTGGAATAACAACATCACAACCAAGGAGGAGAAACAGATGAGGGGAAAAAGAAGAAGAAAGGAACCAAGAAAACTGTACAAAAGACTCACAGCTCTCTGCTTGCATCTGCGGTGAAACAGTCCCAGTCAGCAGTTATACAAGAAATAGCTGGTTTTGTCAATGCTGTTTATCATTTTTATTACTCCAAAGGTCAGCGCCGTAAGAGTGCAGATTTACAGTCATCAGCTTGATCTCATACAGCTGATACATCAGGGCATAAAATTCAGAGATAATATCAATAATATCAGCTTGGGAATAGCTGGATGTTCTTTTGTGAACAGCGACCTTAACGCAGGAGGAATGAGACGGAGCTGTGAGCAACAGCGTCCGGGCAACCAGTCAGGAGTCTCCGTGTGTCCATGCAAAGCATTCAAGGAATCTGTGGACTGTCACGGTGTATGAACAGTCTCCTGGCTGCTATTGCTCGTGGACAAAACTGTCAGCACACAACAGATCACAGACAGAGGCGAGGACATTCAGCAGAGCAGCTAGTTCTTTACAAAAGATGCCTGCATGCCTGCATCTGATTGGGGTAAACCTGGAGATCAATGGGGTTATACAGAGACAATAAACATGTTTCCTCTATTATTAACAAGGTAAACAAATAGTTGGGTAAACTATGACCTATGATGAGCAACAAATACAAGACAAAATGTGAATTTACAAGAAAGGCTAGAAATGTAACTTTATTAGATTAAATATCAAAGAACACATAAAAAATCGAAAGCCTAACAAACTGAGTGCACCTCCTGTTTAACTTTAAAGCATTAAATCTTTGTTGTTTAATTTAAGTGTGCTTATGTGCTTTAATGGTTTTATTTTCTGCAGCAACCTTTAAAATGTCACCTTTTGACCCCAATACAGAAAGTCGGAGGCGAGCCAGCGAGACGGGGAGTAATCAGACCTCAGAAGACACAAGTGAAGAGAGAGAGGGATTTCCTCTCTCAGATGATACAGTCATCCGTCATAATAGCTGTCACACTGACATGGTTCAACAGTTCCTATTTCCCCATCTGCTGTGTGTGTTTGTGTGTGCAGCGTGTGCCTGGGTGAACACACATGTGCGCCTGTCTCTGTCTATGCAAGCCATATCTCAAGGCAAACTCAGAAATAAACCTTTAATTCACTGGTGAAAAAGTACATTATTCACTTTGTTTACTTCTTTACAAGGTGAATATTTAATAATGAGTCCTGCATTCCAAATCTTGCTCAAGTAGATTATTTTGAAATAAAAAGACAGAAATTTTTTGTAGTAACAAGTACTTACAGCTGTCAAATAATTATAGTGTGTGTATATTGTGTATTATGTACATGTTTATTTGCACCTAAAAAATAGTAGAGTATAAGCAAAGAATTATATAGAAAACATAAATACCAAAAGCACCAGGACCTTAAAAAAATGCACTAAGGTACCAAATTTAAGAAAACATACTCAGTTACATTCTACCACTTCTTAATTTATATAATCGGTGGCGAAAGAAATATTCAGATTACTTGCTTAAATAAAAGCAACAACTCTTAAAAAAACGACAGTGAAAGTTAAATTCACATGGCAGATTTATTTGATCAAAGCTAAAAATGTTTTGGTGACAAAATGTATTTTAGGTATAAAGACTCATTCAAGCAAAATTTCCCCAGTCAGTTTTATATAACTATTTAATTGTCTGTTATTATTATTATTATTAATGCTTTAACGCATAAGCAGTGCTCTGAAGTTGTAGTTGGTTGAAGTAGAGCTTTTTTATAGACTTGATTTAATTTAGATTTTTTTTTTCTTTGTAAACTGATCATGTGAAAAAAATCCATCTAAATCCCAACCTGTAACCATAATTATGTAATAATGGAGTAAAAAGTACAACATTTCCGACTGAGATGCATTGAAGAAAAAGTATTAAGAGGCAAAAACTGAGCCTCAGTTTTAATAAAGTACAGTACTGTAACTGATTATTTTAATCAAATGTTGAAAGATTGTACTCAGATATTACATTAGCTGTGCCAATACAAGTAGTTAGAATTGATTTTAATTTGAAACTGAATCTTTTATGCGACTAATCTTTACTTAACCTTTACTTCATATAAACACTCTTCTTATAAACACAAACTGAAGTGCACACCTCCTGATCAGACCACGCATTACGAGCACACACCACGAGTTCACATCTCACGGGTTTAAATATGTTGAAGTACCCACCAAAACGCTGCATTGTGCTGCAACTCACATGGACAGAACGAACCTCACAGACAAGAGCCAGAAGTGTTTTTTTTAGTTCACAGTCACTTCATCATTATTCACAGGACGAGCCTTTGTCTCCTTTGTTTTAGTGACCATGTTAAATTAGCTCAAAACAGATGGGTGCTGTCTCATTGCCAAGCCTTCTCTATGAGAGCTATGTGTGTGTCCTGTGTGTGCGTGTGCGTGTGTGTATAGGTAAGAGAAACAGCCTTTATTCATGTACTGATCTCCTTCGTTTGTGTACGGCTAATTACAGCTAAGACGTATGCACAAATCTGTCTTTTCTCTTTGGCTGTCTAACTGTCCAGCTGTCGTATGTGCAGATGCATGTGTGTGTGAGTGTATTTGTGTGAGTGTGTGTGTGCTCTAGTGTGCAGATGTCCTGGGGTTGATGTTCTGCCAGTAACAAGGGCTTTTGGAGAGCAAAGTGGAGGGGAGGACAGCCAGGGGATAGGCAGGGTGGTGAGGTGCGATCCACAGGGAGTCAAGGTTTGTGTCATCATATGCTCTGTGTGTGTGTGTGTGTTGCTGGGCAACAAAAGGTGTTGATGCTACGTTGTATCCATCGTCTCAATTTCCAAATTTAACATGCGTATGTTCTTTGTCACGCACACAGTTTGTGTATGCTTGCTGCAAACCTGATCTTGGATGATGTCATATGCAGCTGCTGCGCGGCTGACAGACAGTTTCCGCACCACAACATGGGGCCCTATGGTCCGCCTGTCAGGCTGATAGACAGGTGAATGACACCAATGAGAGCCAGCCGTTCCTCCCCCAAGGAGCCAGGCACTGAGTGACAGCCAGTAAGCAGCCAGAAAGAGCGTCTCTGAACCTGAAAGTAATCTCTTTAACTCTCTTTTCTTTTTTTTTCAGCGCTGCTCTTCACTCTTTCTCTTTCTTCTTGGCCTTTCCGTCCTCTTCCTCTCTTTGGCTTGCTCTCGTCTTCTTAGCTTTTTTCTTCCAAAAGGTCTCTTTCTTTCATTCTCTGTGGGTATTTTTCTCTTCCACTGAAGGCCTCTGTCTTTTTTCACTGTCTCTCCTCCACCCCTCTCTTTCTCCCTTTCACTCTGTCTGTCACTGAGTCTATGCTGTTTTCCATCACTGTGTCACTGAGTCTTAAGGAGCAGCTTGACTGCCTCTCAAGTCAAAACTGGGAAGAAAAGTGTTTTAAACCGAGTTCAAATAGGCATGGAGTTGTGTGAAGGACTTCAGTTTGTATGTGTGAGTGTGTGTGTTTGAGAGGAAGAGAGACACAGTTTAGCTACAGAGGTGGTTTTCCTCAACGTTTTATTCTGGGTATCAATCCTTCTCTTCTCTTCTCTTCTCTTCTCTTCTCTTCTCTTCTCTTCTCTTCTTGTCTCTTCTCTTCTCTTCTCTTCTCTTCTCTTCTCTTCTCTTCTCTTCTCTTCTCTTCTTGTCTTTTCTCTTCTCTTCTCTTCTCTTCTCTTCTCTTCTCTTCTCTTCTCTTCTCTTCTCTTCTCTTCTTGTCTTTTCTCTTCTCTT
>JAPZDY010000008.1:13650318-13663038 GCA_029783645.1 Ctenochaetus hawaiiensis | reverse complement strand
CAGTCACGCCGAAAAAAACAGCTCTTATCAGCTGCAACTCGAGTGTTGTTGTTTTATGGCATCACCATCAAACTGAAACTAATGCCTGTATACAACAACCTGTCAGCCTTCACAGAGAGAGCAGCGGTCTGGGTAAAATGTCAAACTGTGACCGCAGGAAAGATCTGGGAAAGACTTGAAGCACCTGCATGAAAAAAAGGTTGAATAATGCGGGCATCAAACGGGTAAAAAACAATTCTTTGTTGGAAAAAGAGAGAAGTGATTGGAGCTTGGGGGGACAGAGGTTGAGTGGGTTAATGTGCAGAGTGTGCTTATGCATGAATGTCAGCAAATGTATGTGTGTGTGTGTGCGTCAGAGGCAGCTGGCGTTCGGATGAGGGAGAGAGCCGTCATCCAGAGGCAAGCCCCTCCCCTGCAGCATCACACCCTCCTACCCCTCGCCTCTACCCTTTAACCTTTCACCCCTCACCCTAACAGCAGCATAATACGTCTGTTGAGGGATCACGGTAGGCAAGGTTGTTTTCTGCTCACATCAGCATCCTCTCTGTCCTCCAAATTGCCTTTGAAAGCACTGAGTGCCGTGGGGGGATTACTGCTGTGGCCTGTTTTGTTCTGTTTTCCATGGCTGCGGCGTTTGCATGGCACAGACACCCACACTGACTACAAGCTGTTGCCTAAATGCACTGACAAACTCAAGGCGTTGTCAGAGTGAAAAGAAAACCAGTTTCAGAGTTGACATGATTGCACATGTTAATGAAAACAGACGCGGTTTTGCTGTAGATGGCTGTGAGGTGAATCAAAATGCATCTGCATGAGCTGAGTATATAGATTCATGAGCAGATAAAAGACAGCTCGAGGAAGATAACAGAGAGAATTTAAATTATGATAAGTTTTAAGATGAGTCAGATGTGACTTACCTTTTTTTTCACATATGCAATCAGTACATATGTTGCTAGCTAGTTTAATGTCTTTATAGTCAAGATTTTGACTGTTTGAGGTAAATTAACTCCATATTTTGACACAAAGTGGCCAAATTTGTGCATAAAGGTCAGGCAGAAATTTGCTTCTTTGTTAATTGGAACACACTCAGATCGGCTTGATAATTCAAAAATTCCAAGCTTTTTGGTCACTAAAGGCCATGATATGTATGTGTTGTCTGACCTTGTCTAAAGGCAAAAGTGTTTATAAGGGCTAAGTACATTCTGACCAGTCCAGTATATCAATCTGCGAATAAATAACACAGTTTTAATACTGTGCAAAGTCCAATTTTGTCTGCCAGGATAAGCCAATCCATCTAATTTTGTGGGAGCGATGACCACGCAAAGAAAATTACCTGTGAGATAAAAAAAAAAAAAGGAGCAAGAAAGTCAGCCTTGGGTGGAGCAAGGGATGTGGATGGATCAAACAGGCACAGGGGTCATCTCTGAGACTGATGCTCCTGTAACATCAAAAGCCAACAATGACTTTTTAACGAGCGTTGCTAGTTTACTTATGTCACATAAGTGTTCTTTTCCTAAATCTAACCAAGTATTTTTTTTGTCCCAAACAGCCAAACTTCAGCCTTTTTACACCTTGATCGCATGTTTGAGTATTTGATCTATTCTCCACAGAGGAAGAAAGGAAAGGACTGACATTCAACTGCAAAACAGATTGGTTCAGACTAAAAGACATAATGAAAAGCCCATCATAGAGAGGAGGCTGCGTAATTGATGAAAAGGAAAAATAGCACACACTTTCAAACAGTTTCAAAGACATTCACAGTGTAGGAGCCCCTTATATATACAATACTGATGAGAGTATATGTGTGAAGACAGACAAAGTCAAAACTGTGAGCACAACTGAGCCAATATTAAGAACCTGACCTTCACAATTTTGACTTGGCTTGAAGCTCGCTGACTCCTGACGGGTACATAAGGACTCCTATTTGTTTATACGAACATTGGAAAAGTCTTGTCTCTCAGAGTTGAACACACCAGTTGGTTGAAATATGAAGAACTAAATGTGTCATCTCTGAAAGTCATAAAAACTGACATGTGTGCTTTCACCCTGTGCTGATCTGGTTTGTCTCCCAGGTTCAGGGAGTCACTGCAGTCATCACAGTGAAATAACCATGATTTCACTCAATATTCCTGTCATGTTTCAACAGGCTGTTTATTAAAACCCCTCAGACAGCCAGCGACCATGCTGTAGACTCTCAGCCAAGGCGCCCAGAAACACTCTTTCACATCACAACTGTCGCCTCCAATATCTGTCTTTTCCCCTCTTTTCATGCTACAGCTCTTATTTTCCTTCCTGCTGTCCCAGTGGTGGTTTCCTAAGTATGACATCATCACTCAGCGCCTTACTGAGGGCTCGATGACCCATGGTGCACTTCAGATGCAGCTCTAGTTTGACTAGTTTTAAAAAAAGAACATTCCTGAGCAAGTTTTATGCCGGGCTGTTGACTCATTGACTGTAAGCGTTGTATATTTCTGTCTCACCCGTCAACAACATGTCAATCAATGAGCTCATAACAAACACAAAAAAGGCCACACCCCCCATTCATGACAGGATTCTACAGCAGCTGGATTTGGGATTTGGGAATGGCAGTTTTCCTCTTCCTCAGATGAATAGATGTCCAATTGGCAGTGAGGCCAGCAGCACCGTATCAGACAGACACTTCCTGGAACAGGGTTTCCTTCCGGCGATGGCAGGGGCCCTGACTCTGATTAAAGTACAGGGGGACGAGGGACACCTGAAAGAAACAGCAGCTAATCAGACGGGAGACACGCACGAGCAACACACACAAACAAGTTCACACAGAGGAAAAGTTAACATGTCCACACACGCTGGAAACACTGGGAAAGGAACATGTCATCAGCAGAAACATACATCACACAAGCGCACAGCCTTTAATCAAGATGGGTACTTCTCTTGCCAAATGTTTGTCAAATAATGCCGTGTGTGTGTGTGTGTGTGTGTGTGTGTGTGTGTGTGTGTGTGTGTAAGGGACTGTTCATCTGAACTTGATTTCCCAATGCCTGCTGCACCGGATACCACAAAAACACCCTGCTGCCTCCATTGTCTGCCTCTTAAGGAATTCCCAGCCTCTGCCATCTCTTGATTAGCAGCTCAGCCGATCGCGTGATCCTCACTCGACTGTTTGACTTTCCCCATGTTGAGAAAAACACATGTTGTTGCATCGGTGCAAGGTCCAAATTACAGAACCCAGGAACAACATGTCCTCCTATTTTCTCTCCAAATGGAGCAAAAGAATTTGAAAAAAAAAAATTCTGAAGTTAAATGAGGATGGAAAGGTAGAAATCATTGCAGAATCTGTTGCAATTGCATTACCAAAGGTGTGCATGAATGGACATGCATCTCCTCACATATACTGTACATGCCCGCATGTGGGCATGGATGGCAGCTGTTGTGCATGCATTGCATTTCTTTTTGATGGGATTGTTTGTGTGTCTCTGCAGGACACTGCTGGATAATGATGATGGAAAAAGTTCATTTTTTCGATCATTGTTTGCAGGTTTCTCCACATCTCCCCATTTTGAAGGGCTCGTCTTTGTTTTTCTCTAATTGCCATTTACACCTCTTCCTTTCAGCTCTGAATCCATCCATCCCGCCAACCATCTGGTGCCTCTTCCCCACTGAGCTGAGTTCGCTTCTAACAACCCACAGCTGGGCTCGCCCACACATCAATTTATTCTAAAGTTAGTAGAAATGGCCAGCAGCAAGTGATCCCAAGTCTAGCTCTCGACGCTTAGCAAAAGACAGCATGGCCTCGGGGCTGGGGTGGCACTTGGTAATGTTGTCCAAGCATTACTTAGGGCTTGTCGCGGTCTGATCGCTGGCAGATGCTGTTTGTGTAATGGCAGAGGGTCACAGCAGGGTAAACCAGGGGTGACAGGAGCACTGGAGATCTACACAAAATAGAACAGACATTGTTGCAGTCAAATCCAGGACAAATGGAGAACATAGAGCAGGTCTCTTTGGTCGTGATCTGAGAATCGAACCCTGGTTCCTTCTCCTGTCAGGACCTAGGGGCCTGGACGCTGTCAGCCACCGGAGGCACACACACACACGTGCACACAGAGCGTTTTAACTGACTGAGTCCTTGTTGGAGCCCTTTCACACCTCTCGGAGACTTTTCCCCAGATCCAAAATCTAACATGTCATGAAGCAAGAGGATTAATTGTTAATCTTAACAGCAGTCATTATCTGGGATAATTCGAAATTCCTTAGTTCTCGCCTTGCCAGCACATGTGGCCTGTCCATTTTACTGCTGAGGAGATCCAGAACACTTTTCTTTCCTCCCTAACTTCACTCTTTTTCTTTCACTCTCTTTTCTCCCTTTTCTTTTTGTCTCTCTTTAGGACTCTGTTTCCCTCCTCTTGCTTCCTGGAGCTAATTTTCAGAATGATTTCATGGCCGCAGAATGTCCTAATTGCGGAGAGCTGGTCTCCTTCGCTGCGGGGTTACTTTTTAGGCCTGCTATTTCAGAGTGTGTGTGCGTGTGTGTGTTTGCACATGTGTGTGTGTCTGAAAAAGGAGGGAAACTAGGTTTTCGGGTGGGTCAGAGAGTTTTAAGGCTGGGGTACCTGTCATTTTGATGGACGTCTGAGGGACCTGACTGCCCTTGCGCCCCTGACCTCCTTCTCCAACCCTCCACCGCGCCAAACATCACTCTGTCAGACAGTTAAACCCAGGTGGCTGGACAAGATGTGTGTTTGTGTGTATGTGTGTGTCAAAGAGTGACATAGAACAGGGGCTTCCTCACAGAGAGACCCTGAAAGGACGGAATAACACACTTAAACTCTGCTCACGACGTCTCAGCCAGTGACATAAAGAAACACAGGCCCCTTTTTACATGTTTTGCACAATATTCTGAAAAACGACTTGATGAAATCAAATGAGAATTCCCACAATCATCTTGTGTTCGTAATTATGTCATTTGGAAGCAAGTCTATGCAGTCGCTTCACTTTTTCTCATCGCTCAGTTTGAAGGTAATGAGTTTTGTCTCATGGCTTATGCAACGGTGCGCGTGTGTGTTCATACGCGCCTCTTTTTTTTTTTTTCACGTGTGTGTTCTCTGTGTTACACGCCATTATTTACACACGCTCTTTCTAATTTCACACTTCACACGCTTTCTGTCATCGGCTGGAAATAGAAAAATGAAAAAACAGGCGGCAGCGGTTGATGAAAGTGAAATTGAAAAATGAAAAGAAGTCAGGGCACGAGGAAGGAGGGAGCGCTGTCGATGGTTTAGCCCTCGGACGCGTGATGGAAACCAATCACCGTGGAAACAGCTCGAATCAGCAGACCACATCGCAACTTACGCAAAACACACACATACAGTGGATGCACACACTTTAACACACATGTACATAGACAAGGTAACCTTAGTATTTTCTTTTGCATGAGATCTGTGCTGTTAAATGAACACGATGGGTTTCCCCAGCGGCTCAGAGGTTCCATTAAGCACACACAGTCAATCTGATACACAAGCACGCACAAACATGAAACCGACACACCGCAACAAGCGCTCCACTGTACATGGGCCTTCCATGTATCTCCCTCAGCAGTGTTATTTGGCTTCATCTCAACCTCAACTCTGCCTGAATTATTCTCTCATTTTTACTTTCCTCTTCCCTCCCTGTCCTTCCCTTGCTCCTTCTTGCCGACATTTCCCTGTCAGATGGCTGTGGCAGGGACTAGCAGCCTAGCGGTGGGGGTCCTATGGTGAAGGGAGAGAGGAGGGGGGGTTGGCTGTCCATGTCTGTGCCTGACAGGAGCGGGGGGCTGCCTTTACACTGTCCAAACGGGCCGAGCCGTCACTCCTGATTAGCCCTCGTGCTGCACAGAGCCAGGGAGTCGGGGGTCTCTGGAAGCCATTACTCAGCCAGTGAGTGAGTACCCTGTCCCCTCCTCTCACCCTCAGCCACCCACCTACCCACCACCCGCCCCTTCGGCTCAAGTTAATCACTCACAGCTGAGGAGAGCTAAAGGAGGAGGAGGAGGGAAGAGGAGGCGAAAGCAGGAGAGCAACGGGGGTGGAGTCATGGCTCAATCAGCAACAAGTGCGATTGATTCCCTCTCGAGTGCATGACTTTTCATTCTTGTTGGTAAGACAGCGCGCGCACACTGACACACACACTGACATATGCTCACAACAGGCCCATTTGCCCCCCGACGGTGAGCTGCCATGTTCTGTGAGAGGAAAGTCTGCCTCACAGGAACAGGAAATGAAGGAGCAGACACATACACAGGCAGCCTTGTGTCACCGTGGGTACGAGCCTACGCACACACACAAACACGCATACACTTTACACACACACACTCGCAGCGGCCTACGTCCACCCTCAGCTGGAGCTTGTTAAAATTGAGACTGCCGGGCCAGCTTGTCTTTGTCAGAACTCTGATGTCACATACAAGATGATGGTCGGGACATTTTGTGTGTGAGTGTGTGTGTATTTGTCAGTGTGCATGTGTGTGTGTGTGTGTGTATGTGTGTTCATGTAGACTGGCAACAAGGCAAAAGGATGCTGAGCGATGGTGACACCCTGACCCCAGGCCTCCGTGTTTTCCCACAATCCCCCTCTTCCGTTAGCAGCTACCTATGATGGCTGCTGGGTGGGCACTAGTCAGAGGGAGAAACCTAAGCCTCCATCAAACACACACCAATCAGCCACACGGGCACAGAGAGGCTCACAGGTGATCCGCTCCATCATAAGAGCAAAGAGAAAAAACCTAAAAGTTGTCTGGAAAGTCAAAATCAAAGAAGGAAATTTATTTTAGCCATCATTTAAGCCTTAGGCTTTTCTCTTTTTTTTTGATTAACAGTGCTTCCAGATCTCTTGTATGGCAAAAGGAGACGGTCTTAGAAAGAATGACAGCATGAGTTGTTTCAGCAAGTGCCCAAAAAGGACAGATGTTAACAATCAAGTGGCAAGGCCCTCTAGCAGGGATTGATTTGAGTGATTGTGACTCTTTCTAATCAGGAGAAAAGGAAGTAGCATGTGCAGAGTGAGCAGAGGAAGGACCACAGCATGAAGAGGTTCAGCTGGATAGATCAAACAACAAAACATCAGTAACATCCAAAAACAAAGTAGCAGTGGTGGGTAAATAACTACAAAGCCAAAATGAAATTACCATCTTTAAAACCTACCTTTAAAAATTACTGTTTTTTAAAGTAAAATTGCCATTTGTGTAATTTACTTTAGTTTCTTTGTGGAGGTTTGAAGAGTTTTGAAAAGTGGAGATCTAAGTGTTTTTTGAGGCACAGGAAGCACTTCATTATGTCATTGTCTTTTTTAGATTTTGGGATAAAAAGTGTGGCCAGATGTGGACAGAGATCGTCGCTGGAAGCTGCCTCTTGTTCTGGGTTTGGCTCCATCATCATCATCAATAGTTCGTGGTCAAAGACAGCTGGTGCTTCTCAACATTCAGTGCTGACTTATTGTGACAAAGGTACATGTGGTAATCATAGTGAAATAAAAATTTGGATTAAATATATTTGAGTGAAGAGTAGAAGTACAGTTTTAAAAAAGGAACTTTAAAAAGTCGTTGCTCACTATCAATTTACTTTACAATGCATAACCACCCACCCTTGCATGGTAACAATCCAAAACAAGATCTTTTGCCAAACCAACCAAAGTTGCTTTAGTGCCTAACCCTAACCTAACTGAAACCACAGTGTTTTTCCAATAGTCATTTGTCAGATTTTATCTGTTTTGAAAGGCAAAAATGAACAATGTGGTCCTGCTGCCTGTGGCCTGGAGTTCAGTAAGCACTTACGTATGATTCCAAACACGGACAACAAAGCATATTGTCATTTAATGTGCACCCAAAGGTGGATAAGGCCTTGAGTCTGCTATGGTTCAGGGACACTCCGCAGGGGAATTAAGGGGGGATTGTGGCTCAGGAGCCGAAGAGGAAGACCCGTGTGATGATGGATCACATTTCTCGCTTTCTTCCACCTCTCATCTTCTATCCTCAGCTCCGCTTCTCCTTTCATCTTTAAAGTGCTGATCCCAGGTGCGGAGAAAAAGATGCGTTTAACTGCGTGAGAGAGGGAGACACCCACAGAGAGGCAGAGGGGTGAATGAAAACATTCCTCACCTGTCGACGGAGGAGCACGGTTCAGCTGACAGCTTATAAAGTGTGACCGCGGATCAGTTTGTTGCTCTTCGGGGTGACGGTTCAGCAGTCAAAGAACTGTGAGCCATAAACCTAGAAAGGGAGGCACCCGGGGGAAAAAAAGGAAGATTGAAGGAGAAGAAAGAGGAGGACAGACTGGGGGGAGGGAGGGAGGGTTTGGTCACAGAAGCGCAGATAAAGAAAGATTGTTCATTTTCCAATTCCAATTATTGAAAAACCGTGGTTGCATCACCCACTTTTATGTGCTACACTTTATTATCTTTAGTACTTGGTCACGTCAGAATCAATTTAGTTTCAAAATCCATCTGCTATATCCTCGAGAAATAACCATGAAAACACACATTATTATTGTGAACATGACAGCCAGGCAAATGTTTGGCCCCTGAGTCGGTAAGTGCTTTATTTTTTCAGCGTGATAATGAAGTTTCGTTCGCTGGGAGCTGCGTGTTTCATGGGAACAGATTTGCAAGTCAATGTGTGTTTTTACACTTAAACCACAATAACAGGAGTCTGTTTTATTTGCTGCTTCTGCACGGCCACATTTCACATGATTCATGCTTTTGTCAGAAGCCAGAAAATCAACTTAAAGGTTATATATTGTTACAAATTGAAAATAATAAAACCCTCCTCCTCTGGTCTCTCTCCAGGGGTTACCGGGCAGACAGGGTCCCTGGCTGCCATGTGACTCACTGGCCAATTAGTGCAGAATTTGAGCGTCGTAACGAGCCAGAGGGGAATAAAAGGAGTTTGATTACAACACCTAAACCTTCCTGTCGCCCCAAGCCAGCACCCCAAATATCTCAATGACAGCCAAGTCACAGCTGGGGACGTCGGCGTAAATACTATAGCCCACACAACCCTCACTGTTTTAGTGCAGCTTGTGAATGAACAGTGCATGATGTGAAAACAGCGGGCACAGTTTTTCTCATTTTCTCAAGCATTGTTTGCATTTATTACAATATTCCGACGAAGAATTTATCTTTCAGAACAAGAGGCTTATTGAGGCAACTCCAGACTGAAAGTGGGAGAGAGAGAAATATACAAAGCATAAGTGCCTGGTTTTTCCTACATGCCTGTTCGTGCTCAGGGCTTCATTTGGAATGCATAGCGTAAAAACCATAATAAACGGTGGGATTGAATCATTCAACAGTGCTGATTTGCTTGGCCAAACGCAGGGTTGAAGTTTATTTGTCTCTGTTGTAGTGAATCAGAGCCTTGGAGCGGATTGGATTCAGTCGTCACCCCTTAGAAAAAAGGAGTCAAACAAACATATGGCTCCAACTATTTGGGGATCAATGTAAACAGCATTGTAAAAATTGAGTGGATTGGCACTTCATGTGGGTGGATGATTCGGGATGTTTTACCAGCAGACATGTTTTGTTAGGTCTGGATTTGATTCAGCTAAACTCACTGCTGAGACCACAGAAATAAGATGAAAAAGAGTAAACTGGCACTTATTATCAAACATAATTCTTGACATATATGACAAAAATAGGACTTTGCAGCTCATCAGAGTTTATCCACTGATGGCTCAAACACACTGCATGGATTTGTCACCTGGACGAGACCCAAACTCCATCAAAATCCAGGAAAAGATCTGTCAGATCATCAGGGAACGCTGTGCCCTCGAAACAACTTGACCCGGCCACCTTGCATGTCATCATGTTCCACTGTAATCCTGATGTGAGCCCGGCACCAAAGGACTCTTTTGATGCCAATATTATCCTCAATGTCAGCTCAGATCTGCCGTCATCCTGCCCTTAATGCACAGTGACGGGAGCCCCACCGTGAGGACCCCCACTCTGTCCTCTGATCGCACAGCCAGATGGACAGCTCAGCCACAGGAGGGGACCTGATATCGGTGTCAGCAATCAGATCTCACCCTCCGAGAGCTTGTTTACGTGTGTGTGTCTGCGTGGGAGAAGGAGAGAGAGCGCACAGTGCCAAGTGATTGTTGGGAGCACATGTGCTGACGGCGGCCAGAGTGTGTGTTGAAATGAAGATTAATGAATTAGAGACCTAAATGTGTGTGTGTGTGCGGACGAGACTGGAGGGTCAGAGGACGTACGTCAAAGAGTGCACAAACTTGAACTTGTGTTTACCTACAGTTTGTGTGTGTGTGCGGTGGTTTGTGGGTGTGTGTGTACCAGGTTATACTGTATCTTTTGATTTTTCAACACTTCTCGTCCCACAGCTGTGAGGTGCAGAGTGACATGAGAGAAACTCAAAAAGCTTCACTAAAACCGCACAATTCAACAAGTCCAGAGCGACTACTTTTCCTCTGGGTGTGGTGTGTGCGTGTGTGCATGAATGTGTGTGTGTAAGTTTGTCTTTTTTTTGTATATGAAAGGAAAAAGAGAAAGGAGGAGTTGATTATTTTCATGTGTACATTTGTAACAATTTCAACTTCAAACTAACTGATGGATAAGTGAAAAGTCCTGGCTGCTCCACATCCATCAACAGGCAGAGAGAGGAAATATGTTTCTCTGTCTTCAGATTAAAAATGATAGCTGGAGCTGTAACTTTGATGTGCACCTTGCAAAGATCGAATCTGCCGCTGCATCCAAAGAAAATTACAGCTAAGCTCGTTTTTATGCAATATCCTTGGCAGATGTTGTTCCAAACAAACAGTAAATCAGAAGAATGCTATGAAACCCCCGAGGCAAAATGTTGCTGCTTAACAAAGCCAAAGAGCATAAACTGTGTATGTGCAGTAAAACTTAAGCTTTCCCACAAAAGTTTGTTGCTACGGAAGTAGAGTTTGTGTTATTTTAACAGGGCATAATAACAACTAAGTCCATGATGGTCTTGGATATGACCAAAGACTTAAAACTATTTTATGACCTCTGACCTTTAAAGTATTATCATTGCTGCAGATGTTTGTTAAGTAGATCTGACAGACCAGGGCCACTGTATTGTGCTGCAGCCACTGTATTTTGATGCACATCTGCAACATTAATGCTTTACTGGCTAGTTTAAAATTTTATGCAACAAAAAAAAGATTTTTCTTAATTCAATTCTATTTCAGAGCCAAATAAGAGAACAAAAATTGCAAAAAGGATCTATTAAAAATGGCTCAACAAGCCTGAGATTTGTGCTTCAGTTAATAATGTAAAGATCAGTTATTTACATTTTGATTTGCCAAGATAAAGATAGCAGGGATGACTCACTTGCATTTTGTTTACAGGAATAATATTTTCTTTTATGCCATTTTTTTTGCCATGGTTTGTGATTCATGAATATGAACTCAAAATGAAGGTCACCTCTTTAAATTGTCCCCTGGAAACACTTGTTGTTTGATGTTGCCTTTAAACAGCATTGTGCAAGAATGAGCTGTGCCCCTGCAGTTTTGGACTGCAATTCATTACAAGCACATGTGGATTTGTTGTGAGAACTTTATGATCAAAAACTAATGAGTTGACAACTTTGCTAACACATCGAAACAATAAGCCAGTGCAACTTCACGAGACACATAACTTAGTAAGCTAGCTAATATCACTTACTAGTCCACTGGCAAAAAGTCAAGCGTTTGTCTTGCAGCCTTTAATTTGGCAAAGCTCTCGCCAACAACAAAAATCCAGTCCTAGATTTACTCTCTTACGCCCTTTTATCTGATCACTTTCTTTTTCTCTTCTTAACTCCCTTCATAAGTGTCTCATCTCTCTTGGCCTCTGTCATGACGTTCATGGAGGTTTAGTGGCTCTGATACTTGTTTCCAGTCCCGTGGCCCATCCTGCCGTTTTTTCCCAGTGAAAGTCTGAAAAGCTCCTTCTGCCAGCATTTGAGAGCTCCTTTGCTAACAGTGTAAACACCAATTTTTTCCCAATAATCCAACCTCTAAATCCATTACTAACAGAGTCAGCCAGCCACACAGCTAACTCCGTTAACCAAAGGAAGCTAAGTAGCAATTAGTGGATACTTAAGCAACAAGTGGACCTCAGCAGACCATCAAAATGATGTTAAGGCTGATATTTCAAGATTAAATAATTTTAAAAGATTAAACTGCCTTGTGTTTTGCCTATTTGCAGGTGTTTGAGTTGCTGTGTGTTGAGCTCACAGGGCCATGCGCTGTTTGAAATCACTTTAGACATTTTGGACTTGAAGACTTTGAGTATTTGCTCAAAGGTCTCAACTCCAAAAATCCATTTAAATATCTGACAATCAACAAGTGCTGACAGCTACAAGCGAAAAAAATGAAGTATGGTTCATTGTCTATCTTGTGTTCTGGATCCACAACAAATATATACTACATGTGATTAATAACATAGCCTCTGCAAGACAGTTTGTCTCGAACAAAAAAAAAAACACAGTACACCAAGACAAGAGCAAAAACAAATGGGCAACACACCAGAGACATAAATACCAAGACGTCAACACTCACAGCGAGACACTGACAAAAGCCTTATGAGGGCTGGAGCCACGCAACATAATTATGAAGTACAGATGTATTAGTCAAATGCTTCCAGCCCTCCTCTCAGCCCCTCGTGTGTGTATGTGTGTGTGTTTTAATGGGAAGTGTGCGTGTGTTTCTCTGAGTGCTCCTCGTTCGCTCTGTTTCAGCCCCAGCATTG
>JAPZDY010000008.1:13636193-13647553 GCA_029783645.1 Ctenochaetus hawaiiensis | reverse complement strand
TATATATATCTTGTGCTCTGAGATAATGTAGATGAGATATGTATAATGTGTTTGCAGAGATGTGAAAATACTGGTGCAAAAGACTTAAAAATAAAAATGGTCATCACTCAGTCAGTGTACAGAGATGGTCAGCCAAAATAACCCAGAACCAATTAACTCACAATGAAGCTCAAAGACACAGACTTTCTGTCTGCCAGCTGTGTAGCTGTATTCATTACTGTAATGTTTGCTTATCATACTGCTACCTTTATCATTGCCTGTTTTTTCTGGGTGCAAACAGGAGAAATATAAGAAAATGTAAAGAAAAGACAATAACCTTATCTCTTATCTCCACTGAGCTGTGCTCCCCATCATTAGATCAGACAGAGACATGAGGCTGATGCTGAATCAGATACATGAAATCACAACAAACTTACTTTTCCTGACATACTTAACAGTTTAGCAACAAATCTTTTGCAGTACAAAAACTCATGACATTGTGTAAATTAAAGATCAGCTAAAATCAGGACTACATTGTAGTCGTAGCTCCTTTATGAATGTTCTATTTTCAAAGTGCTCTACATGTATTTTTTTAGACTCAACACTTAAAACGCCTAACCACATAAAGGCCACAGAAGCCCGGGGGGTGAGCCATGTTGGCCCCTGCTCTGAGAATCGGCTGGCTGAGAGACTCCCTCATTAATCTGAGGCCTCTGACAACTGTCTGTCAGCAGCCGAGGGGAATTTCCACACTTTCTGTGTCTGGTTCTGTTACAGAACAAAACCGCTCATTAGTGCGAGGCATAAATTTTAACACGGGATCTCTCATCAGCGGCTGGTTTGACGTCTGCATTTGAGCTGCCTGCTCATAAATTTTGAGGGAGACAGCCACACAGACACATGCATTCACACTCAGTAAATAAGTAAGTGAGTAAACAATCATCATTAAATCAATTTAAGCGCAGGTCAAAAAACCTGCAAAGCTGTCTGCACAATCCGCTGAATGTAAACACTCAGTGACAGTGTGATTGGTTTGGACACACAAAAGCTTTGCAGCAACAGTGTTGACGTTTACTTAAAGAATCTGACATGTTGTAACTGAGTCTGATACGATTTATCAGTAGCTGCTGCTGACAGGCTGGTGTGTTGGTCAACAAGTTTCAATAGACCGAGGTTGTTGTGTCTGTTGACTTAAATTGTAAAGAACTAAAAATGTAGATAAAATGACGAGAATCTGTGAAGTTTGTTTTCGTGAAACCTGCTGTAATTGATTTCAGTAACCACTTGGGAGCAGAGCAGCGCACTGTTGACACAAAATTCACGTACACACAACATTTGCATTATGTTGAAAATAATCAATTCATTGTTTGAGTCTGGCTAAAACTGGACTTTTAAAATGCATGCAAACATAGAAGTCCTACTGAAAATATACTAAGACCGCTTTTTCTGGTCATGCTAACAGACATAGATCAGGCAGTTCCTGCATATGTGTGTAATGCTATAGCCTAACTAGATCTAATTTTTGGCTTAATAGAGCTTTAAGTATAACTATAGCTCTATTAGCTTCAGTTATGGCTTTAGTTAAGCTATAGCTTCATGCAACCCTGCATCTAAACCCACTGACATATCATCACCTTGTAAAGTTGACGTGGCAAACTCATTAGCTAATAAATGACATGTTTAAGCATTGAGCTGACACAAACTAACATTTGCATTGTAAATGGTTGTGTTCCTGGCCATCTGCTTAATGTAAGTTCACTCTCATTTTTGCTCTGTTTTGATCTCCTTCCACTCCTGAGGGAAATACCTGACCCGCAGAGGCTGCAGTCTGAATATGATTTAGCATCTGAGGGCAACAGTTAATGTTGCAGAGCTCCTGGTGTGGCCCGTAAATTTTCAAGTAACTCATATAGATGACATGACATCTTATGCATTGGTCATTGTTTACAGTCCAACTGGCAAATTGAAACACTAAGATGGCATTTTGACTAATCTCTATAAACAGACATGTTAATAAGAATGCAGATAAATTAAAAAAATGATAAAAAGCTAAATGAGATGAATGATGAAGGGTTCTGAGAGTGCTTTTTTTTGCCGGTGCATCTCATCTGTTTTATATACATTCAAACAAGAAGTCTTCCATTAAAATCTTGTCCCCTCCTCCTGGTTTTGCATGTATTTGCAGATATAGATATGCAGATAGATTACAGAGGTTAAACACTGGAGTTTCCAGATTGCTGTGAGGTGAAACTACAAGCTTACAGCTCAAAATCTGCTTTTATTATCTCAAAATTTTCACAATGATTTTCTTTCCAAGTTTCAAAGTAGGAGGTATGATTTGAAATGAGGAAATCCCCTGGATGGATGCTAAAAGATGGACCGTACATGTGTTCAGTGGTTGCATGATTGTGTTTTTGGAACATGCACGTGTCATGGTCGGTTGTTGTAATGTTTAGTTTGGTTCCATGTGCATTCAGTGGCCCATTTGAAGATCTCTAGCTTGGATTCTTGAGATTCTCTCACTTTCTGGCTGCTTGCTGTCATGCTGTGGTGTAACATGACCTCATTGCATGAATGCCCACCATGCCAAAGTATAAACTTGTCATAGCCGCAGAGTGATCTGGACCCATCTGAGCTCAAACAACACTGGATAGAGTTTGCTAAACAGTTACAAACGAGTCAAAGGCTTCAGCTCTGAGTGTCTTTGTTCCATTTTCCAACACATGATGAATGGCTGCTGTTATGCTGCTCTGTGTGTGCATCTGTGCTTGTGTGCTGTATGTATAGCTGTTTGCATGCACCCACACTCCCTTTCTACCATCCTCTCCCCTGCTGTTGTAACAGTTGCTCTCCTTTCACCATTGTTTATCAGAAAAACACCACACATGTTCTCATTCCCACTGTAGCAGCCTCACGCGCCTGATTCTGGCCCTGCCTCTATTGTTTCAGCTCATGTTGGGAGGTGGATCGTCTTCATTCATATTTTTATACCCTGAATTTAATATTATGCTGATTTCAGACAGCCATCTTGCTGTATACGGAGACCTTGGGGGGTCCTCGAGGTACTTGAGGTCCCCTCTCCCACTCACTCTAGCCAAGAGCAGATGGCCCTGGCTGGCCTGGGCAGCGTGAATGAGCCCCTATTGTCTCTGGATGTAGCGTAGCCGCCTAGCCCAGATGGCATTTGTACCTTTTGTGTCTATGCTGACTTTCTGCAGGGTGAGACAGTGTGTGCTGTCTGCTTCAGTGGGTGGTAGCCCTCTGCACCCTTTCATTAGCTTCTCTCTCTCTGTCTCTTTGTCTCTCACTCTCTTGTTTCTCAGCGTGTCAACTCAGTTCACCTCAAATGGGCTTTTATGGGAAGAAGGTTAAGAAAGACGGCTGCTGAAGCAAAAATAAACACACGTTAAATATATGTTGTGGACAACAAATATCCACAACAAGTATGTGGACATCCAAACATTGCACACATATTTAGCCAGTGAGTATCTCATTCCAAAACTGTTTAAATTATCACACTGCTATATCCGCCTCCACTCTTTTCAGACGGCTTTCCTCAAGATTTCAGAGCCTGGTTTCAGTTATTTTCTCCCTCTCAGCCACAAAAACATTAGTAAGGCTCAGCACAACGGTTGGACGATAAGACGAAGCTAAAGTGACATTTCATCCCAAAGGTGTTGGACGGGGTATTGTTTCAGGGCCGTGTGCAGGTCAGTTGAGTTCTACCATAACCAAACTCTGAAAATGACTTTTTTTTTAATGAACCTCAGCCTGTGCACAAGCACCTCGTCATGCTGAAACAGGAAAAGGCTCTCTAAAGTGTACACACACACAATATTCTTTAAATTTCATTGTATGCTCTGACAGCTGTAATGTCTCTTAATCTAAAGAAGGACCAAACAATTAGAAACAGCCCCTGCCTAGAAGTTTATCAATACACACAAATACATACTGCACATCAGTATGAGGGTACATGTTGATTGATAAGTGATAAGACTGGTGAACAGTATTGTCATGTTCATAACGCAGCTTGTCCCAACATGCAGCACTTTTACACAGAGCAGTTTGATATATTTAAGTCTTATTGTTCTCATTTCAGTTTTCTTCCATGTTTTCTTGTATTTGTGTTCATTTCCTGTGAAGTTTACTGTAAAAAATGTACTATATTTGGTTAACCCTTTTGACAAGTTTATTCATTTAAGGTGTTCAAGGTAGGAGACTCACTCAGTGCATGTCACAGCCAAAAGCCTTTAATAACCAAAAGCCACTTACATTTCATTATCAAAATTGTGTGTTTTTTTTGTTTGGTGCTAATGAAAAAAAAAAAAAACAAATTCAGCATGAATAAATTATTTTTTTTTATTTGCAAATATCAACACCAGCATCCTCTTCAGACGTCAGGTTTATTCTTGAAATTGGAAATAGTAGTTTACCAAAACAATTTCAACTCATAAAATACATGCAAATACATACAGATACTCACACTTTCATTAGCTCAACTCTCTCGCTAGTTTTTGTGGAGCTTTTAAGTGTATTGTGACTGTTTTGTCAATTGTCATGGAGACCAATCTGTTGACATGTAAACTCAGCAGCTGTATTAAGGTCAATTGTAGCACAAACAAAAGTCCCACTGATTCAGACAAAATGGCATGCTGAGAAAAAAAGCTAGAAAGTGAACCATGACATTATCTTGTTGCATAACCTCAGAGGTTACCGTGATGAAGATGCACATTAAAATTGGGCAAATAAACATATAAAGTTACTGATCGTTATGAGGCAGAGACTTTTACTTTCATTACAATGTGACTATATGACTTCACTGTCTGGCTGAACTTTATTTAACTTCATTATTACAGCAGTTCATAATGTTCTCTCTGTATGTGAAGCTACACTCTGTCTCCAAACCTGAATTATGACAGTTCATGTTTTTTTTTAAAGCACCAGGAGAAAAGCATCCTCCTTCTTAGTGAGTGTGTGTGTGTTTGTCTCTGTCCAAACATCTTGTTTTGATTAAAGGGTTTTGTGGAATTTGGTATTGTGGTGATGGTTGCTTGTTTTGCTGTTCAAAGCTGCACTTCTTTCCATGCACAGGGTAAATGTCTAAAACCACCAAACACACCAAACACACACACATATGCACACACGCACACTGTGACAGCCGTAGAGGATGGTTTAGGTGGTGAAGGCTCCGGAAGATTATAGTTTGATCAGACTACATAGGCATCTGTTGGCTGAGAGAGTCTGAGATGCCATTCAAATTGTATGACATGCCTCTGTGTGTGTGTGTGTGTGTGTGTGTGTGAGTGTGCGTGTGTGTTAGTCATCTTCACCGACATGCAAAAAGTCTCATCACTGCACCACTTCGCAGCTCAGTTTATTTCCACACAACAGCTAATGTACTGCTGGGATCAAGTCAGATGTCACAGGAATGCTGCCGGCTCTCGCTTGCACAAAATCACTGTTCGTGTGCTCTTGTGGTGTCATACGAAGGCATCATGTGTTCCTCCGTGCCCTCGAGGGGCCTCTGCAGCACAATGCCAGGCTTCAGAGTGTTGGCTAAATCCTCGTCAGGGACAGACTGCCAGGCAGGCGGCACTTCAGCAGACTGTGTTTACAGCAACTTCTGGAAGAGACGGATCTGATTACCACAAAGAGTGTACACACGCATCAATCAGCAGGGAGGCGAGGAGGGAGAAACAGACAGAGTGAGAGAGAAAGGGAGTACGGTTCAATGTTTATTGGTTCTCTTAAACCTTTACACACAGACACATGCATGTATACAATCAAACACACACACACACACACAGACACACACGCTGTCTTTCTCTGGCAGGCGATGTGGGTCCAGAGAGCAGTCTGATGTTTCAGTTTCAATCTTCCCCTCAGACCAGATCAAATACACCAACCGGCAACTAAAGATGATGTCACTATCCCACAGCTGTCCCTACCACTCAGTGCTGCACCACACAGCGTGTTAGAGTGTGTGTGTGTGTGCGTGAGAAAAGCTCTGTTGAGGTCAAATTGGACTCTCTCTCTCTCTTTTCTCTCTGTCTCTCTCCCTTTAATTCTGTCTTCTTTCGAAACTCTGGGGAACCAACAGGCCATGCTGAAAGCTATGGTCCGGATCAAATTCCCTGTGTGTGTATTTGTGTGTGTGTGTATGACAGACACGCACATGCACGCACATACACACATTCTGTATACTCCAAATCTAGCTGCCGGGAATGGCATGGGGAGAGAGTGGGAAAGGGAGGGTAAAATGAGAGGAAAGTGGGGATGCTTTTACCATCACAAACCATCAGAGGATAACAGTATTTTACTCACACATAACCGGCCACACACACACACACACACTGTATACTGAGCATGTGCACATGGTGAAAAATAGAGAAACTCAATATGGAGAGTATCTAAGTTGAGTGCTGTTTGATGTTTGTTCTTGTTTGTCAAACTTAGTTCTTTTTCTTCTCTGTTTTCAATGCAATTTACTTGCTTTCTCCGTAAAAAGAGGTGACAGAATGATCAATCTTAATACGATCATGTTGATAAACCATACAATGTTAAATAAATCACTTTTTAAAATAAAAGCAAATATGACTTTTCTTATTTTGTCAGCAATTTAAAAGCTGTGACAATTAAACCATATGTGTCTCAAATATTATCCAATATTATCCAATCTACAAAAAAAACAAAATTAATCATCAAAAAAGTCAAAAAAAGATAAAGCATGATTGTTTCTTTTTACCAGGCTTCATTTAGCCAGTTTAGTAACAGTT
The DNA here is from genome assembly GCA_029783645.1 of Ctenochaetus hawaiiensis. Lineage (NCBI taxonomy): Eukaryota > Metazoa > Chordata > Actinopteri > Acanthuriformes > Acanthuridae > Ctenochaetus > Ctenochaetus hawaiiensis. Next base: position 13,640,798 of record JAPZDY010000008.1, on the reverse strand, counting down.
GTACCTCTGCTGTAAAAACAAATACATAACTAAATCATGAGTTTAAATGGAGAAATCAATCCGAGTCACATAGAATAAGCTCATCTCAGCTCTTCTGACTAAGCTCAGTTTTTCTTAAAAATTTCTTTGATTGCATGTAAACAAAAAAGAAGCTCTGCTTCTAATATTCACATTATTTCTATGGGGCCAAAGCTTTGATGAAGAATGTAAGAAAAATGCTTTAATCAGCCCTGATGAGCTTCTTCGTTGCAGAGGTTTCCAATTTTATTGAAGCCAGATTTGCCAAATTTCCTCTCAGGGCCTGTGGGCGGATTGTGTGATTTTTAGTGTTTCAAAAAACATACCGCACCCATTATAACATATAGAATTTAATGTATTTTTAATCTAACTATTTTAATTCCTGAAGCTCTCGTATTTTCACAACATAAACAGGTGATAAAAATAATCAGATACTGCACCACTTCAAAGTTACATCGGAAACTTTAGCTATTGTAAACATATATCCATCACTCTGTTCTCTCAATTTTCTCTCTTTTCTATCTAATTTACTGCCATAATCATTGTGATTGAAGACGCTTTAACTGGTCTGGATAATCACAACCACTGAGCAGTATTATTGGTTGAGTTCACAAAGTTTATTAGAAATATTATTTACCTTTAAGCTCTTTAGCACATTATTAAAAGTTAAAAAGTTCTTTATTGAATTATGGTTATATTCTATACAATTAAGACAATCTGCCACTGTAAAACTCTATTGATCAGGCATATTTCATTTGTAGTAGTGTGTCCTTTATTAAAGAGCTGGTTGGTCATTTAAAATTTTGTCACATACACACCTTTGATTTTTTTACTTCTTGACTATTGTTATTTAAGAATATTTTCAAAGAAACTGCAGCATAATTTTAGGAAAATCCTCAAAGTTAAACAAGACAGCCCCTCTAATAAGAAATTACAAACACTACAAAAGCACAACAGCTCACTTAATATAGCCTAACCACTGTGTACTCTTAATTTATGGAGGTTAACGCATCAGAGGTTGAAAGCTTCCTGGAAGTGAAACATGAGTGTTCATACTGTAACTGAATGCAGCTAAATGCACTTCAGTGCTCGTAGTTAAGGTTTTTTTTCTGATCAGAGAACCTTAAGAGGGCTGTAATATTATACATTATCTGCTTTGATTTAATTAAGGGGTTTTGTGTGGGTCACCCACAACTAGGACATGTAGTATATGTCCATATAAATGCTAGTCTAACTCAAATATTGCTATACAACTTACTGTTTTACATTTGACATTACTGGACATTGCAGTAGTCTTATTTACAATGTTATTTATCACGTAATTTTTGTTTGTAAACTCATCATTTCAAGTTTTTAAGTTTAAGACAAAATTCAGTAGGCAATATTTTTACAGATTTTCTTACACCACATTTGTGTTATAATAATACTTTTCTCTTAGACTAAAACTTTGTGTTTTCATCAAAGACTTATTGTCTAAACTGGTGATTGAGGCTTCTCGTGTTTATTTTCATCCAGTCTGACCGACGCACATTAGCGTTTTTGCACAGCACAAAGACACACTAACTAATGATTAATAAAGAGCTCTGACTGAGGAGAGAAATATTCCTTTGAATTTAAAATCTGTTTTTTTCGCCCCTCTCATGTTTTTGCTGAGCCCCCAGCCCTCCACCACTCAACATAAAGTGAGCAGTAAATGAATCAGGGCAGCTGCGTGCTTCCTGGCTCAAGATTAGTGCATGAGAAGTCTCATGTATTCAATTAGTGATAATGTCAAACAGTCACATCTCCATCATTATGGTCAGAGTGAGAGACAAAAGTATTTCTGAATTCTATTTTTTACTTGAGTCTGAATTCTTCCGCGTGGAAAATTACAAGTGCCTTTGATACGACTGCAAATATGCATCTTGCAGTAAAAACTACACTGATTTATGTGTGTTTAAAAATGCAGTGTTCCCTCTCTCCCTGCTTTGCTTTAGGCGCTGTGCAGGGTTCAGCTCCATGATGAGGAGAGGTTGGAGGTCACAGCGGAGTTCTCCGTGTGGGTGTCTGAGCTGACTTTTGACCTCCTCTGACCCGCTGAACCAGCAGCCAAACTGGCCGTCCAACTGGGAGCAGAGAAGAGGGCCCGAGGTCAGGGGGGAACGCTGAGAGAAAGAGCGTTTTCTCAGCCTCTTTCTCTCCTCACAACTTCATAATTTCACTTTCTGCTCCTTTTTTTCTCATTTTCACTCCATCCTCAAATTTACGCTACTGCATAAATACCATTTACACAATCTAAGCCCTTAATTTAGCCATAAGAGTAAAGAAAAAGATGCTTATTGTTTTGTTTGCACCACAGTCTCAAGGATTTATGCGCTTGGACTTTTAAGAGGCTTCCAGCTCCCAAGGATCATGAAACTCACTCACCAGACAAACGGCCGTGTAAACATTCAAATCAAGTGGGAGAAAAGAAAACAACAAAATGACAAGGACTTGTGTTTTTTTCCCACCCTAAACAGCAGGAATTTATAAATCCATCCACCATTTTTATTCTCTACCGTCATCTTGTTCCAAGTTAGTCTCTTATTATTAGAGAACTTTTATCATATTTTCTCCCATATTCGATGAATTTCTGTATTTACTTTACACATAAACCATCTTTTCACCTCTATTTCTATCATCACAGTATTTTTGCTTCTTTCTGTTTTATTGCTGCATCTCAATCACTCATCTTCTTCCATATCCATACGTTGTTTATCTCTTTACCCTTGAATGGACCTTTAGCGTTTATGTTTTGGAAAAGGAAATATATCTTATAATAAAAACATGAGACAAAACATATGCTGTGGCAGATTTTTTTTTTTTTTTCAAACAAGGCTGCACTTGGTTCACACATACACGCACCCCCTCTCCCAGGGCCCCTTTCCCTCCCCTCATCCCTGCCATCCTCCCCCTCCCCTCTCTCATCAAGGGTCATTTGCTCAGTTTCCTGTCTGCCTCTCCTAGCCTTTCCCTTCCATCTCTGATTGGTGAATATCTGCATGTCTCTGATTGGCCACTGTTTTCAGCTCCTCCCCGCAATCACTGTCATGAAGACTCCTCCCCCTTTTTATTTGACACTCCCCCTTTCTTTGGGCACAACCTCCTTGTCGGACTCTCCGCCTTCTCTTAAGTGCTCCTCCTTCTCTGAATGAAAAGAAAAAGGGTGTCAGAGTGCCTCCTGGTGGACGAAATTTTTTATAATTTGACTCTCGCTGTTTAAAAACTCCTGCTATTTTGCATTAAACACAAGACAAGATCAATATCCTTAAGAGGAAGGCCAAAACTGACCAGAACAATTGCAATTGCGGACCAAAAAAATGTAATTTAAGAGACAGAAATGGACAAGAAGCTCTGATAAACACATTCATAAATTCTTGATTTGATAAACCAAACCTAAAGTGCCATCTAGTGGTTATATAGGTAAACTGTGAAGAAAATCTGTAGAAAAGCTCAAATAAAATTTGAAGCACAGGAAAAAAATGATTTGTCAGTTAACAATGTGGAACAAAACTGGCTCTAATTTAGCACTGAAAATACAAGAAAACCAGTGTCTATAAAAATCACTACTGTCACATTTAATTATGACTTACTGTGGTTTTTACGTCAGGAATCACAAGACTATTGGAAGCTCCAGAAAAAGTTTATTCATTACATTTGAAAAATTATGTTTGACCTCTAAATAATTTCGTTCCTAGAGGGATGTGTTGTAATGTGCTGTTTTTCCATCCTGCTGAGTTGACTTGTGTTCAGTTTTATCTTCCTTCTCACTTAAGCTTCAGCCGGGTCTTCATTAAAACACTTTACATGCCTGTTAAAATAAATAAGTTTTAAAACTCAGTGTAGACATTTAAACAAAAGTTAGCAAAAATGAATCAAAAGTAACATGTTACATTTGTTTCATAAAGTATTTAAATTAACTACATTACTTTTACCACATATAAGTACATTTTTCAACAACCATAAACCTTCATTTCAAAAGTAACTTCCCCAACTCTAGGTACTTTCTGTATAGTCAGAACCTGAAACAGCTGATACTTCTGTGTCATAAACATATTATAGTGAAGCACATCGCATTGCACATTTGCATTAGTTGGCATAATTCTTCAGTAGGATAAATGTGGGCATTACATTTTATTTTGAAAGAGTCAAAACTCACTGTACTGAATCCACAGCTGAAAAAAGTCTAAAACAAATGAACAGTTTATTCCTGGCTGAGTAATGTTTGCTTATATGTTTGCTTAATGATTCATAAAATCATTTGCCTTTTTAAGAAATGTATAAATATAAATATATATGTGATTTATTTGTAAAGTTTTATGACCTCAGTAGTAAACAACTCATTTGAGAATGAAAGCCACAAACAGGCTGAGTTAGTTATGTTTTTTAAAAAAAAAAAAAAAAAAAAAAACAGCGACAAAAACAAACAATCAGGAAAACCCTTTGATTTTCTGAGGGGAACTTTCAAGCCTCAGTGATCTCACCTGCATTACAAGAAGCGATGACTTCAGTGATGTTTGGGCAGAACACAGCAAAATCAAAATGGCAAGGCTAAAAAGAAAACACAAG